>WION01000010.1:600000-895865 GCA_015039365.1 Amanita rubescens
ATTGAACGCAAGAACGTTGCCTTCGCGACCCAAAATGTATTAGCCCAGACGGGATTCCTGCTGTGGTTGCAAATCCATAACGTACTAGCTACGTATACACTCTCCGTGATATACCGGGTATCTTGTTCTTTCTAGACGACGTGATGTCTCCATCCTAAATAGAGCCGACGACAAATGCTAGGCTGTCACTACTGAAACTTGCAGATTAGGGGTAATGACCTTATCGCTGGCCTCTTCGTCCATTTGGCTATCGTTCGAGTCCATACCTGTCCTCCGGACAAGCCAGCCCCACTTCATCCACCAATCCTCCACCCGTTCTGTCACGTCATATGAGAACAACTCAATCTGCCCTTGCCACAGGGACGGAAGACCAGCTTCATCTATGTTTTCCCATTCTCTCGCCACGACGGCCTTCTTGATCTTTTCATTTCTAGCTTCGCTTTCTGGACCAGGTGGTAGGGTAAACAGTTTATACTTATCCCTATCCGTGCCTTGCACAAGTAGGCACCGATTATGTCTAACATCATCGAAGCCACTCAAAAGCTGCGGCAATTCTTCTCGATATTGCAACTTTGATAACAAAATGGCTAAAGACTCTGCGTCTTCAATACCAAATCCGGCATTGTATAACCCGTATGGCTGTATGTTCCATCAGATGACTTCAACGCCACATTGGTGTTCATACCAGTTGAGGGTGCCCAGCTTCCCCGATCAGAACTATCCTAGGCCTTTCGCTCGTAAGGCACTCGATAATCGGCTGACCGAAGTATTTGAATGCCCGCACCAAACGGTTCCCTGCAAGCAATTTTTGTATGCTGTCAAATGATGAGCTGATATTCATTGTCACCTTACAGATTGAATCTACCTCGGATGAAATCTCCTCATATCCAGCCGAAAGAGGTCAATTGGATATAGCCTGTTGTCTTCAAGGTCCGACAAAGAAGGTGGCGCTCCATGGGACTCCAACGAATAGGTAAGACTAACGTCAAGATCACGACCATGATTCTGACAACGTCAGGTAGGAAGCCAAATGGATTATTTAATATAAAGACCTACTGTTGTCGTAATGCCTATTCGATACCTGTCCCCGAGATAGACATGCCACTAACGATGTCAGTTAAGCTGATCAATGAATGGTAAGGCAAAAAGACCTACATCTCTTGAGCCGATTATTGGCTTCAAACTATCAGCATCCGCAACTTCATCAACAGAAACCACAAATTTAATGTTAAATCTGTTACTGGCAACGTTTCCGATGGAATATCGGTCAGTATTGAACGCACAACGCTGCTGTGACCGTCAGCACCGACAACCATGTCGCATTGCAAGTGGCTGTCCCCCGCAATTACAACGCAGCTGGACGATCCGTCAAGCTCGTCCACAGCCACTTATATCCGTCAGCTTGGTTCCAAAACGAAATTCCACCCCTTCGTTGCACGCCAGCTCGTAAAGCAGCGTTAGCAAGGCACCGTACTGTCGATCTATCAGCTACTGCACAGATCATGCCTTGGCAGCTGTCATCTACCGGTATGATAAGCATATTCTGAAGGGACATCTGCTTCAGAAGTTCTTCGTGTAGTAAGACGCTTCCCAGAAGTTCAATATTTACAGCTAAAAACGTAAACATAGAGGATCCTCTACACAAAATTGAAATAAATCGCACCATCCCAAGTCTTGATCTCTCTACTAATTTGCGCATTTTCTTGGAGCCATTTCTCCAAACCCCAATGATACAGGATGCGTGTCATGTTTGGTTGGGAGCTGATTAACAGATGTCATATCCCACAACTGCTAGAGCGAACAGAACTTACCGAATTGAACCATTCCCCTATACCAATTTGGATTTTCAACAACTGCTCATGTATGACTGCGACACCCATGACGACGCACCTTTACCAACGTCTCATTTCTTTCCAGAACAACAACGTCATGCCCAGCCCTGCGTAACGCAAACGCCGCGGCGAGTCCTTCCGGCGCTTTGAGCATATGCCGAGTGCCAAACCACTGTCCAAAGATCTTACCAGATATACCCGCCCCTGCTATTACGATCTTCAATGAAAACAGTGCTTTCTGCTTGAGAGACTGCCTGGTCATAACTGTATTGTTGCCGAAGGAGATTCGGGAGAAACACAACAGAGTCACAACGTGATCTATCCTCTTTGTCCCAAATATAAGAGAACAAGGTCCAGCTGTCAACGTCTTGACCCATCACATCAGACGGCATCAACAATAGATGCACGTGGATGTTCGGGAAATCTATGTTTTCCCAAGCTGTTCAAAGAAAAACCCCATTCTCCGTCGACGGTGACTGGACCAGAGAGCAAACTTGAATGATTCGTGTGAAATCTTTGATCGACACGCAGAAAAGGAAATATAAGATGATAGACTATACCTACTATGGAACTAATGCATTGTCTTGTATTCATGTTCCTGGCAGTGGCCATGGTCCATGTAACTCACCGAGTCCAGGGTCCGGGGGACCGTTTCAAACGGGGTTGGAAGAGCTCACGAGACACGTCCAAGACCTTTTGAGAGGCTTCTGCAGAGAAGGTATAGCATTTCACGAAAGTTATGGGTTCACCACGATGGTTCTAGCATATCAGATATTTCAATTGCGGGGAGACGTGACTCGGACCAGCTAGCCTGACCGTTGATTACGGACGCTTCCTTTCCTGGGTTTGTAATACTGTAATGCAGTAGCTCCTAATACCTTTGCTTACTTGAAGTTGCATGCGTTATTTTCCTGATTGAACATCTTTCGAGATCTCGGCACGTCTCGGGCGAGCAGGTGGCCCGAACGCGTGTGAAAGGTTTTGGCCTGACGGTGCAACGTATGTAATCCTTGTGAATGAATTTTTGAAAATAAAATTCATCCCCCTGGGCCTTGTGCTCTGACGGTACCAATTTTTGCGGGCGCAACTGCACGTCACAACAAGTTCATGACCGTGGCAAATTATGTAAATCCCAAGATTTCCTGGCAGCATTGCCAGCGGAACACTTCACGTGCGTGCAAATGCTTCTGAGTTCGCGCGTCCGAATGAAATGCCTTGCTTATCCAGCCCAGACACCGTACTATGAGAATGTTCTCATCACCTCTATCATTTACATTGGATGCTAATGTTACATGATATCTTCAGGAAAGGGCGTAGGCATGACATACTCTATCCACTGCACGGGGTCTAATCTAATGCCAGGTGGCCAGTGTCTATCCCAACTTTGGATTGCCGTTTTGACAGGAATTAAGACTCCCTGGGCTAGCCACAGGGGATGACATGATTGGACAATGATAACATCCCCGGTTGGGTTATTAAACGTTCCAGGAGAAGTCCGCCGCCAGAACATGGCACCTCACGGAAATAGCGATAAGTATCAGATGATCAACCTGCCCCCAAACTGCTGGCACACACTATTGCTAGTTATCCAACTCCTCATCACATGATCCATGGTCGTCGACAGCATGGCGATTAAGTGGCAACTGTAGGAATGAGCACTGGACGATGACAAACTCACGAAAAATGTTTATAACTCATAACGTCACTCATTGTTGGTAGCTTGGTGAAGTCATCAAGACAGCATCGAAACAATGATATTAGTGATTCATAAAGTTAAGCAAGGGACAAAGCAACAGCTCAGTCATCGCGAGGGGATATCATAACTTTTAATAGACGCCGAGACGCATGTGAGGTTTTGTGGGAGGTTGCGAGCTGTCCAAAGTCAGGTTGTACAGCACCGGACGATTCGCATCGTCGTAGGACCAGGTGCGGTGCATCATGCACTCCAGATCCCGGCCTGTGGCATATAATGCTTTTCACCGATCCTAGTCGGGAAATGAGGCACGCCATTTCCTCCGAAACCGGCGGAGTATACCCTTCTCGGTCGCTGCTTTCTGATAGGATCCGTACTTCTCACCCCATGATCTTATGAAGTCATCTTCATTAAGGCAAATTTCTTACGACATGCGCGACTTCCTCGATATGACTTGCAAAATGGGGAAAAGTGTTCAGATGAGTTTGTCACATTTTTGCCGATCAGCCTGATTTTCTCTCTGACCGGCAGAGCAACCAGCCTCGTGGTTGAAGCAAAGATATGAAAGCTTACCCAATGAGCGTTACAGCTCCGACAGCCCGAATTCCAGATCCATACGTTATGTTACGGATTCCCGGATACGATGGTTTTGTGGCAATGTTTATAAGAAGTGCGTCGCCAGGTTAATCACCTTCCTGTCCATGGCAAACAAATTGTATCTGCACCCCCTGTTCCAAAAACGAACCGAATACCTCTCGCGTGATGCTCAGGTCTTGCTGTCATATCAGAGGGCAAGACTTGTTATGCAAACATATAGTCAGTTATTATCAACATCATTAGTACGGTCCGATATGTGCTCATCACCAAGTCAATAGATCTTTCTGCTTCTGATGTGCAGCACTGTTCGCCCAAGTTTTGGGCAATGATGACCGATCCTATATGCTCGCTAGATATCGCAATGTTTACGATCTTGGCAGCTCATGTTGGTTTAACTATCGGAACATTATCCCGACATCTAAAGAAGCGCCCTGATTTTCGCCCACTGGTGGACCGATTGTTACGGTTCGACACCGTTGGTCTCTATCTGCTCACAGAACGTGGTCACGGACTGGATGCTTTTAACATCGAGACAACTGCCACAAGAACATCCAGTGGTTATATTTTGCACACTCCTCGAGAGGAAGCGGCGAAGTAAGGTCTATTGGTCACTAAATACGACAGCAGTTAATATGCATAGGTTCATGCCAGCTTCAACGCCTGCGTTTGACATACCAAAGATAGCGCTGGTTATGGCAAGATTGATTGTAAACAAAGAAGACCGCGGATGTCGGTTTTTCGTCGTACCCATATGCAATGAAACTGAAATGTACCATGGGATCGATTCGATTCGCCTCCCACCCCGTAGCGGCACCGGACCTCTCGATTTCGCCATTACTCGATTCAACCACGTTTATCTTCCATTCACGGCACTCGTTACTTCCGACCTTTCCGACCTTTCTGCCCCGTTACGTCCACTGGAGGCCTGGTGGAACGAAGTGTGGCGAATCCCTTTGGGGACCATGGCAGTTCCAGCGCCCTGGATATCGGCGATAAAGACAGTTGCTTATATCGGTGGCCGATACTCAATGCAACGCTGCATACTCGCAAAGAACAAAACACCAGAACCTATCATTAAATTCAGGACGCAACAATTGCCGATCTTGTACACGACGGCAGTTGCATTGGTTATGGATAGCTGGTATCCTTGTGGAAGTGAAGGTTTCAATGGATGGCACCATAGATCCCCGTGTTCGTCATGCACTCGCTGTTATCACCAAAGCCACCGTGTGCCGGCATTTCCAACGTTGCGTCTCAGAAGTCGCGGAGCGTTGCGGGGCACAAGGTACATTCGAACAAAACTACATGGCGAAGATAGAGGTGCGTAGCATTTCTGTTTTCGCTCTGGTACACGATTAATTGGGATCCAGAACGATGGTAAAGGCGTTATTATTGCCGAGGGTGACGTTCTAGTACTGTGTATTCGGTTATTTTCAGAGCTCTTGCAGAACCGCTTCTCCATTCCTCTTCCTGATCCGCAGCAATCGCTGCTTGCGCGGCATGCTTCGTCGCTTCTAGAAGAAAACAGACGCCTTTTCAAATCTTTCTCATCCAACCATCGCAGCGAGATGTTTAATTCGCTGATCCTTCCTCAAGCCCAACTAGCCGTCGAAGCAATAGGTCATGCGCTCGCGTACTCGAACGGACTAAAGGCAGGACTGCCTCAGCCGATCTTGGATGTCTACGAGTGCGCAGTCATACGGCAAGACCCAGCCTGGTATTCTGAGCAGGCTGGAATAACTCGGATAGATCAGCGCCTGCGCGAGGATGTAGCGATCTCTTCCATGCTCCCAGACTTGCCAACATACCTTTCCGAGCTTCACATCGAAAACTACGTAACCGCCCCGATCGTTTCTGACGATGCGTGGAAAGCATACCTGGAAGAATTGCCCGTATACACCGGCTCGACGCTTGGCCGGTTGCCGCAGTTTCAAGCTCATCTATGACTTTCTGTCGGATGATCCCTTACTCGGTAGGGTGTCATCTGTCAAGGTTTAATGGTTTGTTTGTCGGCCACGTTACGCTTCGCATTTGTTCTTGCTGGAAACTATAGGAACCTCATTTTCGCAAGGCAGACAGGGCCATGTTTCCAGCTATATCGGACAGGGGTCTCATCATCATGTTTCATGACGTTCAGACATATCGAAATGTCCATGGGGCAAGCTTTCGTACGTTACAGTATTTAGGCTGACCCTGACAGTAAAGTAGCGACGGCGTAATGAAACGCCATCTGGCCGCAGAGTGAAGTACTCATCGCACGTCTGCCATGTGTTATGTACCCGTAACGGCATTGATTAAATTTAGCTGCCGAATAAATAAAATAGGGGTTGACTACCAAGTAACGCCGATTGTATGGTGGTAACTCAAAATGGAGGGAAAAGGAGTGCCCTGTATATGTCAAGAGTCCAATAGAATCTGATAAAATCTAGGTTCTTATCCCACAGTTACAATATGTGCCTATTTCTAATACATCTGTTATTTGGAGTTCCGTTCTTCGGACAGCGAGGCAAAGAATGATCGAACGTCAGATTCGCTGACAACTTTGCCCTCTTGTGCGAACGGACGTAGGTAGTTTGCCAGTTCGTTCCTTCGTGGATGATGTGAGCAAATTCATCGGCACGTGAAACAAAGAAAGAGTACCGCATGGCGTTATAGGCATGAATACCGTCTATCGCTCGGTCACGAGGAATACGGCTTAATGCGCGCAAGCCAAGTTCCTCAAAGGACAATCCTATGAACGGCCGGTTTACTCAGCTAAAATACACGCCAAGCTAAAAAAAAAGTTACCTGAATCTGGATCTTGAGGTGGTTCGTAAGTCTCCTCTTCTTCTAATAGATATGGGTAAGCATTTAACAACAACGTGCACTTCATTGCCTCCATGATCATCAAAGTTATCAAAGATACACTGAACCTACAGCTTGACAACGACACCATCGGTCTCTGAACCCATCGGTCAAGAATAGGTCTCCAGTCCCAAGGTACGGAGATTTTGCGGTCGAGAGATCGGCAAAAAATTTCTGTGCTGCGGCATTCATCGGCGGAGCCAGACACGGGTTCGCAGACGTTGAGGGTACACGAGGCCTTTTAGGCGGCGGGACATCAGCTCCGTCTGGAACTGATCGCTTCATGCCCGTTTTCGACGACTCCGAAATCTTCGTTACACCCTCATTTGTAATTTCCACTTCGTCGGCCTCGAGGCGCATCCAGGGTTTTTCAGGTGAATCACGGATGACCATAATAATTCCAGGAGTTCCGGCCCATGCCATCAGCAATTCAGTTCCTTGAGGTACACGCACCACAAACAAAACTTTCATAATCTTCGGCGCAGATCAACGCAGGCGGAAGATCCGAAGAGGCATCGGATGCATTATCGTCAGCTTGCTTAGACTCAGTAGTGGGGTGGGGCGACGGTTCCCTCGACGATGGTCGGTCCCGCAAGTTGCAACAGGATTCATGAAACCAATCCTGAAATCTCAGTTAAAACATAGGAACAAAAACCAGACGTCCTTATGGAACACAAACGGACTTCGCACATCAAGCATTGTATCATTGTCTCCCGCTCGGTTTTCGCGTCATATGGGCGACCGCAGCGACAAAACACGCCTTTGAAGTTCTGGCTATACACGTTCTTCTCATTCTCGTCTTCTAGCTTCGAGTGCAGAATGCAAACGTGTGTGACAGACGTTGTAGGACAATCGCACCGGAAATTGCGTTTTGGGAACCTACAACAGTTCAGAGTATGAGGAGACACATATTGAATACCGTACAGTTCCACTTGTTCGTGGTCAGTGTGGCAAGCGATAGAACACGCAGAACATATCCCCCGTTGTTCGGGACACGACAAGCAAAGGTAGACAGCTTGACTGCATGGAGCTGGTAAAATGTTCAAGCGACGAAAGCAAGACGCTCCACGCACCGAATATGTCCAAGGCCGTACGTGCACTTTGAAAATTCGTGTGGCAGAGCGAGCGCGGCTTCTTGGACGAGGTTGTCCTGAGATTCGATAAATTCCTCGAGAGTTGACATGGTGGTGCTGACTAATCGGGCTATCACTCCTATTACTACTACCAGTTGCAAACGAACTCTAGCAAGAAGAATCGAAGACAAGATGGCTAATCTAAGTGGCCGCTCAAGATATCATGACAAGAAAGCAGACCCGATCCTACTGACGCTCTTCGCGAATAGGTTCATGAGTGTGGCTGAGGCCATGGGCAGATCTTTGCAGCAGACATCGATCAGTACTAACATCAAGGAGAGACTTGACTTTTCATGTGCTTTGTTCTCGCCAGACGGGGACCTTGTCGCTAATGCGCCTTTCATACCCATCCATCTGGGGGCAATGAGCTTGTATGATTTATTCCCATCCTCATTTCATCGTTTGAATGCCTCAAATCCAGTGCCGTGAAGTACCAAATGAAACTTCATGCTAATGACCTCAAGGAAGGGGATGTTCTAATGGTGAACTCTCCCAACGCTGGAGGATCGTGCGTGCCGCATTGTATTCTAGATGCCTTAGGCATAAGAGCAATGAATAGCCATCTGCCAGACATTACTATCATCACACCAGTTTTTGATCCCAATACCAAGGAGATAATATTTTTCACAGCATCGAGAGGTCATCATGCAGATATAGGTGGTATATTGCCGGGTTCCATGCCTCCTACGTCCGTCAATATCTTCGAAGAAGGGGCAGAAATCGTTAGTTTCAAGATCGTCGAGGGAGACATTTTTGACAGGAAAGGCCTTTTCGAGTACATGGTTGAGAAGCCCAGTCAATATCCTGGGTGTTCCGGATGCAGAAATATTCGGGATGTCGAGAGCGACCTGAAAGCGGTTAGTCAACTGAATTTAGGATGTCCATCCTTCATGAACATTTGTCTACTTAGCAAATTGCGGCCAATCACAAGGGTATCCAACTAATCCACGCAAGTAAGTCCTCACATGTCCGCTGTTGTTTGCCTTTGCTCAAATGAAGATTAGTCATTGAGGATTATCGCCTTGATACTGTACAGGAATACATGCACCATATCCGTGCCAATGCGGAAATGTCTGTAAGGAACCTCTTACGCGACGTGGCAAAGCGTGTAGGAACACACACGTTGTCTGCAGTCGATTATCTTGACGATGGGTCACCGGTGGGTTTAAATATACTGAGATCTATATCAAGTTACATCGAACGCTATCAGATTTGCCTGAAGGTCGAAATAAACGAGGAAGAAGGTTCTGCTATATTGGACTTCGCCGGGACGGGGAGCGAGGTCCGAGGAAATCTGAATGCACCCATTTCCGTGGTACACTCTGCTGTCATCTATTGTATACGCGCCATGCTTGATGTGGATATACCCCTGAACGCAGGGTGCCTTGTACCGCTCGATGGTATGTTTAGTTCAGCGTTATCTTTGATGGCTTATCGATCTACGCTCTCTTAGTCAGGATACCGCCAAAATCGCTGCTGTCGCCTTCCAAAACAGCAGCTGTATGCGGCGGCAATGTCCTCACGTCCCAACGGATCGTTGACGTTGTATTGAAGGCATTTCATGCCGCCGCTGCCAGCCAAGGATGTACAAAGTACGCGAAATATCTAGTGTGAAAATTGAGCTTTACTTACCAATGTACAGCAATCTGACGTTCGGCGCCGGTGGCAAAGACAAGGATGGGAATGTTGTTGCTGGATGGGGTTATTATGAGGTAGGGCTTGTCACCACTCCTCAGAAAGGCTTGATTAACGTGCGGCGTTTTCTCGTCTAGACAATCGCAGGCGGTTCCGGTGCCGGACCGTCGTGGCATGGCACAGACGGTGTGCATACGCACATTACTAATACGCGTATCGGGGACGTAGAGATCCTGGAGAGAAGATACCCGGTGATGATACACTGTTTCGGTTTGCGATCTGGATCCGGTGGGATCGGAAAGTGGCGTGGAGGTGATGGTGTTGTGCGAGAAATTGAATTTCTCGAACCAATGCAGGTCTCAATCTTATCTGAAGTGAGTTATGTTTACATATAAAGAAAGTGACCAGCAAGCTGATTGGATCAGAGACGGGCTCGACAACCGTACGGCATGGAAGGGGGAGGCCCAGGTGCAATGGGAAAAAACACATGGGTAAAGAAGCTAAGAGAAGAAGATGGCGATTTAGATGAGGAATGAGTCTTCCGGCGAGAGAAGAATCAATATAGGTGGTAAAGCGACAGTATGGATGGGAAAGGGAGATAGCCTACTGATCGAGACGCCCGGTGGTGGGGCATGGGGTGCCACACCGACCTGACTCTCAGGAAAGGGAGACAGGATATCTGAACGTCTGGGAACCTAGAGGATCAGTTGCAGAAAGGGCAGCTACGCAAGCTGCATTTTAGCGCTTTACTATGATGTATGGTCGTATTTGGCTGTGGCAGTGACGAAGGCGTCTCAGAGTTCTAATACTCAGCACCACTGCACTGCGCATTGCCACCATGGGTGCTGATCCTACTCTGACAGCAGAACAGAAGGAAAAGATAAAGGCCGCAAGTTTCTTCCTCTTCCTCAAAAATTCTCTTTGCTACACTCGCGCGCATTTACTATGCTTATCCACAACCAAACAAATGGACGTATACCGGTTTGCAGGGAGGATTAGCTATCGTCCAAGATGCATCTATAACATTTAAGATGGTGGATTTAGATAGTAAACGTGGCGTGATATGGGAACATGAACTCTACGAGGGCTTCGAATATATCCAAGATCGCGGCAGGTTCCATTCCTTCCCAGGAGATGTGAGTTAATCCCGTGCTTTTCGCATCTCCAATGGACTTACATTTGCAAAAGCAATGTATGATTGCTTTTGTTTTCGCAGCTGAGGGCGAGGCAAAAACATTTGCAAAAAAGGTTAAATCTCCTTCAAAAGGATCCAAGAGTGAAAAGGCGAAGCCAGAAAAGAAGAAACAGAAGAAGAAGGCAGGGAAAGGCGGGCGAATAGATAAATCGATGATTTCTGGACCTACGGCTTTCGTACATGTCGCGCACATGGGGTATGATGATGAACGCGGGTTTTCTTCAAGAGGAATTGATCCGTCGTGGATGGAACTTGTCAAAGGACTTCAAGGCAAAGGTATCGCTGAAGCAGTTATTGAGCAGGAGAGAGACTTCATTCGACAATTCCTGCAACAGAATCGGGCGGCAGAAACCAAGAAAGCCAAACCACCACCTCCGCCTGCCCGACGGGCTCACGCACCCAACGGCAGTACTTCCTCAGCAAAACCACCTTCACCTCCACCATCTCTACTACCAACTGCGCAAAAGCCACAATCTTCTCCTGCTCCGGCACCCTCAAGGCCACCACCAAGAGCAGCAATCCAGGCGCCGATATCACCCCGCAATCATACTCCATCTCCGTCCCCATCCTCTACAGCACCTTCGGCACCTCCGCCGCCCCCTACAGCTCCACCGCCTCGTTCAGTTCCTGCAGCTCCGCCTCGTCCCGCCCCAGTAGCACCCGCCGTCCCTCCGCCTCCGCCTCGCACTGGTCCGCCTCCTCCACCACCGCCTCCTCCGGCACCTCCACGGCCTACACACAACGTTACACCTCCTGCTCCTCCGCGACCTTCACCACCCCCGATTAACCGTACACCCGAACTTTCTCCACCTCCACCGCCACCTCCACCTCCACCTCCGCCACCGCCTCCCGCGCCGCCAGCACCAACAGCCGGTTCACCGCCTATCCCACCACCGCCCCCACCACCACCTCCGCCGCCGCTCGAGAATGGAGGTGTACAGAATGGTTTATCGAGCATGCCACCCCCTCAACCTGGCCGAAACGATCTTTTGGCTTCGATTCAGGGCAAGGGCATACATTCTCTGCGCAAGACGGACCCTGATGTCGCCGCTCGAAAGTCTCCACCGCCGCCTGGGGACTCTGGTGCCTCGCCTGCTCCAGCATTAACAGGTGACGATCTTACGTCAGCTTTGGCTGCTGCGTTACTCGAGAGGAACAAGAAGCTAGGTGATAGCGAAAGTGAAGAAGAGGACGAAGATGACTGGGACTAACATCTATTTACCATTCATCTAAATATTGGTGTGAGTACATTCCTCTAGCCACACTGTGGGGCTGTCTATTCTACATATTTCTACCCCCAGTTATCTTATGCGCCTTCTACACTACTACTTGGAATACTTTCTAATTGTCTTACTTTCAGCATTGGATACCTTGAATACATTCATTTAGACAGGGAATCGAATGTTGCGAAATGATGCCCTGGTTCCTGCGTCGTATCCCATGTTTACCAATTCCTTTGGGCCATAAAGGCCACTAACTACCCGATGCTGTGACATTGGAAAGCTACAGGTCTAACGCTCTAACTAACATCGACAATGAACCAATCTGACTCTCATGCTTTATAATTAATCAATGTCAATGTCCAGAAGCCAACGGCATTACGCCTGTCTATGCCGAGTATTGGATCCTAAAGTACAGTATTTCCGGTGAGTATCCGTATGTGAGGCATTACACGATGTGGGCGTGCCAGGTAGACGACGCAATCTGCAGTGCAGTGCGACAGGCTTACTTTTCTTGAAAACCATGCTGACCGTTGAACTCGATGGCATCATCTTCACTCCGTCTTTCAAATGGTGTCATAGGCACACGTTAGCTTATGGCAATCACCAAAAATGCATGCGTAGGGAAAAACTTCGAACTGCGGGGCCCGGAACCAGCAGACTACTATCATCGGTACCAACTACGGTGGAGAAGGCCCTTGATTGAATGAATCACGGATGCCTTGTCCAAAATTGTTGGCGTTCTACATGAGAAAGTAAGGAGCACGCGTTCCGCGGCCTTCCAAGAAGTTTTGCCAACGCAGCCGATGGAAGTCGGACCGACCGACAAGTTATGTCAAGAATGATGACCAGGCACTTCTTGAGTACAACGTATCATTCCAACACTTAGAGGTCGCGTACTAAGTTGGGATTTATCATTAACGTTATTATTCATACTAAGTATCTGATGTCCACCGCGGACAGTCATATAGTCATAGATCAAGCGAATGACCTCATGATAAGTATGCTTTTCCGAATAATCAACGCGATAAAATCATAGTATATACTAAATGTATGGCATAGTTAGGCGCGTGGAATCGTAAGCCATTCACTCCACATCAGCTCCTCTTTCAAGTTCTGTCGTCTGCGTTTCCCCTGTTCTTCGACCGCGCCCTTGCGCGACCAATTCGGGCTTGTTGAATAATTTTCCTTTTGCCTCCTCGTATAGTCCCACCATTTTTTCTGATAAATCCTGTGCATACACTGAATAAGTCGATAAACATTTAATCCATGGACGGGTTCCTTACGGGACCAGTCGGATAGTTAGGGCCTAATCCAACCTTTCCAGCGTGCAATTGCTCTGGATAGCCCTGGCCTTCAGCGGCGTCAGAAGAAGGAGTACCTGAAGACATGGATGTAATGTGGTGGTTGTGGTTGTGGATACTGGACGCAGGTTGGGTTTTTATGCAGGTCAACGACTCCCGCCGATGACGAATAGTTGACGTACTAAGTTACAGATTCTATTTCTGAAGTGATCAGCGCTAGCGAAGCTGGTGCTGTGGGGCGAGAAGTACTGCGGATATGTATCGGATGGGTCTAGCATCACGCTTCGGATTTCATAGAATGGAGGAGTTCGCCGAAGATGGTACAGACTTGTAACGACTCATTTGTGCGGCATCGAATTCAAGGCGCCGGTGCACTTGCTTTGCATCAGATTCGTCTTCGGAACCTTCAAATAATAATTGAAATGACATTGGCACATGCAGGATATACCTGCGGAGAATTGCAGATGCTACTACTAGTGCGCAGTTAGACTTTCTGTTCATTGCAGAAGCAAGGATCAGTTAATTTCATCGCCCCACTACATGTCGTAGTCGTGGACAACTCAGTACTAGTACTGAGTTCTTTCGGTATGGTTTCTTCTATTTATATGATGTGTTATGTAGATTCTGTCCAGGAAGAGATGGGACGCAGCTCACCAGTGTGCGGGGATAGAGTTGATGAATTAATCACAAAACCCCTATTCCCCAAGCATTAATGGGGTAGTGGTAACCTGGGTCGTTGCCAAATGGCTATCTCGACCCGCCGGGGGTTCGATTCCCCCTTAATGCATAGCTTTTTTCCACCTAGCATTGCGAGTATGGAATACATTGTACGACATTATAGAACGAGTCTAATCTTTCTTGTTAAGAGCCGCAGCACGAGCCTTTAATTCTTCACGGCTCTTTGACAATCTATATCAGCAATGCGCTTCTCTGCTCGGTTGAGACCATACCAAAGGCTTCTCGAGGTTTCTAACCGTTTCCTCGTCGGGAATGACTGGACCGGGAGGTGCGCTGAATATAGCAGAGAGCGGGTCCACAAGGCCTTCATCCTGACGTCTCCCTGGTTGGTTGAGGTCGGCAGGGTTGTTCGTTTTCTACTCCTGCACAGTTAATGAAATAATCACACTGACCCAAAGATGAAACCTACAGCAGGATGGGGAAGGGTTGAAAACGTGGGCCCGCTGTCGCACGGAGGAGTCGGAGGATATGCACCGGGGATCTTTGTGTGGTCGTCTGACATGGTGAAGCGTAAAGTTCTCAGACTTTTGCGACTCAAATACGAAGGTAGCCAGTGACGTCATGGCTCACGCGCGCTCACTGGTTGGGCAAAGCTCCAAGTCAGAAGTCAGTCCTCTGAATGCTTTGCACTTGCGGGATAGGGTTCCGAAATCTCATACTATTGCCTACGTGCCATATATTTAATCCGTCGCATTTTCATGCATCGGGTGAGCGTGAGCCATTACCACTGAAGCTTAATCTCCCCTTCGCCTACCCAAATTTCGTCCCGCGCATCAAACCAGACTTTATGGCAAAAAGTATGGAAGATATTTAGCTACCCCCTTTCACCACCACCTTCCTCATGATCCGGTTGCACATGTTTACTGTTCTGTGTTCCTCCGAAGTGTTTCTCTCTACTTTCGAGTGTTTTCTTTTCATTTCTCCTCTTGTTCTTCATTTCTATCGTCCTTTTTGTCCCTCCCCTCTCCCCCTCCCCTCTACTTCATGCTCCCCCTTGACCTGCTTGGTCGGCCTCCTCTAGTGAGGAGGTCTAGGTCTACTTCTCCTTCCACTCGCAATTGGCTCACGAATACAGGTACTGCATTTGCAACGCGGTGTTAATGTCCCTATACAGGCATCAGCTCAGGCCCGGGGGCTGCACAGCAAGTCAAACTAGGGTGCGTGGTTGGCAATATGGTATCGGTGTTTCGACGGCACTTCTACCTTTAAAGATCATTGAAACTCCGCGATGGTAACATGAGATCCAGCAATGAACCTAACCAGACCTAACCTTGATACTCTTGATCGTGTGACATGTCCACCGTGTCCAAAATACAACGACTTAGAGCGCTCTGTCGGCACTTGGACCAGAAATTATGATCTCGTTGCTTAGCCTATCCAAAAACCCGGGTCAATGTGCAATTTTAAAGCTTAAAGTTTGAACCTAAAATCTTCCTGTTACTTGCGTCATACTTGGCAGCGTCGTAACTTTCAATCAATCGATCTTCGCAGACAAACATGTATTGGGTTTATGGCTAGTATAGAGTACAGTCCACGATTGGTATGCGCTAAAAATCATTTCGATAACATCATCTGTGAAGCAATGAGCTTCTTGCCGCATTGTCGAAAGAATAGAGTCTGCTTACCTTGACAAACTCTGCAAGGGTGATATTCCGTTAGCAAGCGAAGAAATGCGATACAGATATTGACGCACCTTCATAATTGATCTGTCCATCGCCATCGACATCCGCTTCACGAATCATCTCGTCGACCTCAGTATCTGACAACTTCTCGCCTAGATGGACGTAACCCATTGGCCAGGTATTCCAATAAAAGCTGTAGCAAGAAACGTACCGAGATTGGTCATGACGTGCCTCAGCTCGGCGGCGCTGATGTAACCGTTTCCATCCTTATCAAACACCTTGAAAGCTTCCTTGATCTCCTCTTCGCTATCGGTATCCCGCATCTTCCGCGCCATCATCGTCAAAAACTCGGGAAAGTCAATGGTGCCGTTGCCATCAGCATCGACCTCATTGATCATGTCTTGAAGCTCAGCTTCGGTCGGGTTCTGGCCCAGGGAGCGCATCACGATTCCGAGCTCTTTGCTGGTGATGGTACCATCGCCATCTGTCAAGGGTCGGTGCCGATCAGGAGCGGATACCAGGGTAACGCGATACCTTTATCGAAGAGGGAGAAAGCTTCCTTGAACTCTGATCGGAGGGGCGCGGGTTAGGCGAGAAACAAGTGGCACGCAGATAACGTACCAGATATTTGTTCTAAAGTCGATGAGGTTTAGCCATGATTGTATACCGGGGGCAGCGGGGTCATCATCGTACCTTCCGACTGTCAGATTAGCGATTAAATTAAACATGTCACAAGGGCGTTTCAGATTGTGAATGGGTGTGGAATCGCGAAATAAAAGAGGAAAGGGTGCATAGCTCAGTGATCAGAAGTAGTGGTGGGTGGAGGCAGGGTTGCTTACCAGTTGATCAGACATGGTAGTAGAAGAGATAAGTCGCGGATGCACAAGAAGACAAGGTAAGGTTACTAAATTGTCTTATCGGCAATCCCCGCTTACAGCTTTCAGAATATTAGTTTCTAATAACCTAACTACTACTTTATTCCAGGCTGTATGTATTCTTTTCAAGCTGGTATGGATTGAGGAGGCAGACTTGACGTGGTTGGGGGCAACTCGCACCTCTGTCTCGAGCTCTTTTCTGACTCGCCACTCGTCATCCGCCTTGATGACAAGGTGGTAGTCATCGAGATCCTCTATCACAAAGCTCTGTTTTTCGTTCATTGTCATAAGGATTTGTTTCACAGCGGGGTCACTAGTAGTCAAGAGATTACCGCATGCGGAAGAACAAGAATGGTCTGCCTGACCAAGTTAGCAGAATTCCTTCACGGGAGTGGGCGACTCAGCGGAGCAACGATTACGCGATATACGACCGTACCGTACCTTTGATGGCTCTCATGTTCCAAGGGACCCGCTCGTTGCGGTGGTGGTGCAGAGTAAAAGCCAAACACTACCCTGTGTTTAACGGCATCCGAACCGCGACTGCTCTAGACTACTTTCCGCGCGCCTCGGCTCAGCACGCTCCTTCGAGGAAAACGGTACATGGGCTGGAGGGTGTCATAAAAAGCCATTGATGCTGACCAGAACAGTCGCATTTTCCTCACGGCGCTCCCTTCGAATATCTACCACCCAAACTATCGCCCGTGTATCTTCTAAAGACCAGAGCATGTCCACGCTGTCACAGGTTCAACAACCCCAGGACTGGTACGTCCTGCGACGTTGTTTCACTGGACTGATTGTAACTATTTAATCTTATCACCCCTCGGTTAATTGTACAGTAGCACACCGCCTCCCCTCGAAGTCACCCGTGACAGTGTCGTGCCTGGTATGTTTATGATCGTCTATTAAGCCACGTTATCCAACAGCTATCGAATTAGCGGCGGCAACGGCGGAGAAGATCATTGAACAGTCTAAGCAGCTGGCAGCATACACAGCTGTCGATCAACATGTAAGACCAGAGCACAAGGTACGACGCGACCTTGCATCACATTTACGATATTTATCCCGTCGAAGATTATTGGAATAGGATCTGGATCGACGGTTCCATACGTCGTTGATCGAATTGTACAACAAGGAAAGGAAGTGAACAAGGACCGGGTATTCATACCAACTGGTAAGCGATGGATCATAATGAAAAGTTCCAGGTTGAGCGCATCAACGTAGGGTTCCAATCAAAGCAGCTTATTGTGCAAGCCGGACTTAATCTTGGAGATGTGGATCAGTACCCTACAATAGACGTTACTATTGATGGCGCAGACGAGTAAGTTACGGAAGGAATGATTTCCGCCATGTACTGAGCTTCGACCAGAGTAGATAGGCATCTAAACTGCATCAAAGGAGGAGGAGCATGTCAATTGCGAGAAAAGGTGCTCGCAGAGGCTGCCCGAACGTTCGTAACGTGTTTCTAATGTGGGGCGCTGCTTACCCTGTGTCGTCGCAGTTTTATCGTGGTTGCTGATTACCGGAAGAATGGTGAATTTCTCGGAACGAATGTGTGTCCGTTGCTGTGCGAGGGTTAGACAATCGTTGATTGACTTGAGCAGTTCAAGCCGGGGGTACCGATTGAAGTTGTTCCGTTTGCATATGCAAAGGTGCTACGGATCCTTCGGGATGAGCTTGGATCACCGGATGCAACGCTACGTATGGGTATTAAGAAAGGTAACAGTACATTATATGTCTAAACTGTGCTCGGCTGAGCTCTGGGTAGCTGGACCAGTTGTAACTGATAACGGCAACTTTGTAATTGATGCACCATTCCCCCGGGAACGGTTGGAGGAACCGCACACGGTAGGAAGGGAGCACGGTTGTGTACTATCCGATGCTAATAAATATATGATTTAGGTTATGAGGGAGATCAAGATGATTACAGGGGTAGTGGAAGTAGGACTATTCTGCGGGATTGCACGTGCGGCGTATTTTGGAAACGCGGATGGAAGCGTTGCGATCAAATGGGAGGATGGAAGGGAGGAATGTATGCACGGAGTGTAGCAGTGTAGGAACTAGGTAAACCGTAACGGTCCGAATCGGCTTTCCGCGGCCGTCGCACGTGATCGATACTTTCGTCCTACGCAGAGCACAAAAAAAACTAGATAAAACTCCAATGCTTCAAAGTCTCTTTTTCTCCGTTCCTTACTGCCGGAATGGCGGTCCAATCTGTCCACAAAGTCTCCATCCTCGGGAGAGATTCAATCCATTGCGGATTCCATCTCATCCCCTACATCATCAATACAGTACTAACTACTCTCCCATCCTCTACATATGTCCTCATCACGGATTCTAACATTGCAAAACTCCATCTCGAAAAGTTTCAGAAAGAATTCTCTGCAGAAATCTCGCGCCTTGGTTCAAAATCTAGGTTTCTGACACATGTCATCTCCCCCGGTGAGACCTCAAAGAGCAGAGAGGGAAAGGCTGAGATCGAAGACTGGATGCTGCTCAACAAATGCGTTCGTGACACCGTAGTCCTTGCCCTTGGCGGTGGTGTCATCGGCGACCTCGTCGGTTTCGTCTCCGCAACCTTGTACGTCTAATCGCTTTTCATGTTCATACTCCTCTCACATTCTTTGTAGCATGCGCGGAGTCAAGTTTTGCCAGATTCCAACAACATTGCTGGCAATGGTAGACTCGAGCGTCGGCGGAAAGACCGCAATAGATACTCCCCATGGTAAAAACCTTATTGGCGCTTTCTGGCAACCAGAATATATTTTCATTGATGCTGCCTTTCTGGAGACGCTGCCACAACGTGAATTCTCCAACGGAATGGCAGAAGTTGTCAAGGTATAGTCAATTCGCCCCTATTCACTTTCGCATGTTGATTTGCCTCGCTAGACGGCCGCCATTTGGAACGCCTCGGAATTCGCATCGCTAGAAAGTCGCTACAATGAAATATTTACTGCAATTCAAACACCATCTGTCAACTATGCTGGTCGTACCGAGGAGACGCGCTCGGCAGCCCAACAGCTGCTTCTCTCGGTTATTGTCGGGTCCATCTCTGTCAAGGCACATATTGTAACCGTTGACGAGCGTGAGACTGGCCTCCGCAACCTTGTCAACTTTGGCCACAGCATCGGCCATGCTATTGAGGCTGTTCTAACCCCTACCATCCTTCACGGAGAATGCATCAGTATCGGCATGATTTTGGAAGCGGAATTGGCTAGGCAGCTCGGCGTTCTGTCTCAAGTCTCTGTTGGGCGTCTTACGCGCTGCTTGAAGAGTTACAATCTACCCGTATCCGTATCAGATCCTAAAATCGCCAGTCTCCCAGCATCTAAGCTGCTCACTGTCGATCGCCTGCTCGATATTATGCGAGTTGACAAGAAGAATAGCGGTTCAGACAAGAAAATCGTCATTTTGTCCAAGATTGGCGGAACTTATGAGCAAAAGGCCACCATTGTTCCGGACCATCAGATTACCAAGGTACTCTCGGCTGCGGTGAAGGTTGTTTCCGGCATACCCTACAACCACCCTGTCAAGATGGCCACGCCTGGATCGAAGAGCATCTCCAACCGCGCGCTCGTCCTTGCTGCGCTAGGGAAGGGAACTTGTCGGCTCAAGAATCTGCTGCACTCTGATGATACCCAAGTTATGATGCAAGCCATTGAAGATTTCAAGGTATGCGTGCGTACACTGAATGCGGAAAACTCTCTGACCTTTGTTAGGGCTCCAGCTTTGCCTGGGAGGACAACGGGGAAACTTTGGTCGTAAAGGGAGGCGAGGGCTCCCTTACGGTCCCGCCCAAAGGAAAAGAGATATACCTTGGGAATGCTGGTACAGCTGCGCGTTTCCTCACAACTGTTGGTGCCTTGATCAAAAGTCCACCCAATGGTAGCGTAACCCCCACCATAGTCACTGGAAACGCTCGGATGAAGCAGCGCCCTATCGGCGCTTTGGTTACCGCGCTCAAAGAGAACGGTAGCGATATTACTTACCTCGAGTCAGAGGGCTGTCTGCCGCTGTCAATTGCGCCTACGGGGTTACGCGGGGGCAAGATACAACTCGCGGCTAGCGTGTCAAGCCAATATGTTTCGTCTATTATGCTATGTGCTCCGTACGCTCAGGAACCAGTGTCACTCGAGCTTGTTGGCGGACAGGTTATTTCCCAACCTTACATCGACATGACCATTGCCATGATGAAAGTTTTTGGTATTCATGTCACCCGACGAGTTTGCACCACAACCAGCAACCTCCTAGACGTCTATGACATACCCCAGGGCGCCTATAGCAATCCATCTGAGTACAACATTGAATCTGACGCCAGCAGTGCTACGTATCCTCTAGCCATTGCCGCCATCACCGGTACAACATGCACCATCGCCAACATTGGCTCTGCATCTCTTCAAGGCGACGCCAAATTCGCAAAGGAAGTGCTCGAGAAGATGGGATGTACCGTTGAGCAGACAGCCGACGAGACGACTGTGACTGGTCCTCCCATAGGCCAACTCAAGGGGATTGACGTGGATATGGAGGTGATGACGGATGCCTTCTTGACCGCTACTGCCTTGGCGGCTGTAGCGACCGGAAAGACGAGAATTACGGGTATTGCGAACCAACGAGTGAAAGAGTGTAACCGTATTCAAGCTATGATGGATCAACTTGGTACGTCCAGACTGGCCTGGCCGAAACTGGAGCTAACTAGGCACTTATACAGCCAAGTTTGGCGTCTCGACGAACGAACTGGAGGATGGGCTGGAAATCTTCGGAATGCCCGTCGAGTCATTAAAGCGTGGTGCCAGCATACACTGCTATGATGATCACCGCGTCGCAATGGCTTTCAGCGTTCTTGGCGCCATTATTGAGAACACCACCATCGAGGAGAAGCGATGCGTTGAGAAGACTTGGCCCAATTGGTGGGATGACCTGAAAAACAAGGTGTGCACTGAGGTACCAGTTTTTGTTTCCTCAGGTTCTTACAGATTTTCATAGATTGGTCTGCAAGTCGAGGGTGTTGATCTTTCAAGTGTGTCTTCAACGGCTACGACGAGCAACATCCAGATAGATGGTCGCGAAAATCACTCTGCTTCGATATTTCTCATCGGTATGCGAGGCTCGGGAAAAACCTTCGTCGGTGAACTCGCCGCGTCACTGCTTTATTGGACGTGTTTAGATGCGGACATGTATTTTGAGACCAAGTACAAACAAGGAGTCCGGGAATATGTCAAAGAACACGGATGGGCGGCATTCCGTGAAGCCGAAGTTGCTGTTCTCAAGGAATTAATGCGCGATAACGCATCAAAACATGTCATCAGCCTCGGTGGAGGCATTGTCGAGATCGAAGAAGCCAGGCAGATGCTCAAAGAGTGGGATGGGCCTGTCGTACATGTCGTACGAGACGTGGATGAAGTTATCAAATATCTGTCAACAGAGAGCTCTCGTCCAGCCTATGGCGAGCCTGTCATCGACGTCTACCGCCGACGTGAACCTTGGTTCGCAGAATGCTCTACCCACGAGTTTGTAAACTGGGTTCAGCGGTCGGCATCGAACTCAGCTTTGAGGGGTGCAAGAAATGAAGTCTTCCGTTTCTTCGCGCACATTACCGGTCAGAGACCCAGCCTTGCACCAAACATGTTCTCTGGTCGTCGAACATACTTCCTCTCGTTGACCTACCCTGATTTAACATGCGCTCTTCCTCAGATGGAGCAGTTGACAGAGGGCGCCGATGCTATTGAACTTCGCGTTGACCTTTTAAGGCCAGCAGATGCTACGGAACCTGTCGGGAAATACATACCAACCGCTGCTTATGTGGCAAGGCAAATCGCTGCTCTGCGTCGGGTTACCTCACTGCCCATCGTGTACACCGTACGCACGGTATCACAGGGCGGTGCCTTCCCGGATGCAGCAACGGATGAGGCATTCAAGTTATTGACTCTGGCACTGCGTATGGGTGTCGGATACATTGATATCGAGATTACTTTGCCGGAGCTCTACGTGAAAAGCCTCATTTCACAGAAGCGCTACAGCCATGTCATCGCGTCTTGGCACGACTGGAGTGGAAAAATGAACTGGGATGGTCCCGTTGTAAGGGAAAAGTATGAGATCGCGCACAAGATTGGTGACATTATCAAGATTATTGGCAAGGCCAACACGATTCAGGACAACTTCGTTCTCCACGACTTTGTTACGAAATATCTTGATAAGCCCAATGCAAAACCCATCATTGCTATCAACATGGGTCAGGATGGACAAATGTCGCGTATCCTGAATCACACGTTCACGCCCACGACGCACCCGAGCTTACCTGCTAAAGCTGCTCCTGGCCAGCTCTCGTTCAAGCAGATTCAGATAGCGTTGAATTTACTTGGCATACTCCCACCCCTCAGATTCTTCCTCTTTGGCAATCCCATCCTACATTCCATGTCCCCCGTCCTGCACAACAAGATGTTTGAAATCCTTGGTTTGCCCCACAACTATGAGATCTTCCAGACCGAGTCTCTCAATGACGAACTCAAGGCTTTGATTAATTCACCAGATTTTGGCGGCGCTTCCGTGACGATTCCGTACAAGATCGAAATCATTCCACTGCTCTCAGAGTTGACGCCAGCCGCCAAGGCCATGGGTGCCATCAACACCATCATCCCCGTGCCAACAGAATCGGGCCGTAAACTGATCGGTGACAACACTGACTGGCTCGGAATTCGTGAATCCATCGTATCCTTCCTCCCTACAGATCCAATCCAAGCGGGGCTCATCATTGGTGCAGGGGGTACCGCACGTGCAGCCATCTACGCTTTACACAACTTGGGCGCGAAGCACATATACCTCTTCAACCGTACGAAAGCTAATGCGCTTGAACTGGCCCGGTCCATGTCCTATGCAGGGGTCACCGTTCTGGACGCTGTTTCTGAGTGGCCTGCAGGACTACCACCGCCAAACGTCATTGTGGGAACGGTCCCTGCGCAAGCTACAACCCTCACCGAGGGAGAGCGCGGCCTTTTGTTGACCTCGAAGCTGTACGAATACAAAGACGGACCTGCCGTTGTCGTCGATATGGCTTACAAACCTGCTGAAACACCATTGCTAAAGTTGGCCAAGGCAACGGGTGCCAACTGGGCGATGGTGCCGGGTGTTGAAGTCCTGTTAGAGCAAGGGTTTGTTCAATTCGAATTGTGGACAGGTAGGAAGAGCCCGAGATCGTTGGCGAGTGGGCTGGTGAGGGAGACTTATTATGCTAGTGCCTAGGTACTACGTGGAAAACTAGAATGGCTCGATCTAACTTGTAGTTATATATGTGTAGACAAATACAAAAGACTCGTATATCAATGGCTCTTTGGTTTGTACGCTGCACGCGATATATTTGATCATAAGCATATGTATTGTTCGAATAAGCATAATAAACATACGGTATCTCGGACAATCCCTCTTTGTGAACGATCGTACCCCGACGAAGTTAACGATGCGCACGAAAAAAAGTGTTGAAAATTGTTATGCGCCGGCGGATATGTATTGTAGTGACGGGTATCCTAGTCGAATTAGGAAAAAAAAGAAACAAAACAACACGAGGACACAAGGATATGGAAAGGGTTTGGTCAATAATCAACCAAGAAATTACGAATGCCTATAAGCGGAAAGTCATCATAAATGGTCATAAGAGTTGAATATACGAGCCACAAAGAGCACACAAAAAGATTCCACAGAATACATTACCATTCCACCCCCTTGCCTCTCTCGAGTCCCAACAAAGTCCAGATCCGTAAATATTCACTGGTTTTGTGGTACGTACGAGGTTCCACAATTAAGTATTTCCCAGAACCAACGAGGTCTGCCGAGGCTATAACCTGTGGCCTGGAACCGCCCAGAATAACAGGGTAAGGGCTGTTGAGAACGCCGCCACCAATATACTGACCCAGATAGCACGACCCAATAAAAGTTTACGAACGTATGGTTCGCGTACTGTAAGGGTTCGGAAGGGCGTTGTCTCGGACTGGCCAAGGAAGACGAGAATTGGGTCTAGTTCATATTGATGCGAGATGAGGAACAAGATGGCAAGCGTAAAGGGAATGTATAACTGGAACCAATAAAAAATTTCAATAAGAGCATTACGTTTCAGGCAAATTTGCTTACAAGGAATCGCTTTGACTTGGGATGTACATCCAGAAAAACGAGGGAGAATGCAGCAGCTAGTCCAATCCACAAAATAATGAGGCCAGCTATGAGCCGAACAAGAGCCGAAATGGGCGTCAAATTTCCAAATGCCTTTGAGCGCAAGAATCTGGGAAAGGCGTCTTGCTCCATTGCCTTGAAACAATACTCCTTTTGAGCGTGAAACATGTCAGGTACCTGAGCCAACACGTTTAGTTCAGTCTGACTCTTTGGCTCTGCAGCGCTATTCAAGGGGAAACTATGGATGCGAAGGGAAGGAGGGAGGTATATTTCGTGGTTCTCCTGAGAATTCACGGTATTGCCAGAAGGGGAGAGGTATCGATAGAATATGCGTTCTGCGGACGCAATAAGATCCATACGGGTGATGGCGGAGGAGCGAGGAATGATCGTGGGTGCACGGGAGGCGCGTCTAGTAAATAATGTAGGTGTTCTGCGGGAAAAAGAGAAGGGAGTTGAGTTGCGTGGTTGCTGTGAACTGTCTTCCTGAGGCGATGCAGGAGTAGCGCGCGGATTATGGTGTTCTGGTGGGCGAGGACTTGTCGATCTTGCCCCTTCGCTTGCTCCAATGGCGGCTAGATGCTTCTTTTCACTTTCCGTAAGCATTTCCCCCGTGCTCGCTGTACTACGCTTTGTCTCGGGATTTATGCCAACGACGGTACCATATATCGAGCCTCTTCGACGGGCGTATTCCCAGTACTGCGGCCAGTCTTCTTTGATGGTGCGACCGGACTTGCGGACGTCTTTAAAGTAGGCACGACAGAGGTTCTCGTGTTGCTGAACATCTAGCCAGAAATCAAGGATATCTTCCGCGCCTTCACGTTGGAGAAACAGACTGAAAGATCGGTGAGTAGAATTCAAAGCTGGCGAGGAGGTGTACGCACTAAAACATGAAAAGATCCACGGGAGGTCTTGTTCGCCTGGAAAGGACTTCTGTAAATGAGGGCAGCCTATTCTTGCGGCTATTCGCCCATTCCTCTTGCTGTCTTTGGTCGTCCGTCGCCATTGTGATTGAGTTCAACAAGGAGCCTGGCCGTCAGAGACGACTCAGACGACGGGGGGTTGAGCAGAGCGTGGGTGTGAGTTGTTGACAAGGAAATTGTGGGTAATTGATTACGTCAGCAGAGCAAGAAGTCGGAACGGGGCGGTTACTAGTTGAACAACAATAAGGGTCAGATTAAATATGTCGTTCGCAAGAGCTTTTTCACCAGCTCTGCGCGAGATTCGCATTTTGTGCTCGCAGTCAGGTACAGCCTCTGCTGGCACAAGGTTCGTAATTCTTCTCTCTTCTCCTACCCTGCTTACTCCGTTGCTTTGTAGACAATTCATCCTTGCCCACTATCCTCTCATCAAACAACACAACCCCGACCTCCCTGTCTTGATACGTGAAGCAACTGGTACACCTGCTCGAGCCTTTGCCAGATTCGGTGCGTCCTGCACGAGGACTGTCTGTTCTTCTTGCCTCATGTCCGTTATTCCGACAGAACGTGGCGTCGAGAAACACGTGGAACTCGACGACCTCTCTACGCCCGAAGTAGAAGCAAAAATTGCTCGTTTACTTCATCCATGACGCTGAGGACATAGATACACATCATCGTGCATGTGAGCGCCGCAATGTAGATTATGACCAATGTCAGTCCTATCTGTTACTTTAAGGGGAAAACGGATATTTGGGTTCCATGTGAAGAGGTCGAACGCGACAAGTTTACGCGTCATGCATCGGCGCCCAACCTGACCCACGCGCCGTCCAGCCAAATTCATTTCAGACGGGCTGTGGCATCCTGCGGGTACTGCCTATGAAACTTCACTCACCGATGCTTCCCGCCAGGCCGCTAAGTACTGACCGGTACTGACCCCGAGACTACTAAGTATGAACTTGAAATTTTAGCATTATTATGCACGGCTGATCATATCGGCAAATACCGAACGTGCATGACTCCAATCGACATCGCGCTTTTCAAAATCCTTAGGGGCTACTCATCGCTTGCTCCTCCAAAGTCACTATGCGTTCCATCCCATTATTCGTTTACAGATATCCACGATTTTTTCCTATCTATCCTTCTATTAAGTCCTCATCTGCATCAATATCCCCCATCTAGGCAATATCAGAAACCATTCTGGAAGTGGGCAATCCAGATCATGGAAGACCTTCTGACCGAGGTCTGTGAAAATGCAGCTAGAGTAAAACTTGTTTTAATCGTCGGACAGGATGAAGAAATTGATTCTCGCTTCTATGACCATTACCTGTCAGTCAGTCACTAATGTGATTTGCAAGCAACTCATAGCCATACATACAGAACTACCACACAAGAACCGCATGACCAATTCCTTTCATTTGCCAATGTACCGCCTTCCGAGTCATATATCACATATTACGGAACACCGTCCAAGAACTCGGATGACGGCGTAGACATCGAAAGCGTGCTACGGCTAACTCTATTCGAATCTCGCACGACCATAGAAGGTGGCACGACAGGGTTACGTACATGGAAGGCAAGTTTTATACTGGCTGACCACCTGCTAAGCAATCCGGGTAAGTATTAGGCTCTTCGCCAATTTAAGACGGGGCACCTGATTTATAACAAGAACTAGTCCAGGCTAAGAGCGTACTCGAGCTTGGTTCTGGTGTCGGATTCTTAGGCATAGTAGTTGCCGCAATACAGCACCGTGACATGCTGCCTGGGTCATCCCTATTTTTGACAGATGTGGATGAGCAGGTCCTTTCACGCTGCCGCAGAAACGTGTCACTTGCTTGCAGTTAGGTGCACGCACTACCACAAAGCTCTAAGACTGATTTCAGGCGCATAAGACCTCTCCAGTTTACATTCCTGCGTGCAATATAGGATAGTCGATTGGGCAATGTCCTTGGAAAAGCCTCTCTCCATTACTTGTCAAACATTCTTGGCAGAGAGTAATGCGGATATTGTTATCGGTGCTGACGTCGTATGCTCTATACTAACGTTGAGTTTTTCATGCTAATGCTCGCAACGAGGTGTTCGATCCATCACTTGTTCCATCCCTTGTTGGCATGCTCAAACTATGCCTTATCACTGAAGCCGTAAAGAATCCAAAGATGGCACTTATCGCTCTCACCGTAAGGAACGTCGACACACTGGCCCTCTTCATAAGTAGCGTGAAAGGTAAGCATGCCGAGAACCTGAGACCCATAACTGATTTAATATGCCGTGATAGATGTCGACCTTGCGATTGACGAGATGGAGTTACATTATCAGCACGTACCTTTTGTCGAAACAGTTGTCGTGGACGGGGATGATCCTGTCAAGGTTTTTCGCATTACACCTAAGTGATGTACGTTGGGTAGCCAACACATCGAGCCACAGGAGAATTGTGTATTACGAGGGACCCGAACATAGTACAGCCCGTTTAGCTCAGTGGTAGAGCGTGCCACTCGTAATGGTAAGGTCGGTCGTTCAATCCGGCCAACGGGCATTTTGTTCCGACATCTAATTTTTCCGATGGCCTCCGAGTTTCATTCACTATGCTTCCGGCCTCCGCGTATGAAAAATTTTCAACTCGCAGAGAAAATTGACCAAGCCTCGGGGGCGGCGAACAATTGAATGCTAGCACCACTCAATTCAGTGTTCGGACATTCGGACGTAGCCCTGTGGGCGCTAAAAGCAATGGAGCAGGCCTGATTCATGGTTCGTCCCCGATGACCCCCATCCATGACTCTGTTCGACCCAGCAAACCGCCGCCTGTCTCTATATCGCGCGAACAGGCCGCCAATATCATCCACCACCACTTTCCTGAGCATCACAACTCGGATGTTCGACTTGAACCCATCTTGGGAGCTTATCACCGGTACGCAGACTGATTAGATCTGGTTATCTATGCCTGTTCACCCAACGGCTCAGCCACCCAAAGTCAGGGGTGTATTTGATAGACGTTTTGCCATCTACCACCACCCAGCGCATCGTGTGCTTTCTTACGTTGTCGACGCCCGAGGAGAAGACCGATGACTTAGACGGTGATGGCGCATATCAGGAAAGTCGAGGGGAGGGAGACCACTTGAACACACTTGCAAGGGCAAACTCGCTTTCGACCGTCTATTCTCTCGGAAAACTCATACAAGATGGTACGGATGTGCCCATTCCAAAGAATACCCTAGACACTTCTCTTCGCATCGTTCCTTATCACTACCTGGTTTCCTCGCCATTGCCCATACCGCAAGATCGGGTCTTACTCTCCCTGTCTGAAGCCCGTCGACAGAATCTACTTTCTTCCACGGAGGATGCGCGGTTTGATCTACGGATAGGTCAATACCTAGGTCAACTGCATGTCAACGTCCAGAACGACTGGTTTGGAATTCCCCAGTCGCCGGGGCAGGTAAACGATCCCGCTCTTGCACCCAACGGTATGAAGTTACCGTCGTTCCTTACTATGGCTTCACCCCCGCCGGGAGGAGACGGAGCCTACAGCTGGCAAGAAACGTTCGTTGCTCTCTTCGAAGATATCTTGAGCAGGGTTGAAGAACGTCTCGAGAAGGGGAAAGCTCTTGCGTCCGACGGGCACATTATTAATGGAGATGGGATAAGCAAGCTGAGGCTGGAAGACAAAGGCGAGAAACGCGTACTCCCGTCCCAAGATATTCATCGGTACCTCGCGCGCGCGATAAGCTTTTACTTGTTCGAAGACGTGGAGGTTCCGTCCCTCGTTACTCTTACAGGGTCTGCAGACGACGTGTTCGTCACTCTCTGTACGTCTTCTCAAACACCGACGGATCTGGATGGGCTGCCGCCGCGGATACCACCACTTCCGGAGCCTGAGATTGCGTGCATCTTGCCGAGTCTTGCACACGCACTGTGGGGAGACCCATTGATCGAGGCGATGTTCACCCCTCCTGGTCCGAGCGAGGCGGTATTAGAAGGGTATGCAGGAGCCGGGGGAGGACCGTTGATTTTGTTTCCGCGTCAAAAGACCAAAAGGTTGTGGTATACACTTTTCTCGACGCTATTGATGTTGGCAGAGGGAATGTCATTAGATGAAGATGAGAATGATGCTTGGGAGACGGTTGAAAAATGCACAGATGCATTGAAAGATGCACCATGTTATTAGGGTATAAATTAGGCCAATGTTTTGTTTTTTAAATTGGATTTAGTTACAAAGCTGAGAAACGGAGAAAGAACGATTAAGCTTTGACAGAAGCCTTGCGTGCAAGCCATTCAACCCTGTCACGCGTATAACTATCGATATATTTCTAATGACGTCAATCAGCGAACGCAGAACCAGTAGGTAACCAAATGCATACTTGTTTTTCATCTTGCGGCATCGATCTCCAAATCTCCCCAGCACGACGCGCCCTCTCGGGTGTGGCGATGGATTTCATGTCATCATTCTGTTGGAGCTGTACATAGAATCTGCAAGAACACTGTTGTCAGTGGGCAAGCTACGTTAAATGTACTGCACACACCGAATGTATGGAGTTTTTGGTTTACCGGACATCTTGAAGGAAATCGATGGCTTGCCGGCTGCCTTTCTAGCTCCATTAATCGTCTTCGCCATCTCAGGGCTTATGCTTTCAACCCATGCTGCTCTCTTCTTACGATATTCCTCGAGCTCTTGACTATAACCTTCTGCATATGTCTATGGACATGCTCAACGTTCGTATTCGGACGTGCGAGATAAAAGCGTACCGCTCTCGCAGCGTCCGAGAGTGTTTTCCACTCGGCAGCACATGCTTTTATCAGAGCTACTGTTTCCGCTCCTGAAGAAGCCTTGGGATGTTTTCCAACATATTCCTTCACGAATCTCACATATGCGTGGTGGGGTTTTTGAGGTGGTTTCATATCTTCGGTAATGACAACTACAAGTCGTGTGAGTATACTTTGTGTGTCTTGGATGGAGAAAGGCTTACTCTTCTTTGGTTTGTCCTTACTCTTCTTTGGTTTGTCCACCTTTTCAGGCCTCCCGCGTTTAGGCTTTTTCTCAGTGGTAATTTCCTGTTCTAGACCCGCCGTCTTGGGTTTGGCATCCGCGACGCGTGAAGAAGTAATGAACGAGCGCGTCACTGGATTTGAGCATGCGATGGTGAAGACAGGCCTAGCGAGACGAACGTTGGCAGCAAAGAGTAAGAACATGGTAGTCTAATAATGAGACAGGTTTGTTGCGACGTGTTTGGAATCCTAGACATGATGGAACCCACGCTCAACTTTCCGTCCGTCTTGTCCTCGCTGCCCGTTTCGCAGCTCGAATCTCTCAAATTCAAGGCAAACCAGATAATCGAGTCCATACAAAATCTCCAGCAGACCCTTGATGTTGCTGCGCACTACGGCGCAATGCCTCAATGGCCTGACATCTTGTCAAAATACAACATTTTGCTGTCGCAAACCCACAGTTTCTCGACGTCCCTCGTATCCCCACTTCCTTCAGCCAACGTCAACGGCGCCCACGCTAGGCGAACTGGAAGCCAGATGAACCCGTATGAGAAAATTGCACTGCATCCAAATGATGCTCTATCTGATGTTCAGCTGGACACGGAAGTCATTCCCTTGCTGCGGAATCAGCAAACGACAGACGTTTTGCGTATGGAACACGAGACCGTGCGACGCCTCGCCGAACACATGACGACGCGTGGGTCGATCGGCGTCCTTGGACCTGCGCCAACTGCAAACCAACGAAGCGCCTTTGCAACTTCAGCACCCAAAAAGCCCGAATACGAGGACGTGTTGCGTGAATGCGAGGAAATACGCTCTGCGCATGATAAGCGTGCTGAGCGAGCGGTGAGAGCGGTGCTTCTGCTTCGGGATAAATTCGACTGGAAGCCACGGGTGGAGGTGGAAGTGGAAGAGCCTGAAGAGCTGACGTGGGATCCGCGGGTTGGCCGGCAAGGGGATATTGGGATGGAGAACGGGGTTGAAGGGAACGGTGAAGGCAGCAGCGACGAGGAAGTGGAAGGCGCGCTCGTCGATGGCATAACGCCTGATCCGCCTTAACGCATATATGTACATCCTTGATCGAAACTCCGCCTCCCATTCGCATATATATACCCTGTCTTTCTCCCGCTCTCTTCGTCCTTCCTTCCCTCATCATGCGTCCTTTTCTTCTCTCGATCATTCCTTCCGTCTTCGCGATTCACTCCTACCACAAACCCAACGCTTCTACTAGTACTCAGACTCTCGCTCGTCTGCAGTATCACGCTCCCCGTGCTATAATAGATACATGTATTGCCTTGAACGCAAACACTTCTCTCAAGACTGCCGACAACGCGCCTTCCCTCGCATCTGCCCTCTCCGATACCTGTCTTTGTCTTAAGGTATGCGCGCTCGATTCTCGTATTCCATGCTAATGCATGCTCTAGGACCTTGATCTTTATCTCAGATCCAATAATGACATTCAAACGCTCGTTAAAGAACTCGGAATAAATACCGTCATAGATCTCTTACTAGATATCATCAATTCCCCGGATTCACGACAATGCTCAGCCCCGCCGCCCCACGCTCGGCGTACCTGTACCACAGATGATCCTTGTCATTGGTCTTGCGAGGATAATTTCACCAGAGAAGGCGATGTATGCGTCTGTTCTCCCCCGAAGACGATGTGCAACGGCGTTTGCAGCGAGGTCAGTTTTGGTACCAGCTTGAATATGCAGCTGATATAAACTCGAACTTCCTCTTCTACGCCTATTGAATGTATGCTCATACATTTTTTCATAATTTGCCTCTAATTCTACACGAACGCTGACAGACTTGCGCCATCGTTCCTTCTTCTCTTCCTCGTGTGAAGAGGAAGGAGCGTATTACCACCCTGGCTCAAGCGAATGCGACCTGCAAGGCTAGTGAAACTGTATGTGGCATACCAGGACGCGAAGGCACCCTCGACTTTGAATGCAGTCAATATCGACAACAGCCTAGATAGTTGTCAGTCACACATTCTCTCTATCTTTCATGAGCACTGAGCGGCAGATCTAGGCGGAGGCTGTATGTCCGCCCACCCGTTTGCGGGCGAGCCGCAGCCCTTCGGTAAGGATTGTAGCCAGCTCTCCAACGCACTGGAGGTTCAGTGTACCAACCGCTCGTGTGTCGTACACCGTTGCAAAGAAGGTTTCGAGCCCAGCGAAACTCAACGCGCCTGTATCCGCAGCAGGATGAAGAAGATCCGAAAGCGCCAAGAGCCCTTCACAACGAGCGGCGTCGTCTACGCCGATTCAAGGCTCCGTGGTCAACTTGTCACCATTTTCAATCTCGCCCTCAAATTGAAACAGGATTATGTTTTACTATCCTCTTCGGATGTCGACATTGTTTACAAGCACCGCTTCGCTAAGGACTCTGTCTATCTGCTCCTGCAAAGTCTTGCAAACGTCTTGACTTCTCCCGATGTTGCTTCTCTGGTCATCAACACAAATGCCCTCCTTGAATCCACATTCGCATTGGATAAAAGATTCAAAAGCTGTGAATGCGTTGACGACCTTGGTCTACATAATCTCGTTGCCGATACAGACTCCCTTCTTGCCGCAACAATTGATTTGAATCGGTGGCTAGCCAGTAATTCTCTTGGAACAGTCGTCACGCCTGGTGCGACGAATAATTCGAGCTCGGAACATGCGACCGTAAATGAGACTGCCAACTTGCCCATCGTACTCGACCTGTCGGGTCTCTTGGACCAGTTGGGACTAGGCTCGATCAAAAGCGATCTTACGATTGGCGGGCTGGACTCTGGTACCAATGCGCTTGTTAACTCATTGCTCGACAGTCTGGGGATTGGCCCAAGTAGGTGCCGAGAAGCGGTCGTCTGATCTGGATACCAACTTGGATGCTTTGCTAGACTTGACGCTTCGTCTGGTTCTCGACACGAATGACATTATAAAGAACTCCGAAAACCTGACGATTGAAGTCCTACGAGAATCGGTTGGGTATGTCGTCCAGGCAACTGTAGCTCTATTCGAAGCATTCGGGAATGGGCAGACTGCGAGCCACGAAGTTTCGAGCTTGACCAACTCAAGTGAAACGGCGATGCGCCTGCTTGAATCTTGTCAACAAGGCGACCAGTTGGCCCCGATTATTCTCTACCTGGATCAAATGATGGGCGTCTTGTCAGCCATGAATGCATCTTCCCTGTCAAGTGACGTCTTGGACCCGTCCTCAGCTCAACAACTTGGTGAACAAAGGGCTTGAAATAGATTCTGCTGCCTCGGGCCTCGGACTCGATACCAACTTTGGCTTTTCGCTATATTCCATGTTAGCTGCATTGGGTCTCTAACACAACCTATTCGCTTCCAATTGCATCTTCCACTCGCATCGGCGTTACCTCGTTACCGTTATGTTGTATTACACGCTGTCAATAAATTTGATCAGTTTTGGCCATACATTATTGTCGAGAGAGTCGATTAGATCTACAATCTAGGCATTTCTCGTTCTCTGAGCAACGTACAACCGTTGCGAGGGAGGAACACTCTCTAGACTACGAACGATTTCTATTCCACCTTCTAGAATGCCGACCCTCATCATTGATAGCAACTGGAAACGGGCGGGGCCAATAAGTTAAAATTGCATATGAAAACGATAACTGACGTTATGTGCAGCATTAGAATGGGCATAGACGCCACCAAAAAATGGCGCAGTCATATCTTTCCCGGTATTTTTTAACAAGATTTCCTTTCCGCCAGGGTGCTTGTCCACGAATTGGGCAATGTCATGGATAAATCCGGAAACAAGGATAAGAACACGAGTTTTTGACTCTGCCTGAACTTTACTGCCGAGCTCACAACATTAGTCCGAGACGCTCAGAATTACCGGACATACAAGTTTCCCAACTAACCGTTGGCAATACATCGACCGATTCTGGCCATTTCAATGAATCTTGTAGCTTGTGGAGTTTTTTCAACTGCATGGACAGTGCTCCCTTTTTGATCTCATTGCTTGGAAACACGCGAAGGTTCGTCGCGAGCCCCAGCATTCCGCACAAAGCAATGAACCACTTTGTCGGGTCATATTGGTACCACAAGAATGCGTTACGATAGTCCATCGGAAACTGATGGTGAAAGTTGTGATAACCCTCTCCCATGGTCAGGATCGCGGACAAGACATGGTCGCGAGGTGAAAGGGCGTCGTCGTAAGGGGCACTCCCGAGCCAATGTGCAATAGAGTTGATGCAGAATACACTCTTAAAGGGAAAAGAGTCCATGATGGATCTCGTCAGTTACCCTTCACTCCCTTTGCAAAAATAAGTGATACTGACGTGATGTGCCATCGTAAGCCGGAAACACGCGGAGAAGCACAAGCCACCCGGCCAGTCATTCCAAAGGAGAGCAGGTATTACGGTAGGCAGGACGTAGCCGAACAAGGCCGCGAGCGGAAAGTAGTGTCGATGTTGGAATTGGATGAGTTCGTCTGCGTGAAGATCGGAGATATCGGCGGGACCTGATCTCAAATCAGATTTAAAAAGTACCCAGCCGATGTGCGTCCATAATATGCCGCGATTAGAGTCGTAGGGGTCTCGATCCGTGTCGGTGTGTCGATGGTGCGAACGGTGAGACCGTGCCCACCAGTAACAAGATCCTTGTACGGCGCTCGACCCTCCGGAAAGGAGGAAGACTTGAAGTGGAAATGTGGCATTGTAGGATCGGTGCGACCACAGCCTGTGGTAGCCTTAAAACATACCTCCGGTTACAATTCATAGCAAAGCGGGGAAGATTACGGCATACCAGCTGTAATCCCTGGACATCCGTCAGTCCTGAAAGCAGAACATGGGCAAGAAACACTTACCCAACATGGTAAAGATATAATATGCAGCAGAAAAGAGAATCGTCTCGCGACGAACTGAAGCATGCAATATGCCATACAGTGCGATCGCCGGCGTGATTGTCAACACGGCAACATTGAACCAGCGCACACCTTTCATCGCAGGAAATCCTTTGCAGGACGATGGTTTTCATTGCGCTGGCAAGTGACGTTGGTAGAGGTCTAGGCAACGAAGCTCCTTTTTTTATTTAAGCACGGCCAGCGTGTTAGACTGGGAACATTGGGAATTGCCACTTCCGCACTTCCCTTTTGACTTTTAAATTGCCTTCGAGTCCGAACAAAATAGAGGAGAACTATCAGCACGTATTTTTGTGCGGGATTCGATCCGAGTCGCCGCGTTGTCCTAAAAAAATATTCCAGATAATCTTTCACATTCAGGGATGTCAACCGTGACCCATGTGGCGGCTATAGCGGGCTACTTACACGTGTATCCATCAAAGGGGATCCTCAATTTGATTGCTGTCCAGGTGCCAAGACCTGATATGGAGTATTCGCTGGATGAATGATTATTCGATACAACGGAAGTATCCCGTTTGTATTTGGAATCATGGGTGAAGAGCATTCTCAGGCTGGATTCGAGTCGGAAGCAGACTTCGGGAGAAGCCAGCCTGTTTATGAGATACCGAGCTCTTTGGTTATAGTCTTGCGACTAAAATTTTCCCGGTGCATTCTTCGAACGAATATGCCGGGTGCTGAAACCTTCTGAATCTAAGGATGCTTATGGGGGTATAATGGCGGAAGAGAGAAAACCCCTTCTGTCAGTATCGATTCTTTCCTGACTGACTGATGGTCTTCTTAGCTTTATTCCTTCAAATACAAGGACTGCATACCTCCATCCAACAACCAACGAGTGAGATAAGGGCCGATTTGCGTCAACCCCTCTCGCACGATCGTGAATAGCCGAGAAGGGACTCGAAGGGAGTGGGAACAGTGTTACTTTCTGGTTGACTACGGCATATGGTCGCAGTCATTACTAGCGCGGATGATAGAACTGGACTCTCTACTGGGCCCAAACTTGGTCGTCGAATCTGGGAGTCAGCTGCCCTGTATTACCTGGTCGCCGCTCCGAAGGTTGTGTTTGATGTCATCGGCGGTCATATACTCCGCGTGACAACCAAAGTTATATAAAAATTACAAGTTTATATACCGCGAAGTATGAGGTGTCCGTCTAAGACATTCTGTCATATATCACAAGAGAATTATGGGCCATAGTCAGGTGGAGCATCGTAACGGAAGTTTCTGGCTTCCGAAGAGGGTGCGCTGGGAACTTCAGCAATGGAATCTTGATGAATGATTGGGCGCGATGGTGACGCTACTGTCAAGATGCTTGGACCAGGCTTGTGAACAGGTACTAACGTTCCCGTAGGAATAGCGGTGGACGGAGAGTGGGGACTATTTGATGCAATGCTGTCGCTTGCCGCGAAGCGAGGCTGCATGTAAACACGACCCGGGGGAAGTAATGATTCCGCTTCGAAAGGTACAACGATGGGCTCCCTTGGGCCGAAGATAGTAGCTGCTTACATGAGTCCATGTCATTCTAAGCCGAACAAACTGACTTACATCTTCCAGTGGATCTCATTTCTGCTTTCCACCGTCGCGATCGAGCCAGCAATATTATTATGACCGCCGTAAGAATGATGATAACTCCGCCAAGGACTCCCCCGACAATTACTTACGCCCAGCGTGGTGGAACTCAGAGAGGTGCTTTGTGGCGAAGAAGATTCCAATGACGATGCAGAAGTCGGACTTGTGACGACAAAATAGTCCAGATACATCGACAAATTGCATCGTCGAGTCGTGCTGTGTATAAGTTACTGAAGCGAAATTACGTGGAATGTTGAGGCCCATGCCTCAATCTCAACAGTTTTCAGGCTGGCTGAACAGTTATGTCTTCCCGCCAGCGGGCCAATCTCACCGCACGCTCATTCTGCATCCGTTCTTTCTCCTCCTCCTCTTCTTGCAAGTATCTTCTAAGCTCTTCCATCCATACCGGATCGCCATCGAACGTCAACATCATGAGTTCGTCTAGGGTTGTAGCATCGGCGTCCTCCGCATCCTCATCGACATCTTCGAGAGCCAGGAGATCTACGGAAGCCGCCGGCCCTCCCCCGTCTCCAGAGAGCAGGTATTCTCGATAACTATCGATGCGGTACAAGTCCTCGAGATCCATGATAAGGGGAGGGTTCATTCGTTTAAACTGATTCAATAGCAATCAAAAAAAAAAAAAAAAGCCAATGATCAAACGGAGGGCTCACTGATCTCTTCGAGGTCATAGTGAACCGCCTAGGAAAGACATGAAGGAATGAATCTTTATCGGTTGACCAGTTTCCGAAATCAAGCGGTTCTCCAAAAGCACCGGGTGTGGGGTGTCGGGATGACAAAGGTGGGAGCGGGAGAAGTGCTGCTTTGGTGGTGTCGGTGGGAAGAGCTCCGCCGGTACCTGTAAAGGAAAGTACAGGGTAGATCTCAAGCACCCAAGACCTACCCGGCAAGAGGTACACGTCACGGATGAATACGAAGTGCTGAGGGCTTGACCCAGTGGAAGCGGGTGGGAGACTCGTTCCAACGGCGGTCGCTTGGTTGTCAACATATCCATCTACTTGAATCCTTTCTTGAATCCTGACAAGAAGGTACTCGCCGACGATGAAGCGGGAAGCCCCGCGATCCAGCGAAACAGAGGGTCCCAGATGGTATGCTGATTGCGTAGATTGGCTCGGCATGTGACGTCGGATAACGCGTGACTTCAAGTTCCCGCCACACGTGGCAGCTTTGTATACTGCTGGATGCAGGAGACTGTGAATGAGTCGATCTGCGATCTTCTGGCTGACCGTGCACAGAATGGGTCAAGGTTTAACGCATATTCAACTATGATGGACATTGTCTGTAGGACCAGCGGTAAGTGTCTGTTGATTCGCTTCACTTTTCCAAAAATTGGCGTATGCTCAGTCCGATTTCATGTCTTTGAACAAAGAATTTACAATCAACATGATGAAGGTGTTTCACACCATTAATCAATTCCCGTCTTTCCTACGGTGGTAAGCGCGATATGACATCCAATCCATGCCGAGTCTGATCATCACGTAGCATTGACTCGCGCTTCGCCAACATGTCGAATGACATCAAGCGTGCAATACGCCTAGACCCCCTGATCAAAGAGTGGCTAGAACAAGAAGCCAAGCACGGGAAGGATTGGCCTAACAAACCTAGTGTCGACGCTCTGTCAGTGGGAAACTTCACGTTGTATATTTATTAAGTACTCGCAAAGAGTTCTGCCATGCTTCGTATCATAAGAGATGATATAGTTTCCCCATCACCGCTCCGAAGGCTGTAGTCAACGAGCATCTATACTCCAACCAAAGTTATACGAAAATTACAAGTTAATATACCCTAAACAAAGATCACAAGATAATTACGGGCCATAGTCAGGTGGAGCATCGTAACGGAAGTTTCTGGCTTCCGGAGAGGGTGCGCTGGGAACTTCAGCAATGGAATCTTCTCGATGCATGATTGGGTGTGATGGTGATGCCACTGTCGAGATGCTTGGACCAGGCTTGTGAACAGGTACTAACGTTCTCGTAGGAATGGCGATGGACGGAGAGTGGGGACTATTTGATGCAATGCTGTCGCTTGCCGCAAAGCGAGGCTGAATGTAAACACGACCCGGGGGGAGTAATGATTCCGCTTCGAAAGGCACAACGGTGGGCTCCCTTGGGCCGAAAATAGTAGCTGCTTACATGAGTCCATGTCATTCTAAGTTGAACAAACTGACTTACATCTTCCAGTGGTTCCCATTTCTGCACTTTCTGCTTTCCGCCGTCGCGATCGAGCCAGCAATATTATTATGACCGCCGTAAGAATGATGATAACGCCGCCAAGGACTCCCCCGACAATTACGCCCAGCGTGGTGGAACTCGGAGAGGTGCTCTGCGGCGAAGATTGCAATGACGGCGCAGAAGTCGGACTTGTGACGACAAAATAGTCCAGATACATCGACGCGCCATTCAAATAGTTGCTAGCGACGAGCGTGTGTTGCCCGTTTTCAAGTGGTGGAGAGAAATACCATCGTTGCAAATAGAGGTCCGTACTCTGTGGTGGGATTGCGGAATATTCTGTCCTATCAACGCTGTCGTCGAGAGAGAAAATTGTGATTGGTGCTCCTCCTGGGTTAGACGCAACGGCTATCGTGCCATAAACGCCTACGCCGGTCCCTATGAAATTGTTAATGGCACCAATCCCAAGCCAACGATTTGAGTGCGCGTCTCATACCATTGAATACCAAGGTCACGCTTGCGCCCGCATTTCCGGTAAAGTGGATCGTATCGTTATACTCGTTGTCGCTTCCGGTTGTATGCCAATCACCTATTGGTTCGTAGACGAGCCTTGGATCTGAGTCGTCAATTTTCTCCATATGCTAGGAGGAGGATGTGGGATATTAGGAACCCATAAGAATGAGGAATTATAAGCTTATTACTCGCGATCATTTCCGCTGCCCAATATGAATTACTTAGCTGACCTTACTACGAGGGTCAAGGGTCGTTCATTTAATTCTATGATGAAAGACAACGTACGTTCCTGGATGAACGCCAGAGCACCGAACATTTTCCTCTTAACCGGATCCACATCCGAGTCGTTGTATTATCACAGAATATTGCTAGGGGCGCCGGCGCCGTGAATGTCATATCAGTAGCAAGTCATGCGGTGCCCTGCTGTGCCACCTTCTCGTATAGCCCCACATACACCGCCGGGAGATCCTTACTGAATGGGGTGGGCGCGGTTGAACCTGGGGTGGAATGATGGTCTCCAAGTCCGTGTATTCGCGTGACGCTACGTCACAATGTGACGTCTTTCCGTAAACGAGACCAATTCGCCACTAGAACCAACATGCGGTTCAGCGCGCCAAGGTCGCCATCTCCATCACCAGAAAGAGGGTAAGTTAACTCACAATCATAAAGTCTTTCCTAAACATTGCACCAATTTAGAAGATTTTCAGGTCGATCGTCTTACGGACTCTACCCAGAGTCAGAGTCAGAGTCGGATGGGAGGTCGTCAGAGTTCGATTTTTCCGATTCAGAATCCGTGAGCTCAGAGTTAGGAGACCGCTATGTACGTCTCTCCGACCTGAAAATCACGCGACCAGAACAGTCAGTTGAATAGTCAGCCTCTCTCGTCGTCCTGATTTCTCATTCTTAGTAGGAAATCTTCACGTTGCTCACGAACTGCCTCTGAGATGCGGTACATAGAGGATACCATTGCAGCAATACGTCTTAGGACACGCCACCGGGATCCATACGAGGAGTGGGAGCAACATACGCGTAAAGATGCCTTTGTACGTCCTTGAATCGGCACTATTGCTTTTAAGTTTGCTAACAAACTATGTTCCATGCCAGCGCACAGCGAAAAGATCGTTAACAGAATCGCAAAACCGGTGTCAAAATGAATTGGCCAAGGCGCGCGCTGTTGATCTTGAGCGGCTGTCTGATCTCCATGCGCAACAAATGGCTGAGGTACAGGGTTATTTGAATGCGTTGGGACAACAGCAGCAGAAGGAAGAACAAAGACTGCGGGATGGTTGGAAGGCTCGCGATCACTTGCTCCAGCAGCGGATAGAGTCGGTTATTAAGGTAGAGGAGGAAAAGGCAATCAAGAAGATTGAAGAAGAACGAAGATTGAAGCAAGAGGCGGAGGTGAAGCGACGTCTCGAGGAAGAGACTAAGCGAATGGAGGAGGAGAAAAGGCAAAAGGAGGAGGAAGAGGCACGTAAACAAAAAGAGGAGAAGCAGAGGAAGGAAGCAGAGGAGAAACACCGGTTAGAAAGCCAGAAAGCAGAACAAGAGCAAAGGCAGAAACTAGGGCTCTCGATTGCTGATGAAGACTGGTCCCATTCTCGTCAGTTGCTCCACGTAAGTAAAGACGCTCATGCAGGTAACATAGTCTCATGCCCCTCTTGCAAGATAGCGATTGAAGCATGACGTCATGAAGAAAGTCAAGGCAGACAAGGAGCTCAAGAAACAGTGGGGCGAGTTACGCCGGCAAATAACACCCAAGATTGGCCAGCTCACTAATGACGACAAATCGATCTCACTCATCGTATGTTTTCATTATAATGTCTCTACATCCTGCAAACTACATTGGAATTCAGAGTGAACAACTGACAAGTATATGCAAACTACCCTTGACGTCCCCTCGCAATAGACTTCTCCATATTGCAATCTTGTCATCATTAGCCAAGGCTATCTTGAAGCAAGCTGAAACTGAAGTCACCGCTGAACCCCGGACCGCCGATCCCCTCGCCAAAGTAACGGTCCGTCTGCTTTCCGTTATTCAAGAGTTTGGAGAGATTCTTCACGCACGGCTGGTACAACGTGTGGGTGGCTTGGCCATTCCCCTTGTTGTGCCAGCAACCGACTTTGATGGGCGACCGTGGACGAATGAGCAAGAGTTGCGAAAAGTGATGGGGTACCGGAGGGGTGCAACGGGTGAAGGTCTTGAAACGACATCGGAATACTGCACACGGATTTCTGGGATAATGCGTGTGTACTTCCATGTGCTTAAGCTTCGCCCGAGTAAGGGCCCTCTCCATAGGATGTTCCAGGCACCGAGATACTGGATATGGTTTGCGAGAATGTTGGGTGGACAGTATCGACCGCTTCTTGGAACTCCGGGGTCGGCCTTTTTGATTCACAGTGAGTCCGGACTGCATATGTACTGATATGAAGCTAACGAGGCAACAGCCGGACTAGACGTTATGGGCGCCTATGCGAAAGATATCTGGGGCATACAGTGGATCAAGATGTTGGCCCTCATCTATCAAGGAGTTACCGAGGGTCTTCCTACAGGGATCCAACGATGAGAAGCTACTGATTGGTGGCCAGAGCCCCGAGGGCAGATCAGCTCGTATGAGGGTACTTCTCGTAGTGGAAAGAGTCATGAAGGCTACGATGGCAACTATGACTGTCAAACTTGAACCTCCTAGGTTATTTTCATAGAACACGCTGGTGACTGGTACACTTGCAATTCATTCGTTCTACATCTCTATGACTACATTTGACTTTAATGACTATCATGGCAGGGTTATAGCAGTGGGTTTAGGGGCGTATTCATCGCGACACACATATATACGTAGATACCAATGCAATTTATTGGATTGTTTGATAGTAGTAGTGTTACAAGTCTTGCAAAAATTTGCTAACCACGCTCCACCATTTCTCCGGCTGATCAATCATGGGGAGATGCCCCGCCCGCTCTATTTCAGCGTATTGAATGGCACCTCTACGGACATTTGCCCATCTTTCCGCCAAGCCTCTGAGACCTTGACCAACTTTACCCCCTCCATCTAGCGCACCCGCGAGGAGCAAAACCTTCGGTGCATCTGGGGTATTAAAGGCAGAGCCGAGAATCCCCTTTTCAAGGTCGGACTCGGATAGCAAATCGTACTCTGCTAGCGCCTGTGCACCGGCGGCGAACCCCCGCGGAGGGGTACGTTTGATAAGGTTGGACACCCACTCTGCACGTTCCGGACGAGGTGTGTCGGATGGCGATGGTAAAGTCAGAGGAGATCCAGCGGGGAACCACCGCGGGATGGTGACAGTCGCAAGACGAGACATGCCAAGGTGCGTGGCAAATTCTTCATCCAACGCCATGGACGAAAAAGAAGAGTCGTCCAAAGAGATGTTGGTGCCGTATGCCAAGCTAGTGCGTTCCTCCCATGCCGTTTTGTTGCCTGCTGGCGTGCGTGGCGAGGTATCGCAAGCGATGATGGATTTGGTTGTTGGTAGCGGAGATGGGAGAGACGAAGAAGGGAAAAAGGCGGGGAGTGCAGAAAATGCGAGGGCAGCTGCGCCTCCTTGGGAAACGCCGATGATAGAATGGATAGGGGAGCCAATCTCAAGAATGTGGATGAGGTGAGCAATGTCATAAGCCAGGGAGGGTATAGTGGTTTGGCGTGCGGACGTGGAGGCGGGAGGTAGAGTGGATTGACCGTGTCCGCGTTGAGAGTGGGCTAGTACGTTGTACCCACTTTGTAGAAAGTACGGAACGACATAGTTCCACATGGTCAGGTCGGTCAGCAGCGAGTTGGCCAAAAACGATCCATGGAGCGGTAGGTGATACGACGATGGTCGTTGCATGAATTTGGTGCGAGTCGGGCATGGCTATAAGGTAGCTGCACAAGTTGCGGTATCAGCAAGGGTAATAGAAACATAAAATGGAGCTGATTGCCTCTTTGCGTTCGACTCCCCACTGAAACGGGTTCGTCTGAGAGTCCCGCTACGTCGGTCGAGATGAGAAAACGAGAGACCATGTTGTAGGTCGCCACCACGGTCGAGGCCTCGACGAACAGATCTTGAACACGATCCGTCTGCGCGGTCTCATCTTCATTGGGATTCATCTTGGCGACGTGTTCCCTCAATTCATGCATGAGATCATCCGTAATCGCTTTGGGGACATGTACGTCCCTCGTGCTGGAATCTGCGAATCGCAGCGCGGCCGTTTGGAAAACGGTCAACACCCCCTTTACGGACGGCAATGGAACCGATGTGTCTCTGATGGTATAAAGTTGCGCAGTGGTCAGCCCTTCTGCCCGACCCACGATTTCATGCGCGATCCATTCGAATGCGGCACCATTAATAGCCGCAACGCGTAGGATCTACGCCACGGCAGAGTCGATAATCTATCTGTCAACAAGTATTGCACACACCATTAATTCCCTGACGTCTCCTGGAAGTGCCCCCTTGTTTCTGACCGCGCCTAAGAGCCCGTTCCAACCCTCGGCGACGGAAGGTACGTGTAGCAAAACGACGTCGAGTGGAGTCAATCCTCTTTCGCCTCTTCGACGGCGTATGGCATCTGCGACTGATGACTGGCCTGGTAGAGGGTGCCTTCCTGGGACGAGACGAGAAGATTTTCCTGTCAAACTCATTTGTGATCCATACGGTCCAAGCGGTACAGTATAAATGTCGGAACAAAGTTTCTCCCGCATCCCGGCCACGTGATATCGTGGCACACATAAATGGAGTGGCACGGCATGGACGTGGCAAGGCGCAATGTCGTATCTGCTCTTTTCAAAAGTCTTGGGCACATTTTCAGATTCGCTCACGTTCATTTCAAAAACCAAGGTTCATTCAAGATGGTTCCCCTACGCTCTTGCACCCACGTTACATGCTGCCCGTATATCTGCTGTCTATCAGCATAACGCGCGCAAAGCCGGGTACGAAAAGAAATTGTCCTGGCCGACGTATCTGGCTGGTTATCTTATCATGGTGAGCCTCTGCGCCTCATACTGTCACCGTGCTGAGCGTCTACGTTTAGTGTTGGGGTGGCTCCGTCCTTTCACACCTCTTTCTGGGTCTGCCATCACCCACATTTTACTCCATCCACCTCTACATTAATTACATCGCCCCTCATCTCCTCTTCACACTCATCTTCACTCTCTACCCCGACCTGCTCAATCCGCGCCTCCTCGACACCTTCCTATTCCCACTGGACGCTCTCCTCCGAACCAACACGATAACAGCCACGATCGGCCTCCTCTCCAACTCTGGTGTGAATCCCGTCTACGCAAGCTCACCATTGGCACATATGTTACTGGGCGCGATAGCCTCGGCTGGAGGTGGGTTGAGCGCTGCAACACTCAAGACTTGGACGCCGGAATGGAGTTTGGGTACCCCTCCGGTGTTGAAGGAGGGCGCAGGTATTTGGGGAACTGTGGATGTGTGGGGAGGAGCGTTGGTCGGTAAGTCATCTTTATTTCTCCTTGTATACACATCGCTGATTACGTTTAATAGCCCTTGTTTATGGTATTGTAACATCGCACCATGCCTACTCAGGTTTCGCCGACACGCTCGGGTTCGCACCAGGCACGATAGTGTTCAGTCCATTAGGCGCAAAGGCGTTGGGTGCTGTACTTTTGACTGTCCTATTTGGATTGCGCGTTTTCTTTCTTCATTGGATTGGCCAGGGCACAAAAAGTGGACCGAAGAAAGTAAAAACACGATAAGTAACTGTGTATATTTACATCTAGACGTTGGAATACCCGATGGAATTTATGGAATGTATGTATTATATTTTATCCTTGGCAGGCATTAAAGAGAGCCTCTCCACTTGTCCCTAATATTTGGTTGAAATTTGTAAACTTAATCAGCACCCACACATTCAATAACCGGAAGGGTGACGCACAGTTGAAAAAGTCGTTTATAGGAATCACATCTAGCGTGCCGAGTGGGAGTGAAGTAACAATCGGCTGACCGCTCAATATTGACCAGCACTACTGTACAGCTCAAAGACAACTTAAGATTGTAGCCATGGGTAGGAGAGGGACTTCTTCGTCAGTGCCTCAGTCATGGCAGACGAAGCCTCGGACCGAAGTTATTTTTGACAAGGCTTATTATAGAACTCCTCTTAAAATACCAAAGTATACGCTCCAACTCTCGTCATCTCCATATCAGTATATTCTCCTATGGAACACGTCTTTCACAGGCGCTCTACTCCCCTCGCCGTCAACATTGGCACTTTCTTCCAACAAGCTTCCCAGAATCGCTATCAGCCTATCAGTGTAGGATTAAGAAGCCGCCGAAAGCGAATGTCGTTTTTTGCTGGCACGAAAACATGCTCCTGAAAACCAAGTTCGTCACTTCCCATGGGAACGTCATGCACACCGTGCTGCGCCGGTGTCCCATGACTATCTGCTTGTCACAGTGGTATCTGAGCGAAATTTTGGGGGACGAACACTCGATCTACTCGGTGCACAAGGAATGCCAGCACGGCTGCGCATGTGACAAAAAGGGGGGAATTGGGGCATCTCTACTTCTGACTGAGCCCTGGCGCATGTGAAGAAAAGAATCACGTCAGGCGATAATAAGGGGTACTATTTGTCGATGCCGACATGCACGGCGTTTTCGATGATTCTCTCAGACTGCAAGCAACGAAGATGGGGCTTACAAACTTGGATTATGGATTCCAAAATATAACTTTTCACCACAAACAATCTCAGGCTTATCCGCTTGCCTCTATTATCGCTTGCCAAAGTCCGCGAGTGCTTCTAAGAATTTGACACCGCCAACGGAGATTCATCTTTACAGCCAGTACAATCATCTCGACTTCTTGCTGTACTTGCATAGCGTATATGGCGGTGGTGCGTCTTTGAAGGCTTGCACTGTTGCTTATCGCCCGTGCTTATTAGTATATTGGACAGAGTCTGTTGAGAGTTACTGCAGAGTCATGTACGACACTCACCTTGTCAACTAGGCTGAGGATCTTTTACCGCAGTTCATACAAGAAATAGAGACATATAATCTCACGAATGGGTCAATCCGTATCTATGCTCGTGGTATGTATTGGCTTTCTCCCAAAGACATATAATCACCATCGTCACTGACAGGAACACCGGGGTATGACACTTCGGTATATCACCACTTCGCGAACGGTATAAAGGAAGTCACACCCTACGTCTTGGAACCAGGTTCTGAGCGTGACTTAAACGTGCTTGTAAGCGATTTTGGATTCTCGTACTCATGGATCTATTTAACCTTTTTCAGATGTACCTTCTTGCATTGAGGAAAATTGCATTCGCAGTACGTAGCCCCCTTTTATTCATCACATCTCAACTATCCATCTGACGAGTCCCACAGGTCAAGAGCGGGGGTCATATCTCAATTCCGAAGATTTATCCTCCCATCGGGGTCCTCATTTCTATGAAACAATTTAACCAAATCGCATATAATAAGGACACAAAGACTCTCGATGTTGGGGCGGGTCTCACCTGGAGCGACATCTACAAATTTCTCGATACTCCGGAGTATCGTAAGCTGGGTGTAGTTGGTGGAGACCCTTTGGTCGGAGTCTCGGGATGGCTCTTGGGTGGCGGTTATTCCCTCCTGACTAATAAGCATGGATTGGGCATGGACAACGTTGTCGGGTTTCAGGTCCTTCTGCCGAGTGCCACGACCCAGCTCCAAGTTCTGCCAAGCGATGGGACCGTCTGCAACGTCAGCCCTGGAGAGAATCCCGACCTTTTTAAGGCACTTAAGGTATGACCCTCCTACCACTATAATATGACCTTGCTTATCATATTTTTCTTGACTTTTAAGGGAGGAGGGCATAACTTCGGGATCGTCACACGTTTCACTCTGCAGACTTACATGGGTGATGCAAGGGTCAATTTCCGTGTCGCTTTAGTTGACTGAGGACTCTCACTGATTGATAGTTAATTTAGCGTGAACCTCTCTTTTCCCAACAATTCGATGAAAGTATGAGCAGCCACATTAAGGCCGCTCTAGTCATGTTCATCCAGAGTGGAGCACCGCCAGAGGCAGTAGCTCTCGCAGCATTTCGACATGATTTTCAGAACTCCGAATTAAAGGTATGGACTTGAGTTAAATTTTCCTAGTTTGAACATTTGTTTATCTGCAATAGTCATATATAGGAGTTACGTGCTGGTATTATGGTGACTTAAACGTTCAAGGGGGCAGAGACTTGGTTCCGTTTTTCTTCGGTGATGAAGGCCGCCAATCCATGTCTCTTCCCGATATCTACGAAGCATTCGCTCTTAGACACTTACCGGTTTCGCTGGAGACACTACAAAGGTCCGATAGGTACAAGGTTCCCCAATTCTTGAGTGGACAGAATACATGCCTTATCATATTCGCGTACAGAGATTCCGAATTCGTTGTCTTCGATCCTACAGATGAAATACAGAGGTGCGTTCTCCCAATCTTCCATCTTCCGGATAAACAAAATAAGTGCTGAATGGCTTGACTCATAGAGATGTGTTCAAGGATGGGGACATAATTGAGAGGTATATATAATCTCCCGGCTTAGCAGCAGGAGTGCTTATTATCTTTGGTTTATAGAAAAATCTTGGCATCACTGACAAACGAAATCGATCGGTACATTTTCACAATCCTGTGTTGGTGAGCGGGTGCTCATTGCCTTGAATCACAGAAATTCGTTCATGCTGTTCAAGGCCGGAAAAAAGACATTGGTAATGGAGCGGTGCGTTACCATAACCTTCGAGGTTAACATTATCGGGATATCTTCCCAGTGATCCCGCCATCCGAGGGAGAATGGCGTCTATCATGGTGACAGATTTCACCCTTAAGCTCATAGACGAGGCAGAGATACAAGCAAAGGTAGGGCAAACCATCTAATTTTCAAAAGTTTTCGCGTTTGAAATCAACTCATCTCAATAGAAATTGGCGGATATGATGCCGGGCCACAATGGGAGACGAGTCAGCTTCGAAATATGGCCATTCCATAAGGATTCCTTCAATGGTATTACCCCGGGGGACTCTGCCTGGCCACATGAAGAAGGGAAGGTTTCTGGCCCTTTGATTGGATGGTTTGAATGGTCAGGGAAGAAAAACGATGACTTTTGGCTCACAGAAATTAAGAAGGCTTTGGAGAAGTTACACGAGGTCGCTCTGGAGGAGGGATGCACCACCAATGGCCTTCCGATCTACCTCAACATCACACTCGAAAATACTTCGGCCAAAGACATTTATGGCGTCAATTATGACGAATTAAAAGTCATTCGAGACAAGTATGATCCGAAGAATGTAATGGGGCTGGCGGCAGGCTTTATAATTTGACACTCTGCTCTGACTATAGTCTTAGATAGATGTTCGTGCTGCGGTTCAAACACCGCTGCTTTCTCCGTGCACAAGCAAAGCAATTATCATCCTGAGACCTACTACGACATTCCTGAGCCTGAGGTAATCATTCTTCTTCTTAAGGCCAACATTTTCCGGCGACGATGTCACTGACATACTACATTCGAAGCCGATAGAAAAGCAAAAAACAAATGAAGGTATGCCACCACAGAGTGCGACCGGCATCCTCTTCGCTGTATATATGCTTTGCCTAAGGTCGATCTAAGCAGTACTTGAGCATCTGCATGTGCTATTGCCGCAGACCTCTGTATACGACTCCCGCTTGAATAATTACCTCAATTCTTTCATACTTACTATCCGAATAACGAGCGAATACGATTCCAAGGATATTGATGAACACCCAACGCATAGTAAGCATTAGACAGTTGTCAATGGTGTTTTCAATTAAGAAGGATAACGCGTCGTAAGAGCCACCTCGCCGTGTCTACTCGCCAAGGGACGTAGTGCATAAATAGGAATTATGATGGTTGACATCACAAAGGAGGGGAGGATCGGATTAAAGTACCTGGTTGAAGTAATGTCAAAGCCTGCCTTGATACATGATGCACGTTGCGGGCTTTGCGGCACTCGTGTCGCCTACGTGAATTATGTTTTATCCTTGGCAGGCATTAAACAGCGCATCTCCACTTGTTCCTAATATTTGGTTAATATCTGTACACTTAATCAGCACCCATGCAGTCAATAACCGGGAGGGTAACGCACAGTTGAAAAAGTCATTTATGGGAATCATGTCTAGTTTGCCGAGTGGAAGCGAAGTAACAATCGGTTGACCACTCCATAGAACACGAATATAATATTGGCCAGCGCTACTGTACAGTTCAAAGACAACCTCAGAGCCCCTGTCTCAAAAATCAGCAAAGCGTACAAGCCAGGTAGAATCAAGCCTTACATTCCCGGCCACACCATCTCTGCGATTTGCAGCATCCCGAGAAGAGGGGCGATCGAACCATCATGCGCAATGTTGTGAACGTACACGAGCTCGCTTGAGCCATTCATCTTGTTCTCTAGTCGGCTCTGCAGTTCTCGCACCCAGGCACCATAATGTAGAGCGGAATATGCGGTAGATTCGGGCGCATCGCGGAACATGTATGAGTATTCCCAATTGCCGATCCGGTATACAGTATCTGCCTGCTCGCGGGTAACACACAAACTCGTGTCATTCAGCGCTACATGGAAGCTTCTTGCCGTGACACTCTTTAGCGCTCAGGTTATCGTAATAGCTGTGAGCGAAAATCAATCATCATCTCTTTCAAGATATGCGGAACGTACTGATCAAAACTGGTATGCCACCCTGCATTGTCCGGATTTTGAATTCCTGACACATTGTCCAACGCAGCGTATAATTTTTGTGCTTCCGCAAGGTGATTAGTCCAGTTGACAGCATTAGGTCCACCAGCCGAGGTGTAGCTGTTAATCAGCGAGTCTGCGACTGGACACGGGATACGAAGGCTCGAAGTGAATCGATCGACGATGGCTGGGTGTAGACAATATGCGAACAAGGGAAAGAGAATTTGTCGTATGGAAATAAACCACGTAGGAGAGTCGTAGCCACTTGTGAAGTTATGACGTTGTTCGTCACCCCTGGGACAAGTCATGTTAACTGATATTAAAACGAACAGTGGATTGCTACGCACGAATCCGGACTTTGGAAGGCTCAAACGATGAATCAATTCCGAGACGAGAAAAGTACACCTCACGGAGGTCTTGTCCATGTACGAATGCATCATCGAGTCCTTCAACAGTTAGTTGCGGGAACTGACACGTGCTCCCGCTGAACCCGGGTCCGACGCTGGTAGTCCAAGGATTTTGAGCATCGGTATAGGCTTGTATCTCTGCACCTGAAATGACGTCTTCGTTGGGGATGATGGCCCCGAATACGGGACCTGAATGGTCGCAACTCCATCCAATGTCTTCGACAAAGAATGTATTGGACGAGTATGGAGTACGTTTGTGATGACGTTGAATAACTTCAACGTATTCCAAGGTATAATTGTCTGGTGGTGTTCTGGTTCCGTTCGAGTGCAACGCTCGTTAGTACATAACTGTATACTCACATGTATTCCAATTGCCTTACGTGAGGCATGTTGCACCAATTATATTTGGCATATTCATTGTCGGACGAGTTGTATATTCCTGGTGCACCAAATCCATCCAAAGCAAACGTCCAGTTGTTGATCGGAGAGTTGTATGGCGGGATAGTGGATTATGGACATGACTGACGTAATTCATGACGGTCTAGACCTTTTCTAGAACGCCTCGTCTTATCGCTCTTCATATCTTTCCAACCCACTACCATGACTGTTAGCAAGAAATCCCGCCCAACTTATATCCTCCTCACTATCGAGGAACAGTTCTCACTTTCCTTCGCTCTCTTCAATCTCAACTTGGGCTCTCTCGCCCGAGATATACGCCTGTTATCCGTCACCTCCGGGGCACAGGGCAAACCTGGCTTCCATGCGGGACGAGCATCCGCAGGTACAGTCGCGTCTACTGCTTGATATATGCGCGTCTACACCAATATATGCGTAGACGTTATGTTCCTTCAACTTGCCCGCCTCATCCTACCCATGTCTGAATGCATTCGGCGCGTTGACACAGTCGTGGAACGGCTCGATAGAGAACTAGAGACGTTCCATCACGCATTTGACATGATACAACAACGTTTCGATAGACTTCACGGGATGATGGATAGACTTCTGGATGTAATGAATATGATGACATCGCGAAATGCACCGAGTCCGGAGGAGAAAAGAGATACATCCGAGACTTCTGTCAAAGTGTGTGCCTGCGGTCGACCGATTCAGAGTGGAAGTGGTTGCCAGAACGCCGACGATTCTGATGCGAAAAAGGTACCCATGAGAATATAGCCTCGAGTCGTCCACTGAACCTATACCGTCTAGACCGACCCTGAGGATCCGGAATCTCAGCACCACCCGTAACGCATAACATGCAACATGTATGATTATCTTTCAGTCATGTGAGTTGCTGACGCCAACGAATTAACCCCAAGAGACCACCAAAGAAAAAAAATGAAGGGACAAGTCAGCACTTGTAACATGTATACGGTATATACGCGCAATCGGCTGCAATGCACTATATTGATGATTTTCCAGCGCAACACATTCTTTTTTGGCACTCCCAGCACCTATATCCTGTCTCATCACTATTCTGTAGAACACCTCCCTTTGTTGTACAATAACTTTCTCTCCGTCCCACCGCGGGCAAAATGCAACGTGCGCGTTTTAAGTTTAGGCTCTGCGCTATCAACGCTGCACTCCTCGTAAGTATATCTGGGATGCTCCCGATATATTTTGTACAGCTCTGCTGGCAACTACCCAACGAAGATACGGTGACGTATCTGCTTCTATTTGCAATTAGACCAACCCCCCAAAAGCCTATTTACCCCGAAGAGCACCTATAATCCTCTCCCGATATAGCTCATCGTTGAATATCAAGAATCCGGTATCTACATTGCGCAGGAGAACATCTTTTATAGACTACACGTCCGTGTTGAATGTTAAACATTGATAGCACGTCGATGCCCGTAGTGGAACACCCAGTAACTAATTACAACCAAATGGCATGGCTTCCACCTAGCATTCGTTGCTCCCTCACATCCTTCGAGTCATCTCCCTCTTGGTCTGGAGACAAAGGATCAGGCCAAGCAGCCACTTCTTTGAAACCCCCGGTGCCCCACCCATCCCATTCCAGGACACGTACACCACCTCCATTGTCAATTACCGAATCGTCATCGTCAGTAAGTAATATCCAAACAGCCTCACGCCCAAGTCCAACCTGGGCGGCGGCGAACGGAGCCTGAGCAACCGAATCGACATGACCTGCCCCAAATAAAACGGGGTCCGTGTCATTAGCCACAACGGCAGATTTGGGCAAAAGATCGATCGCGTGGGCTTTCCCCCCTGACGTGGGTGTTTCGTACCTCTCCACGCCTTGCGTATGGAAGAAGCCGTCCTCGTCAAGAGCAAAGACGCTGATCCATCCGCGAGTCTGGGTAATCGAACCGCGGGTTGTGGTGAAAAGTACGTTGGTCGATGGCGAAACGAGCAGAGTATCGCCACGAAAAGTAGAGGATCTGGTATCACGGAGAGATGGGGGGATGATGGAATGGGATGAGTGATATGTTAGGTACGGTGCAGTGGGGGAGATGGCGTATGCGTCGACGTAGTTGGCTATCTGAGATTTAGACGGGAAAGTATGGGGAAGGCAAGGGAAACGTACAATGTTCTGTAACGCAGTACAGTACACGCCCGTTTGGATGGATCTTAACATGACGTGGCCCGTCGTGCGCAGAGGAACCGCGTGGAGAAGGGACAGACGAGCGGTGTGTGAGACGTCCTGTGGCCCCATCGTGTGTGTAAACCTCGATAGAGTCGGTACCGAGAACGGGGACAAAAGCGAGGCTGGAAGCAGGTGAAAATTCGATGCCGTGCGATCCGTAACGCTAGGAATAATGCCCGATTGGAGTTGGGGAAAAGTACCAAGGAGATAGACATACCAGTGCTGCACGTGTTTTGTCAGCACTGCGCAGCTGGTCTTCTGGAACGAATAGGAACTCCTGAATCTTATTTCTGAAAGCGCCGGTTGCGGGGTCGATAAGGTGCACCTCACCCGACGGGCCTCCGGTGGAGTAAACATGGGTGTAGGGAGATGGTATTGTGACGTAGGAGGAGGTGGCGGTGATGGGGACCGAGTTGACGGGTGATATGGAAGAGGCATTGCGATCTATGGCCCAAGAGTGGAGAGCAGGCGGATGTGCCCAGGTAGTCGTGTAGATTGTGCGCGTGTTGTGGCTGGCAGCGATATATTGGTGAGGGCCATGAGCGGGGACATGTTGAACGAGCCTGAGTGATTGATGTGCCGGGGAGAAGGCAAGCAGGAAGAGCGACAGCGAACGGAAGGAGCCAGCAAGCAAAAGACAAGCCATGCTTGACCCTAACCCCAAATCAGGGCTTGGGTGTGCCACACCAACACCACGAAGAATCAAGGTCATTCCAAGCGGTAAATATCGAGATGGAAGTGATGCTAGTAAGCCTTCATATATATTCGCACCGATAGACACAATTTACACATTTAATTTCAGTTACTGGATATTTCGTGATCACATGCCACAAACCGCTCCCCAAACGTGCTCGTCGACATCTGGCAGGCCAACGCCACAGGCCACTATGCTGGGCATCCGGGACCGGAAGCCGGGCACGAAGATTGCCCGCCTATAGCTGATGATTTTCCTAAACCTTATCCCCGCAGTCGGCCTGAAGAGTACGAGGCACATGGCCAACAGATGAACATGGCCTGGCGCAGTTCATCAGTGCGCAGCTGTTTTTGACAGTCGTTTAAGTAGAAAAGTGACGCGCTCTTAGCGATATTCCCTACGCATGTTGATTAATTGAAAATTCTCCTTTGAGGATGATATTACGGAGATCTCCAGGGTGAGTTCCGAATATGCCGCGGGAATGGTTGGGGGTCTAAAACGGGCATTCAATTAATTAAATGGTTGAAGGTCCCTGTAGAGCCTCACGTTAGGAACAATATAATGCTGTGCATCACTTTCTACCTGAAAAGGAGGCTTCCGTGCAAAGTAATACCTTAAATGATGAAACAGAAATCAGGGCTCATGTCGGTAGCAATACAAGCACGACGTTGTATGATGTGTCCTTTCTTGGTTTGGACGCTCAAGGACTTGAAAAGAACAGAGATATACTAAAGAAGTTGCGTCAGGCGATAAGGGATGGAGAAAGAAGCGTAAGATGAATGTTAAAACGTCAAGCAGAAAGGATCTAAAAGGAAGTAACGCAACATCAGAAGAAACACTAGTATGTAAAACGAGCGTGGACGAACTGTCAACGGAAAAAGTAATTGGAGGGTCAGATGGGAATGGAAAAGTAAGGGAAATTGAAAGAAGAAAAAATGAATTGGAAGATACGGGTGAGAACGAAGGCGAAAGAGAATTGAATGTATTTAGATCCATACATTTAAACGGTTTCTGTTTCGGCGCTCCAGCGACGACCACTTGTTGGGTTACGGTGGTGGGCAAATCAATGATCGGGGCGCCTTGCAATAATTGACCGGATTTTAGGGCATCAACTCGAGTGCGGTGCCTGATAACGAGATGTCCGAAATGTAAGCAACGATGGACAGCAGTTGGACTCGAGGATGGTGACCAATTGTCATTTGGCCAGATCCAATAATCACCCAAGGTCAGGGTGGTGCTTCTGTGATCCGTGATTGGAAACGTACTAGACCGCACGTGTATGGTTGGCAGAGATATGGAGCAAACCTGACACTTGAAGAGAAGGGAGTTCCGGGGAAAAGAAGCACGAGACATGCTAACCCTAACCTTGGATCGGGGCTTGGTACAATAGCGGAAAAACTATCCTCCGCTTATCCTACAAATACCGTAGTCGCAGGTTTCGCTGTTTATACCTCTCTGATGCGTCCACTTGCCGTGCTAGCAACACTATGTGTTCTTGGGTTCGCCCACAGGACACCACGCACAGCGGAAGAAATCGAGGTTCAGAGAAGACTTCAATCTGCAGCATACTACGTTTGTGTTTCATCACGAGTGAGATCCGCCCACTAATAATTAGAATCAGTGCGCCCCTGCTATCGCTCAATTCACAGCCAGCAGGAAGAGAGAGTTTGCGCAAAAGGTGATGACTGGCCGTCCTGAGCTGCCGGGCTACGACAAGCTCTTCAATGTATATGAAGACTCGGATGCAACACAAGACACGCTCCTGAGTTGCAACGCGATTCCAAGGGAGGCGCGGGTGCAAAACAATTCCTGTGTGCTGACACCCGTCGTCACCGAGGGACCATACTACCACAAGGAAGGCCATCCGATACGGCAGAACATAGCCGAATATCAAGATGGATTAATGCTAGTAAGTCGTTATATATATGCGCACTGATGGACACAATATGTCTTACTCATCACTTCTCTATCTAAATTTAGCTACTGGACATCGGAGTCATTGATGTGAACACATGCAGACCGCTTCCCAATGTGCTCGTGGATATTTGGCAGGCTAACGCAACGGGGCACTACGCTGGACATCCAGTTCCAAAACAGGGGCTTGAAAACGAACTGCCTCTAACGGAAGGGAAACGCCGGGGTTTACGTAGCGCGTATCCTCGTACCAAACCTGAAGAGACGTTCTTGCGAGGAGCCTGGCCAACAAACGAACACGGCGTTTCGCAGTTCGTCTGTGCGTAGATAATTCTATTTGGCTTACCGTGGGAAAACTGACGCACTTGTTAGCAATTTTCCCAGGCTATTATACAGGCCGTGCGACCCACATTCACACAAAGGTTTTTACTGAATGGGAAACCTTACCGGAAGGCACGTTCAGGTCGGACAAGCTGGCACACGTTGGTCAGTTCTTCTTTGAGGACGACATAACAGAGGAAATCTCCAAGGTGAGTTTCAATTCTCTGCGGGGATGGTTGTGTTGACAAGGCGCAGATGTATCCCTACGTTACGAACCCGATCAAGGACAAGTTTGGCCGCACGCGAAACTGGGAGGACTCTCTGAATATCTTCCAGGACAGTCATTCGCCAGAGGGCAGGTACAATCCAATATTCAAGCTTGAACTTTTGGGTGGTTTGGTCCGACAGGGTTTGATTGGGTATATTACGATGGTGGGTGAATCCAAATTGGCAGGCGTTGCAGTAATTGACCAATTCCTAGGGCATTAACTCAAGTGCGGTGTTTGATAACGAATGGACGATGTAGTTTTTGTTGTATGTACAGTAATTGTAAACGACGACCAATGTTAATGATTGGTCCACAAAATCACGTGCTTATTTACATAAATTTGGATCCCGAGCCGGAAACCGCCTTCTCATCCTCTTCCGATGCTCAATATCTCAAACAGAACCGCTGCGTCTGCAGCGCGTGCTGCCCACCGCGTCGTCCCTTCCAAGGGCATGGCGACAGTCTCCTCAAGAATTGGAGACAAGAATGTCTCCATGTCCTTGCTTGAACCCGACTCTTACATAAATTACCAGCGGATCGAAGACAACCTTGCTATTGTCCGTGAGAGGTGCGCGCTTCAAGTGATCGGCCCAGACGCTTTCTCACAGGGAGATATACAGGTTGAAGCGACCGCTAACGCTCTCCGAAAAGATTGTATACGGTCACCTTGAGGACCCACACGGCCAGGATATCGAGCGCGGAGTCAGCTATCTGAAGCTTCGCCCGGACGTTCGTGTCTTGCATTTCCTCCCTTTACCTCTTGGTCTCATCATAAACACAGCGTGTAGCTTGCCAGGATGCCACGGCTCAGGTTAGTTCCTGCTACGTCACAGTACTCGGAGCTAACGTCATACGCAGATGGCCATTCTCCAATTCATGTCTGCGGGCATGGATACCGCTGCGGTTCCTACCACCGTTCACTGCGACCATCTTATCGAGGCCCAAATTGGAGGTGTCAAGGATCTGAAGCGTGCAGAGGACATCAACAAGGAGGTTTACGACTTTTTGGCGACGGCTACTGCCAAATACGGTCTCGGATTCTGGAGACCAGGTTCTGGTATCATTCACCAGATCATTCTTGAAAACTATGCCTTCCCTGGTGGTCTCATGATCGGTACCGATTCGCATACTCCCAATGCTGGTGGTCTTGGCATGGTCGCTTGTGGTGTGGGTGGTGCGGATGCCGTGGACGTTATGGCTGATCTCCCCTGGGAGCTTAAGTGCCCCAAGGTTATCGGTGTCAACTTGACTGGTAAACTCAATGGTTGGACAGCACCCAAAGGCGAGTAGTAAAATTTTTCAAGAGGCCGCCTATTCATACTTCTCTAGATGTCATCTTGAAGGTCGCTGGCATTTTAACTGTCAAGGGTGGAACTGGTGCTATCGTCGAATACACGGGCCCTGGTGTTGAATCGTTATCTTGCACCGGTATGGCTACCATCTGCAACATGGGTGCAGAAATTGGTGCTACCACCTCTGTCTTCCCCTTCAATCACCGTATGACCTCCTATCTCAATGCAACTAAACGTCCAGAGATTGCCGGTTACGCTAAGAGCTTTGCGCACAACCTCACTCCTGACCAGGGTGCGGAATACGACCGGTACATCGAAATTGTGAGGAGCAAATAAATATTTCGTTGTCTCTTGACCTAACGCGCTATTAGAATCTCTCTGAGCTCGAGCCTCATATTAACGGACCATTCACCCCGGATCTTGCAACGCCCATTTCCAAGTTTGCTGCTGCTGTTAAGGAAAACGGCTGGCCCGATGAACTCAAAGTCGGTCTCATAGGTTCTTGCACCAATTCATCGTACGAGGACTTGTCTCGTTCGGCTTCCATCGTCGAGCAGGCTGCTGAGCACGGTGCTGAACTGAAGAGCAAGTTCACGATCACACCCGGCTCTGAGCAAGTTCGCGCAACGATTGAACGCGACGGTTTTATTTCTACGTTTGAAAATGCTGGTGGTGTCGTTCTGGCCAACGCCTGTGGCCCCTGTATCGGTCAATGGGATAGAAAAGATGTCAAGAAGGGCGAGCCTAACTCGAGTATGTCTATTTTCGCCTCTTATTCGCTAACTAACATGTTTAGTCATCACGTCCTACAACCGCAATTTCACTGGTCGTAACGATGCCAACCCTGCAACTCATGCCTTTGTTGCATCTCCCGATATTGTCACCGCTATGGCGTATGGCGGTCGTCTTACCTTCAACCCGTTGACGGACACTCTTCCTGGTGCTGATGGCAAGCCATTCAAGTTCAATGTACCAACTGGTGATGAACTTCCCTCCCGCGGATACGACCCTGGCCAGAACACCTACCAATCTCCTCCCACCGACCGCGCTTCCGTTAACGTTGCTGTCAGCCCCAGCTCAGATCGTCTGCAACTCTTGAAGCCATTCGACCCTTGGAATGGTAAGACACCAAAGGATCTTCCTATCCTGATCAAGGCCAAGGGCAAGTGCAGTGAGTGCTCCCCCTCCGAGGTATCGTTTGGTTCTTGATGGTTTGCAGCAACGGATCACATCTCTGCTGGTGGACCCTGGTTGAAGTATCGTGGACACCTTGAAAACATTTCTAGTAAGTCATGACTAGCTATAGGCAGTCTACGTGAACTGTCTGACTGGAATATTGCAGAGAATTTGCTCATTGGTGCCATCAATGCCGAAAATGGACAAGCCAACAAGATCAAGAACCAACTCACTAGCGAATACGGCTCTGTTCCCGAAGTTGCTGGATACTACCGTGACCACGGCCTTAAGTGGGTTGTCATCGGTGACCATAACTATGGTGAAGGTTCATCTCGTGAGCACGCTGCTCTCGAGCCCCGATTCATGGGCGGTCTTGCAATCATCACCCGCTCCTTTGCCCGTATTCACGAGACCAACTTGAAAAAGCAAGGCATGCTCGCCCTTACTTTCGTCAACGCAGAAGACTACGATAAGGCCAGACCTGATGACCGCGTTGACATTGTCGGCTTGGAGAGCTTTGCACCCGGCAAGAACCTCACTCTGGTCCTCAAGCACAGTGATGGTTCTCAAGAGGTGAGCGCCGGTTGAACCATTGTGGTCAACATAATATTAAGGTTTCTTGCGCAGCAAATTCCTCTTGCCCATTCGTTCAACGAAGGCCAAATCGAATGGTTCAAGGCTGGTTCTGCTCTCAACCTGGTACGTTGGCTTTTGTTAACCCATCCACACTTGTTCACACTTGGGCTTCTTAGATGGCTGCAAGGGCAAAGGCTAAAAAGGCATAAGCATAGATAAGAAAAGATATGCGTCGCATGCCATTCTCGCTGATCCACTTTATATGCTTTGTTGTATAATACCTTCCTCAAAATTCGAAGAATGTTATGATGTGATGTACTATTACATGACTTCTCGTGTATTGAAACAAAAGGCTCAACCCGATAGTTGTGACGTGATTCGCGTGACAGATTGATCCGTGATAAGGATCACTTTGCCACTTGCCACCCGAGAATGGGCCTCTTGATGTCGAAGACTGGGTCTGGGCAAGCACTTGAACCCTCGTCGAGTATAGTCAACAGTGCGCCCGGTCACGATGAAGTAGAAGCTCCAGGGGGGTATACCCCTCTCAAGTCTGGACCCGAACCAACTTACAGGTTCCGGCGACGATATCGACCTTCTAGTCTCGATTCCGTCGAAAACCTCGATTTTTATGCACCTGGAGGATTGCACCCAGTGTCGATTGGTGATGTTTTTGCAAACGGTCGCTACAAAGTCTTGCACAAGTTAGGATTCGGAGGCTCATCTACTATCTGGCTTGCCCGCGACTCTGTATCTGGGATTCTGGTTGCGCTGAAGGTTCTTGCTGCATATATATCCACTAAGCCAAAGGACGAGATTGAAGAGCTTGTCATTTCCCAAAAGCTGGACGCCTTGATCGCTTCCACTCACAATGCTGTCAGACACAATATCCAAACGATTAAGGATTCTTTCATCGTGGAAGGACCTAATGGAACGCACTTGTGCCTTGTCTCTGAACTTGCTGGACCGAGTGTACGTGCCATGTCGTCTTCTGGTGGAGGGAGAGTCGAAGGGAGTACGCGGCTCCGGGGTGATCTGGCTAGGCAGGTGGCAAAGCAAACCGCCACGGTGATGGAGCTTATGCATTCTGCAGGGCTTGTACACGGAGGTTCGTTAACTCTGTTTCATAACAATGCTTTGTTCAAATTCCTCAGATCTAACGTCGTCAAACATCCTTTTTCGGGTCTCTGACGAGGTCTACAAATGGTCAGACCACGAAATCTACTCAAAGTTTGGCGAGCCTGAGACAGCCAAGATTGTAACCATTAACCAGTCACCACCCGAACCGCACGCTCCGCGAGAAGTTGTCCTACCCATTGACACCACTCATCTCTCTTTCCCAGTGCTTCTCTTGGAAGAAAGCATCGTTGTGATCGACTTCGGCCAGTCCTTCGACACAACACAACCCCCAACCGAATACGCACCAGCTACAGTAATATACTGTTACCCCCCCGAAACCCTCTTCGATAACAAATTCTCTTTTGCTTCCGACATTTGGGAGTTGGCATGCACAATTTTTGAGATTCGTGCGGGACACTCGCTCATCAACTCCTTTTTCGCAGATAGAGCCACGATTGTGCGGGATGCCGTTGAACTGTTTGGCAAGCTACCAGATCCTTGGTGGAACGCCTTCAAGGACCGCCATCTGTGGTTTGACGAAAACGGCCAGCCAAAGTCCCCAGATCTCGGGAGTTCCATCCGAGAGAAGGTGTTGGAAATCGGCGAGCGGGATGATCTACCGACAGGCGAGGAAGGGCCCATGATTGAGCCTGTTTGGACGCTGCTGGAGGCTGAGGAAGTGGATCTCCTCAGTGACCTATTGGAGAAGATGCTCAAGTACAATCCCGAGGAAAGGATTACCATACAAGAGGTGATACGTCATCCATGGTTTGAGTACACTTCCCGACAGTATGTAAGTAGCCCGTCGGACTCGGCCGCATCATCGGATTGAAGATAATTACACGAGAGACTTGTTATTTAATAACATTTAATCTATCTAATGCAATATTAAAATCTCCTAAGTTTTGGTGCTTGTTTCATTTCATTTTTCGTTTTATTACAGATTTCCCACACTCTTTTCCCGCGCCTCGTCCAAGATATGCAGGTTCCACCCATCCAACTGCGATCGTATCTGTTTTGTGAGTCCCTCTTCTATCACATATTTATCATGGTCATAGGCATACAAACTGCGCTCGGCAGTGAATACTGGCCTCGTTGGACAGAAGAAATTTATCTGTTGTCACGGTGTGCACATTCTCATTGTAATATGTCCAGTGGTCGAAGCTGATGAAAAAGGAAAAGAGGTAAGCTGTTCATTTCTCGCGAACTTGTCAATTATGTATTTAATAGACTGCGTTAATATTAATGTAATCAGCTGTGATGTCTATTACACGTAATTTCAGAGTTTGAATTTTACCCCAGTGTCATCAGGAATACTACCCACAGCATCGACTCCGGAATCGTCAAGACAAGTACTAGTGCAGGTATCCTTCCCCGGTGTTTCTAGGCTTCCCGGTCAAGGATGTCCCACTTCGTGGAATACACTAATTTGATCAGCTGGACGTCATATGGGAGTGCTCCGGCGAGTTGATTAATTAGGATTTTAAAATGAAACATCTCCTCTGCCACCTTTTCGACCACATCATCAGTATCGTCGGGGCCTGGCCAACACACCTCGAAACCTTTATCCGCAAACGGGAGTGCGTGAGAACCACCAAAGTCCCAATCGAGGATCGCAAGTATACGGCGGGGAGAAGAATGACTAAATGTTCACTTATATGGTGGGATCAACTTTGAATAGAAAGCGGAACATACCTCACTATGACGTTCCGCCCATGCAGATCGCCGTGCCGCAACACGAACGGGTACTCGCAGTTGTATGGATGAGCTATGAAATCGTCCCTCTTGCTCTTTACGCGCTCGAATGCATCCTCGGGCGTCAAGTTGGAAAGCTGATCACTCATCTCCGCTCTGAATTCTGTTTCATGAGCCGAGAGCGTGTCCTTGTGCAGCATTTGATCCATGTAGTGGAAAACACGGTCGAAGACAGACTGGACGTATTCTTGTACAGAGTCGTACCTGTGTGAAATGTGAGCATGCATTGCTGATGAATGAAGTTAGCCGTCGAAAAACTCACGGTCCGATGTTGTAAAGACCAAGACTATCGACAACCCCCTATACGGTATTCAGCTTCTGCGGAATCACATAGTCCAGGTGAGGCTTACCCTACCACCAGTAACATCCACACCATCAACAAGAGGTGCGGAACCGTCTGGGCTGATTCCACCGATCACACTAAAGGCCGTTCTTGTTCTCATCGTATGCATTATCTCTGCGACTTGGCTGGCCATATCATATTTTTCTTCCTCTGGGAGTTCCATCCACACTTCGCTCAAAGTATCTCCGTCGACATATTCCATGGCTATAAATTCGGATCCAAGGGTGCAGCTATAAGCGTAGATGGCCGGAGTGGGTATGTTGAGATCGGGGTGCCGCTGACAGTATAGCATACAGCCGACAGAAGTGGAGGTTTGTGATCGAGAGATGTCATTTGGATTGATTGGAAAGCGCAGGATAAAGGGAAGAGGCCGATCAGGTTCACCTGTGTCGAGGTTGAGAATGTGTACATAGTTGTATCCGCCTTCGATAACATCAGTTCCTTGAACTCTAGAGACGAGCTTCGAGGACAGGATTTCGGCAGGAGTTGATAGAGAAGCGAAAAAACTCCTAGCTGATTTTGGGATGTTCGCTGGTAAAAGGGGGTTGGATGGGGGAGACGTAAGATGAACGTCTTCATCCAATGACAATTCTTTGATCTGGAGGATGTCCTTCTTTGCATGGTTGACATGTTCGATGACTGTGTAATGAGCGGATGAGTTCGCCATGAGCAACAGGAATGGTAAATGGGATGATAGGGGAGACGCGATCATCCAATGACAATTCTTTGATCTGGAGGATGTCGTCCTTTGCATGGTTCATGACTGTGTAATGAGCAGTTGAGTTCGCCATGAGCAATACATAGACACGCTCAAGGTCCATGATGTAGCGCCTGACCCTTGCCAATAATGCCGCAGGCACAAATGAGGGGGGCGTATTTTCTGACAGAGAAGGGAAGGAAAAGAAACTGTTCCATAGCGTTGATTCGTTGGGGTGAATGAATGAGGGGGAATGGAAGAATGGGCAGCCGGCGGTACAAGAGTCGAATTTATTACGGGAAGGTCAGTTACATTTTTTTAAATAGGAAGTTGTATTGGTAGTATGTAAAGATGACACTGGCATGTAGGTAATCGAGAGCGAGAAAAAGACAACGCTATGTTCGAATCGGAGATATGCCTGTGGTGCCTCGTACTGATGTGACACTTTTTGAATGCAGTTCTTGAAGATAAGCATAATTTGGGGGAGCAGGTTGCGTAGTGGCCTAGCGTTTGGTCACGCCTGTCTCGGTCTGCTGAGCCGGGCGGACGAGGTCATGAGTTCGATTCCCATCGGTGACACCGCGCTTGACGGGGAGGTTTCGGGTAGGATCCTGATTCTCTCGTATGCGATGAGGGGTGGGGTACAGGCTGATCACCTGTGCTTTTTCTCCCAAACCCTCATGATACTCTTTCTTTCCATACCATTACATTCCATCAAATCATTATTTTTCCGGCCCATGGGCGCATAACTTATTAATTACTATACATACCGTGAATACACTACATATACAAAGAAAGTACTATACTTTCCATTGATATTTGTTTGTCCTCGGAATTAACCAGCACTCTGCAAGCATGTCACAATGAGTCCTCCGCACAAAATGTCCAACGAGGAAGAACTGAACCCCTATGAACTTTTGGATGTGAAAACAGAGGCTACAGACCAGGAAATCCGAACTGCTTATCGCCATCGGTCTTTGAAAGTTCACCCTGATCGGGTGAGTTTCGGAACTACAAGGGACATACGCTGCTAACCACGACACAGAACCGAAATAACCCCGACGCAGGTGCACGTTCAACATATAGTCTGCTACGATTATGCTAATATGATACCACTGAATAGCCAGAAAATTCCATGAACTGACTCAGGCATACGAACTACTACTCGACCCCCTGCGACGGCTCGCTCTCGATGCGAAGCTTCGACTGAAAAAAGCGCGAACAGAACGTTACAAGGCTTATGATTCAAAGCGCAAGAATCTCCTGGACGAACTCGAAGAACGAGAGAGAGAGTTCAAGAAAGCAAGGGTCGACAAACAGAAAGAGGAGGTCGCCCGGTGGCAAGAGGACGAGAGGATTAAGGAAGAGGGAAAGAAGCTGAGGGAGCAGAGGGAACAAGAGCTAAAACGAAGACAGGCGGAAGCGGAAGCGGCTGCGTCAGCAACGCAAGATGAGGAAGAGCCACCAGCGTTAGGTGAGTTAGACAGCGTCCTCTCTTAAATGGCTTACAAAGTTCGTAGATCCATTGGATACAACCGTTCGCGTCAAATTCATGATCAAAGTTCATCCAGAATTAACCGAGCCCTCCGCAATCGCTTCATTGCTATCTCAATTTGGCCCCAGTGACACTGATCTGATCGTAGTCTCTCTCAAAGGATCGAAAAAAGCCTCTGCAGGGACAGAAGACAAGAAACCAAAGTATGGCACGGCTTTAGTCCCTTTCAAGCAGATTGGAGATGCCTTTGCCGCTGTCTGCGCGAGTGGTAAACCGGAGAGAGGGTTAAATGGTATAGAAGTATCGTGGGTAGGGGGGAAGGAACCTCAAATTCTGGGATGGTTGAAGAAGATGGGTAAATTGGGTGAACCACCTGGAAGCAGTCGTCTACAGGATGGAGATACCTCAGTTGCTAGCGATCGAAAGGCTACTTTTCCTCCGGAGCAAACACCGAAATCTACGCGAGGATCAGCGTCATCCCCCGCTTTTGTAAGTCATTCACGCTCTCCTGCCAGAGCCTTTTCTGACGCGAGTTTTCAAAGCCTCCGTCAAATGCTCTGCCCGCCACCAACTTACCTGGTTTAGACTACGAGTCTCTCACCTTGATGAGGATGCGGCAAGCTGAAAGAGAAAGATTGGAAAGGGAAATCAGACAACGAGAGGCTGAAGAATAGAGTCCGACAGGATGCCGGAAGGCCGATGACTTGTTCTCGAAGCCCAGCAAGGATGTGTGGATCAGGAGGCATATACGAGAGGTTAGAGAGAGAGACGAGTATAGATGAAAGGGTCATGTTGTCCTACGGGTACTGGTGCACATAATACACTACAGGCAGGAGGAGATTTCATGGAAAGTGCGTGATGGTGCATGAAAACCACTGCACGGTGGGTGTAAGGGTGAGGCATGGCCAAGCGCGATGATGGAGGGGTGTATGGAATGACCGTTGGGCAAGTGTGTCCGTTCTCAAATCAACAACTGCTTGTAGGCAAGCGTGGACGTGTCGGACTATGAAAAAATTTTGTCCTGGATACGGCAGTTGTGTTCTTACCGCCAGTGTGATTGATAATAGATGATGGTGAGAGTCCTCAATACATAACCTTAAAAGTTCCGCTGCTTCAAAGCTCAAGCTCAAGGCTGGAGGCACGATTGAAACATTGTCATTAACGCAGGTCATCATGATACATCTGCTATCATAATTCATATATTGTGCTGATGTCTTCTGATGGAGGCTGTCAACGGACTTCTCGCCAAGCAGTTCAATTACCAGAAAACACTCACTTTGGGACACTATATTCCGAAGCCGAAGTTATTGTTATCTTCTGCACGTTAAGTGACAAAACGCGTCGAAATTCCAGCCGCCTAGCGCCCGCGAGGAAACTGACCAACTCCTGCCAGTGGGTTAACGGGGGAAGAACGACGTTTGAGCGCAGGTAACGCTGGAGACGTCAGAATTTTAATTTTTCAATTGTGTAGCAGTACGCGAGCCGTTCTGCGATAGAAATTCAAAAAAGCAAACCTACAACGATACAATATCGAAAATACCTTTCATAAAGATCGCCTGGTCACAGGAAAACCTAACCGATGCCGATGGGGACGACAAGCACAACTTTGTAAAGTTTCATCTGCCCGGACCTGCCTCGACAAAAGACTTCGGATGAAAACTAACCTTGAGATGATTTGTCATAAACCAGAGGAACAACGGCCCAATCCTATAACGGTGAGACTTGAAATCCAATGCTAATCAAGTTGTTTTTAACGTGCGTTTGGTCGACCAAGAGGTCTAAGCCCAGGACCCACGGCAAGGGAGCACGAGGAATTTCACCTTCCCCTGGGAAACTACCTACAAGTATCGTAAAGTATCGTAAGAAGAAACCAAAAGAAAAAAGAAGAGAAAAAGAGGAGAAATGTGGGTCAAGGGATTGTGAACAGTAAGTCTGGCCAGGACCCCCGTTCACAAGTCCCCGTCATCCCCGCTCGAACGGCGTGCCTGGCCAGGGTGCGTGTTCGAGCAAATTCCATTGCCGCGCCGCGATACCACGATCGAAGACCTGTAAAAGCTAGCGGTGTCATAAAATGAGATAGATTGGGCGGTCCGTTGAATCCACAAACCGATACCAGCCCTGAAGGTGTACTACTGCCGTTGTTGACCAAGTCATCCTGGTGCAATGCAATAAGATCTGTACAGTAATCAGCCGGGCGTCGACAAACGAAATGAAGACACAGGATTGAAGAAGTCACCGGGCCCAATGTCTCCCACACGATCCCTGCTCCTGGTTTCGATTTTTGAATTTATTGCCCCGCCGTCGCCCGCGCAGATATGACGTTCGCCCCGAAAGGATATCTGTAAAGATTACCCGCAACAAACGTGGAACAAGACAAAAGGAAATGGAGAAGTGGTGCCCCGCCGTCACCGCCTAATTTTGACGTTCGCCCGGAAAGAAGATCTATAAAAGTTTAGGCGCACATAAACATGACAAGACGAGAGACAGAGAAGCGCAAACAAGATTTTTTTTTTCCTTTTAATTCTTTTTCTTTTTGTTTTACGGAATTTTGACCTTTTTTTGGGAAGGTTTTCGGGACTAGATATGGGTATTGCGAGAATCGCCTAGTTCCCAAGAAAAAAGTGAAGATAAGAAGCAGAACGCAGAGAGGAAACAGAAAGAAGCGGAAAGAAGCGGAAAGAAGCGGAAAGAAGACTTTTTTTTTCCTTTTAATTCTTTTTATCTTTTTTTCTGTTTTACGGAATTTTTGACTTTTTTTTGGGGGCGTTTTTGGGACTAGATATGGGTATTACGAGAATCGTCTCGCCTAGTTCCCAAGAAAAGAAGTGAAGATAAGAAGAAGAACGCAGAGAAGAAACGGAAAGAAGCAAAGAAAGCTTTTTTTTTCTTTTAATTCTTTTTCCTTTTTTTGTTTTTGTTTTACGGAATTTTGACCTTTTTAGGAGTTTTTCGGGACTAGATATGGGTATTACGAGAATCGTCTCGCCTAGTTCCCAAGAAAGAAGTGAAGATAAGAACCAAGAACGAGAGATAAAACAGAAATATACGCCAGCGTATTTTTTGGGGGCGATTTTTCGGCATGGGTATGCTTGGGAGGATCGTCGCCCTGATTGTCATTTATGGCGACAAATCTGAAAAGGATTGTCAGAAAATATAATGCCAGAGAGAAGCCGACTTGACCTTTCTCGTCGCTTTTGAAGCTGCGTTATGGAGGATATTTTGTCTCAACCACGCAAGGGAGCGAGCAGCGACGAGTCTGGTCAGGATTCGCGCCCTCTGCTCCCCGCCACGCAGCACCGCAATAAGGTTTTCGGTGACGGCTTGACAGAAGCACATCACCTCCATCCTATGCGAGCTATAAGTTGTGGCAACAACGAGGTGAGGCCAATCTATGACACGAGCGTCAGAAGAGGACACTGGGAATAACACTCGCCGACAGCGATCCTCTCTGAGGCACGGATCCAAATGGAGCGAGGTGCAGGGAAGGATAGGATCGTGGTAATTGCCGACTTGGCTCTGGGATTGCCAATTCCAAAGCTCTAGACGTCAGCGCCACCACGCGGACAAACGGGAAAACAGAACAATATCAAATGACTTACGCACCGCCGGTCGCCAGTTGCCAGTGCCCGAGAGACAAGAAACAAGGCCAGGTCTGGGAGAATCGGACCAAGAACAGAGCAAGAGTCCCAGAAAGAGCGCCAAAGCAGTAAGTCGCCAAAAGTAAGTTCCCAGAGAGACCAGAAGACCCGCGAGCGATAGAGGTCGCCAGAAAGCCAGGACGCTACATGTTTCAGCGGAAACGCAAAACAAGCTAACTCACCATGGAAGAGGATGCAGTTATTATGCGAGGGCCTATCGTTGACACACCGTGTAACTAGAAACATAAATGAAAGAAAGAAAGGAGCGGATATGATGAATGTAAACTCAGCCGCTTGGACACCTCATCTGCCAGTTGCGGCGCCACTATGAATTGTAGGCCGACCTAAAAGATTAGTTGAAGAGCTGGTGATGTCACAGAAGGAACGACACGTACTGCTGTCGCTCGTATGATCTGTCGCAGTCGCCCACGGGAAAAGCACGGGCTGAGCCTGCAGCCTATGTCATGCTCTACAACAGCGGTAGCCAATGGGTAGCCAACCACATCAGCCGCCTTCACCGCTAGATCATCTGGAAGTTGAAGATACGCCTTGCCAGGGTCATATCCGCTTCCGTCAAGCGATCCAGCCAGCCACTGGCACGCGGTGCGCGTTGTCACCCAGCGGCTTTCGGAGCCAAGCTCGCCAGGCCAGACCCCTACGCCCTGGGTATTTCGGGGCGACTCCGTTAAAATTATTTGATTCGCGTTGAGGCTAGAGCAGGTGTTGTCGTTTTCGGGATCCACTTCCGATAATGATGATGTTCAACATTTCTTTTTCATCCCATTCATATTCGTCGACTAGTTCCATCTCCAATATGACCGTGACATCTAAGATGCGCGGCTTTTTGAGTACAGATTTCATGAACTAACAGTAATTAACGTACCTTTGTCGATGAAGGTGGCATTGATTAAGGTGTCATCGCCGTCGGATTCATGAAAAGACACTTTGTACGATGTTAGCTTAATATTCGAGGATACTAATCATAACATTACCTTCGTCAGCGCGCATCAGGTCGTCCAAGAACGCTGTTTCGTCATCTCGCTGATCTTGATCAATTCCAGGCAGGTCGTCATCAAAAACAATATCTAAACATGCCCGCCATCAGCGTCAATGATATGCATATAACATCTGTGCATACCTTGGAGCGCCGCAACCTGGAAAACGTTAGTTTCATCGAGACTGTTCTGCTTACCTTCCTCATCGCCTTGGACATTCTCGAATGTAACGTCTGGTTGTATGGAACACGTCAAGACCGAAAACGTAACATAATCAGGAGGTCATACCTTCGCCTGCAGGCTCGAGGGCGTCCATCATCAACGGCCCCTAATTCCTCCTGCTCTTCAATCACGTCTTCCTCCTCCTCTTCTGCAATTTCGTCAGTCTCTACAATAGGTTGAAGACCCACCTCTTCAAAGCCGTCGACCCACCAGGGAGTCGGCTTGCGATACCATTTGGAGACTGGGGCAATAAGAGCAGCGGATATATCATGTGCGGGGGTACTTTTTACGCGGTTAAAAGGGTGGAAGATAATGGTGTTCATCGTGGAAACTTTGGTTTAAAGTAGGCTTAGGATATCGCAGATATCACAGCTGGGGGGGTAGCGGTTTAGGTGAAGAGCAGTAGTTGGGCTGGGTGACGACTATATATACATGGTGGCTGACCATTGCGATCGAGGCTGACACTGATTTTGCTCATTTTGCTGACATCATTACGCGTGCTTTCATTGGGTCGCCTGCCTGGATAACAGATAGAAGCAAAATGGATATGCAGTGAGCGCTGCCTGAGCCAGAACTTCAAGTTGGCGTCCATTATACATAGTAAGTAGCACTACAAGTGTGAATATAAATAGTATCAAAATGCCCAGTTTCGCACGGTGAATCTGATGTAGGGCCACTAGAAATCTGTGAGAATAAAGTCGTTCTGGCATTCATTAAGCGGTAAAGTCTTACGCGAATCCACGACTACATGCGAACCTCGCGTTGACAACTTGAAGGCTCTGAATATCGGACTCGTCTCTGGCACCAGCCTTGCCTACTGTGCTACTGGTTTTCCATATGTATGTTTCGCCCAACGTGGACACCACAGTCCTCAGTCTACCATCATCTCATATGACTTTTCTCTTTGCTTTCCTTTCCTCTGCTTCCCAACACGCCTGGGTACGACTACATACCTGCAACAAATTCACCCTTAGCCTCGTGTTAAACGAATCATTCAGTCAAGAAGCGCAGCACCTTCTTCCTCAAGTCTCCAGAAGGTGACGATGGTGATTTAGGATGGACGTGTCACTTGCGGAGCCCCGGCCACTTACCTTCGTATACACCCAGCATTATTGCGTCCTCTTCCCAATTCGCGGGGCTTTGCGTCCTCTCCCCGTTCCGTATCTATCACAGAGACGCGTACTACAACATAGAGCTATGTCGTATGAACACCGGCCAGCGGGGGCAAGTCAGTTGAAACGAAGCATCGCGCATGGGCGCCTGCCTGTATATTTATGCTCGTTATCGCGCTCAGTCGAGTATGTCGACATCTACGGGTCAGCAAAGAGGATTTGGAGCCAGATCTACACAGGATGCATCCGGTCCTGAATATCTCAGATGTCGCAATCGAAGCTTATCATCTTTCGTTGTGCGATTTCTTTCAGGACCGGCGCAGGCAAATATGACATTCATCCTGCGCGGGCGACACTGGTGCGGCTGCCACAGAAGATCGATAGGTTCGCGACAAGGAATGAGCTGCCCCTCATATTACTGGCATGGACTGTGGGCGAAGTGGCGGCAGGGGTAACACTGGGGTTAATGGACCTCAAAGGTGCGGCGCTCGCAGCTTGGCTACTTGTCCTGACATCACATGGACAGCATTCTTGATTTGGATATTCGAATATTCAACCTGCAAAACGGAGAAAGCTTTCAAACGAGGAACTTGGAAGCCAAATGCGGATCCAGCTGTCACGTATAGCTCCTTAAATTCCAGACCCATGTCCTCTCTATATCCATGTTACTGTTATTCGCAATGATGATCTGCAAGCGGACGTTTGTTGAATATTGAAAAGTGTGTTGTGTACAGTCTACAAACCTATATAACAACGTTCCGAGTCACGGAATTCAGAATAATGCAAAGAATACGACGACTCTTGGCAGGCACAGGCACCAGGCACGACGTAGATCCTTGATGAGAGTCACGCGATAGGCATATGATCTTACCCCAATAAGAAATGTTCAACAGCATTTCATGTACTGTATTTGAAGCATTCAAATGCAGTACCCTTTCCTCATCTTCAACGCGGCCCACTATGGGCTCAAGTTCTCTCGTAGCAGGCCTCGCTGTCTCCTTGTCATTCTCGGTTCTAGTGACGACTACAACGGTAATCCAGAAGAAACGCAAGCATATAGAACACGAAGCGTAGAATCATGCTCGATCCAGCTTGACTCGTAATTCGAGTAATCAAACCGACGGCGCAATGAACTAGGGATTTATTGCAGCGGATATTGAACCACCACCACCTGGATAAACCAGAGAACCGCATCATCCAGCCTGTCGGTAGAAACATGAACATGTCTGTTCGACAATGAGATGATGTAGTTTCAACAGTAGGTTTAGCTCTCCCGAGCCATGATGCGGTTGCTCCGCTCCAAGTACCCACCATTAAGAAAGACGCGATGCTTCCACCGTAATTTCCAACTATTATGAAAGTTAGTTGTCGAAGAAGATGTCGCACATATAGTGACTGTTTAGCTCCGAATAGTCAAGATAATATGCTGTATATCAGGTTTTTCTTTAATGAGTCATCTACCATTTGTCGACCATTTTTCAGATGTAGTCGTAGCGTATGACGGGATCGTATTGTATCAAACACTTGAATTTCAAGACTCGACTCCTGGCTCTGGTCCATCTGTGACACGACTTTGATGAGAGAGAACTCAATGGGTACTCACCACAATGTATACAATGTTTTCAAGTTCTGGAGAACGCACAGTCACGTATGATATTCGATGATCTCTTCGGCCTTTGTTATAGTCAGCAAAGTATTTGTGTTTCGCGGTTGATTCAACTCCAGATTTGACGCAATTTCCCACTACGGTGGCATGTTCATTTCGTATTTACCAACTTTGGATCTGGTGATTGGCAGGCACGTCAGGGGCCGTTGGCTATGTTATCCTTGCATTCCAGACGGCATCTAGGCCAAGTGGATACAAATACCAAGGTTTGATGTCGTTGACAGATTGTCAAGCACTGCGGATTCAATGAATATCCATTGCGATAGTGGCGTTGCCTGTCTTGCCCCAACAAGATATCCCGAGGTACACCGCAATATATATTTGAACGCTCAAATGTCCATTGCAGAATCCTTCCCTCGTACATAGTAAGGCCCACCATGGTTTCGGGACCCTACCATAGCAAACATTGTTATCATCATTTCCTTCGTGCTATTTGCGGCTCTGTTGACATTCGCAGTTTTTTGGAAGACTCGCAAGCGTGCGGAAAAAGAAGCGCAGGATCGAGCACAATCCAGCTTTGCTCGTACTTCAAGTAAGCCCATCTTGTGTGGTCAAACTCTCAGCGTAATGAACTGAGGATTGATTGCAGCCGATGTTGAACCACCACCTGCGTACATCAAAGAATCTCATCATCCGACTGGTCAGTAGAACATAATGATGCCTGTGCACAGTGAGCTAATATGGGTTGACCATAGGTATTGCTCTCCCGAGCTATGATAATCATTACACACACCATAGCCACGACTCTCATACGGGTGCTCCGCAATCCAACCACCAAACATCCGCACAACAAGTGCCCATCGTTAACCGAGTCACAATGCTTCCACCGTAATTTCCCTCGATATAATGTAAGTTGCTCGAATAAGATGGGATGCGTAGATAATAACCGACTGCCATTTCCGGTTTAGCTGGAAATATACTTTGGATTGGGTCCTCGGCCCTGCAGTTGTTCTATATGACAAAGGATCAGTACTTGTATTGTATCACAATCATTACAACTTGAGATGAATGTCATCCATACTAGTAGGCCGTGCGCGTGACAGAAATAGTCCTGTCGACGTTCAAGGTACATGATCATGCTGCGCAGACCATGGATGTATTGTAAAAGTCGCTTTTGCCTCGCGCACGTTCTCGGAAATGCTTTGTATGAATATGTATCGAGGGTGTGGTGACGCTCAACCTCCCGATATTTCAGGCTGTCCAAGCGTTGACGACAGGATGAGTAAGCAGTCACTCGTCACTACTAGTCACCAGTCACTCCAGATTGGCATGTCAACAGCGGTAAGTATAGTCATGCCTCTATCACAAAGTATCCCACTCTCCGAGCGCTATTCACAATGAACAACCAGTCAAATCCTCCACAATTCTGGATCATAGGCTTTGTAATAGCCTCTATCGCCATCATACTTATCGTAAGGTTCGCCCGAGCCAAACGGCGGCGGCAATTGGTGGCCGTCACCTTATCCAGGACTCCACGTCGGGTTGAATCTGGATTCAATCGAGACCGTAAGTGAACGTCATTCGTTCGTCAAAGTATGGTGCACTTGTACTAATGACACTATGTTGCAGTGATCATTGATCAACCGCCACCGCCTGCGTATACACGGTCACCTCCACCTCCGATGTACCCAGCAGGTCAGTTTACAGCATCAAAGAGTTTCCAATGTGTGGAATTACCGCTACCTATTTTCCTGCAGAAACTCATACCCACACTCACCTCCATCATTACCACCACACAGACACGACTAATACCCCCCTTATGACCACCAATCATGCTACTTCGAATCTCTAAGGTTCCTTCATGCTATGCTTGATAATTTATTGCAAAACTCCTCTATACGCCTTTTCTAGAATACGATTCACAGCGTAAAAGATCGCATTCTAGAGAGGCAAGCTCATCTCTTACAATACCTATTCGTTGCATCATTGCTGTTATTTTTCCGGACAGGTCGCATTATGTTATACGTGTTTTCAAGGAAGAAATGGAAAATGATCTGTATATTACTATGTTTTCCGATACATGCAAACAGACAATAACCAACCGAGATGGAATGTCGTCACTTATTAGCCTCCGCACGCGGCGCCAAAAATAGCCGTGTCACGGTCGACGTCCAAGGTACCACAGAACATGATCATACTGTGCAGGCCATGGATGTATTGTAAAAGTCGCTTTTGCCTCGTGAACCTCTTTTGACCTCGCTTAGCGTTGCCGAGGGTCATCAGGCCACTCTATATATTTGGCAAGCATGTCACCCAGCCACCTCGGTCCTCAAATGTTGTGCACCCATAACGCCAGGGGTCCCCAACCGTTGACGACAAGATCAGTGTATCTAGGACTGGGAATGATGCACGGCATAGTCACTCGGCACTGAAGTATTGACATTCAACAGCTTTTTTCGCAATATTTTAGCTTGACTGTAGACTGTAGTCACGCCTCTTCAGCAGAAAGTATCCCCAGTGCCCACTCCCCGAGCGTTATTCACAATGGACAACGTTAACCAGTCATCAACATCGAATCCACCACAAAACCATCAGTCACTATTCTGGGTAGCCCTTGTCGTCATCTTTGTCTTCATCCCAATTTTCTTCCGGATCATGGGAGCCAAACGGCGGCGGCAATTTGTGGCCGTCACCTTTTCTAGGAGTCCACGTCAAGTTGAATCTGGACTCAATCGAGACTGTGAGTGAACGTCATTCATTCGTTGCACTTGTATTAATGACATTATGTTGCAGTGCCGCCTGCGTATACACAGTCACCTCCACCTCCAACTTTAGTGTACCCAGCAGGTCAGTATATAGCCCCGAAGAGCATTCAATGTGTGGGCTTACCACTACCCATTTTCCTGCAGAAACCCATACTCACGTCCATCATCACTGCCACACCGGCACGACTAGTCATTTTATGACCGCTTCGCATCACTAAGGTTTCTTCATGTCACGCTTGCGAAAGCACCCATACGCCTTTCCTAGAATACGATTTGCCACAGCGCATAATATCGAATTCTAGAGGTGTAAGCTCAGCTATTACGATACCCATTCGTTGCATCATTGCAGTCATTGTAGCATATTTATTCCGACAGGTCGCATTATGTTATACGTGTTTTCAAGGAAGGTATATTACGTTTTCCGATACATATGTACGTCAAGGTGGAACAGACAATTGAAGTACTGACAGTGACAGCCGTAGCTGGAAATATGCCTCCTGCAATTGTACTTTATGACAGAGGATCAAATACTTGTCTAGCTCTTGTACCACGATCATTGCAACTTGATATAAATATCGTCCAAGGTACCGCAGAGGATGATTATGCTGCACACAGGCCATGGATACATTGTATAAAAAGTCCCTTTTGCTTCGCGAATCTAACGCACGTTCTCAGAAATGCTTTGTATGGATATGCATTTAGCAGCCAGGCACAAACCCTGCTGTGAGAATGCCGTCGGTAACTCGTTGAAATGATTCGGCAGACCGCACCGCCTTTTGGCGGCATGTCACCACGCTACCTCAAATGTTGTGCACCCGTGTCGCCCCGTGACGCCAGGCTGTCCAAGCGCTGACGACGAGATGAGTAAGGCTGCTTTGAAGCGGTGCACGGCACTACGAATCCTGGCAGTAAGCACTAAGGCAGGCACGTGAAACCGTAGCCTTGGGAAACACTGGTCACTCCGCCGCATTGACGTCGACATGTTGACATATTCAACAGCCTTTTTTAGCAAAGTACTTTAGCTTAATTGGCAGTAAGCACGACGTACTATCCCCCCGCGCTAACTTTCACAATGGATCCCAACTACCAGCCACCAAGCCCTCCACAATTCTGGATCATTGGCGTCGTTGTCGTCTCTATCCTTGGCGGCATCACACTTTTCTTAGCGTTCGTCCGAGCCAGCCGGCGGCGGCAATTAGTGGCCGTCACTTTATCTGGGACTCCACGTCGGGTTGAATCTGGATTCAATCGAAATCGTAAGTGAACGTCATTCGTTCGTCGTCTGCGGTTGTACTGAATAACACTCACTATGTTGCAGTGATTATCGATCAACCACCACCACCACCTGCATATACACGGTCACCTCCACCTCCAGTGTACCCAGCAGGTCAGTATAACAGTACTGAAGAGTTTTTTTTTTCAACGTGTGGACTTACCCACTTACCAACAGAAACTCATACGCATACTCACCTCCATCACCACGCGAGCACAACTAATACTCTTCATATGACCAACACCAATTTCACCCCTTCAAATTTCTAAGGACCATTTATATACGCTGGCGCCCTTTCTAGAAATACGATTCGCCACAGCACGAGCTCATCTCTTACGATACCTATTCGTTGCATCATTGCTGTCATTTTACATAAAATAATATGTAGCATATATAACCCGACAGGTCCCATTGTGTTGTACGTGCTTTTTCAGGAGACGTTCCGATACATACGAGAGTTCACGTCAAGGGGGAACGAACACTATAGATAGCTCTTTCCACAGAAACTGAGTTATGTAACGTTTATGCGCCCACTGTCCTTGGGAGTGAATGAAACCATCAAACAATGTGTTTTGAGAATTCGTGGGTGTACAACCCCACGTGTATGCCTGATGGGTATACATTTGCTTTCCCCACATTTCCCAAGCGGATAACAAATTATCTCTTTGAGAGATAGGGAGCTTTTGAACGACGTGAAGAGTAGTCCTTCACAACCTGGTCTAGACTGACTGCGCCACTGTAGGCGACGGAACCGGGGTGTGTCAATACCGAAATCGTTGAATACATCCATGCCGCCCCTGGAAAAAAAATCTGATCGTCATAAGACCCTGATAGGCAACTAAAGTCGAACCGCAGGTAGGTCAGGCGCACAGGAGCCGCAGTGGTCACCGTCACCGGCGTGTCAGCGCCCTCTCTTTTTTTCGTTATGAAACTGCCGGATGATCTAGGAGGCGCGGGAAACGACGTTTGGATTGTTGATAAAACGTTAGCGTTTTATGATCAGTCGTAGCCCTTGCACGTAAAGCTTCTTCGAATGACGCGATACGTACAGTGCCGTCCGAGGCCACCGTGAGCAAGGTCATCGTAAGAGCCGATGGTGACGGTGACGTGAGCAATGAGCGTTTTCCAAGTGGTAGACCACAGGCAGCAGTAGCGCCAACACGTGCATTGTTACCAGAGAAGGCTAGGCTAGGCCGCTGGCGATCCGGAGCACGACCGATAACCACCCCGAAAAGAAATCAAGGTGGGGCTTTCATAGAGGTCAAGCAAGAAAATTTGAGTTAACGTTGTAAATGCGAGCGTCAATCAGGCCAATTTTATCACAATTAACCATTTCATAGATGCCATGAGGCGAGGCCGATCACTTCGTTCATTGAAGCCACCACAGCCCTTGGCCCACTGTAGAAGAACTGGATAAGGATGAAGCAAAAACGGGAAGATAGGCAATGACGACAACCGGAGGGCTAGAGTAGCGTTCGCTGGCTTTCTTCGGTCTTTTTTGTGCCTACGGACAAGGACGGAGAGGAGAAATTACAAGAAGCAGTAGTATCTTAGATACCTGGAGCTTCTCCGTGATGGTCGATGCTCAAGGTGAAGAACCTCTGATATCAAAAGGTTAAAGGGACGGTCATGAGCAGAGAAGGAACCGGATCGTCGCGTGGACGACCCTGTGGAGACTAGACCAAAAGATGACATACCCCCATGCGTACAGTTGCTTGTTAACGTATAGATCTGGCACGAGGACACAGGCTCTCGTCCAAAGTCCGCCGTGACACAGCGCTGGCATAAAATTTAACGAGTAGCTCCGCCTCGAGGGCGATATGGAGAGCATCATAGCTAGTAGTAGAGAAAGATCTGCGTGATATTTAAGAGGGTTAGCAATTGTGTGTGTCCTAATAGAATGCAAAGTAGACAACAAAGGAAGTCTTAATTAGATTAGACAAACGGATAGACGGATATGGCAGTGCTCCGGTCAGGGTTGTACACGGACGCTGTGTAGAACGGTTAGCAAGTCGGGGAGTCAAGTCAGGGCTTTCTTGATTTATCGAATCGGTTGTTACTGTTATAAGGCTAGTGGATGGAGAGAGGGGCTTGTCTCCAAGGCATTTTACTACTTAGCATTACGTTTCGATATTACGTTCCGCTTCCCGGTGGGTACAAAAGTACTCTTCCATTCTTCTTCAACTCTTCCTCGTCAATTCATCCCAAATGACTTTCTCAATCTCAATCCAAGACTTTCCTGAGGAACTCCTCGAGCATGTTATCGCTCTCTGTGTCGCTGCCTCTCCTATCCCGACACCTGCCTCTTCCCCTTCTTGGCACACTCGCACTTTTATGACTCGCCGGACTAGTCCCTCTGCTCGCTTGCAAGGCTTTTAATCGCATCGGAACCCCACTTCTCTACCATAGCATCAACTTAACCAATCCTACCCAGGCCGAGCTCCTCTTACGCACCCTCCGGGGCAATCGCGATATCTCCCCCTTAATCCGCTGTCTCGTCCTCTCAACGATTACAATCCACTCTGCACAGGCTCTATCCCTATGCAGGAACCTTGTCCTGTTGGATTTCACGCTCGACGCTGGAAGTTCTAGTCAGCCATCGAGTCCCGGCCCCCAAGAACCTACACCAGATCCTGACGTAGCCGAATTATCCAATGCCTTTTCAAACTTATCTCAACTGCGGCACCTCGTGGTCCGCAAATCAGGCGCAGGAGTTTACCTTACAACGCCGAGGGTGAAGCATATCCTCTGTCATTTAGCAGAGAGCGTGCCGCAATGGAACGAATTGGTGGGTAGTTACGATATAGCCTCTGACTCGACCCCTAATCATGCTGTGTGTTTCAGGAAACGACGAATTTCGCATTCAAGTTTGCTGATGACTACTCCATTCAAGCGACCCACACCCTCCGGTACCCCCTCGGACGATTCTCCAGTCCGACTCGGTCCAATCGCTCGCATCACCCACGCCCTCTCAACCCGGCCCAAGTTACATTCCTTCGCAGCCCACCTGCCATCTACATGGAGCAACGCCATCCTTCGTGTCAGCACCAACAAGCAGCTGGAAAGGATAGTCCTCAGCGATGGGCGGACTGATATATCCATCATTCCCGAAATCGCAGGCGCTGCCTTCTCTGCCCCCGCTACCGAACATCATCAACAGCATGGAGTTCTTGGGAGTGGCTTGTTCATGATGGAAGCTAGGAAGCACGCTAAGCTAATCGAGCTGATTAGAGCTGGAACGTACGTCGATCATCATTTCCCCTACTTCATGACTGGAACTGAATTCATCCTTTCGCATAGGCCTTTCATCCGTTCTCGGACACGTTCCATGGAAGGTACTGCATTGCAGAACTTGTCTGTATGCATCGGACCGGTGCCGCTCATCTCCACGAGGAGCACAGGCTCACTTGCTCCGGCTTCTACTTCCGCATCGGCACCGTCATCACCTTCTCTTACTACGCCAAGGCTTCCACGGAGGAGAATTTCCAGCGCTTCTTCATTGATCGCCATTCCCTCTCGTTCACAATCAATTCCGCGGGCACGGTGACCCGAGTTATTAACACCACCACCACCACCACTTCACTGCGCGTGCTCACGCCGACTTTTTTTCAAACACAAATGTATACGTTAAAAAGAGACCCGATAAGCGGGTGTTGCACCACTAGGTGCTTTGGAATCGTACCATATTTGCCGCCGCACGATCTGGTTAACAGACTCGTAGTAGTCTATCCACCTCGTTGCTAATTGTAAATTGTTATATAGATATGTATACACTACATAATGCACTATTCAAATAATAACAGAAGATGGAGGTGAATTAATGAACCGGGCCATCACATAGATTATTCCCAGTGTCAACCCGAATGCCAACACGACTGCCACTAGTAGGATAGGCCCATGATGCAACCTACGAACGTTCTGCGGCAGTCGTATTAGTGTCACCCGCAAAGGATGAATGTAATATTCCCTCGAACGTTTCCTGTCCTGAAAGAAATCGCGTAACGAAAGATGATAGGCCTCAATTGTGGTATCCGAAATATTCAAGATAGAGTGCATCTTATGTAGATCCGGCTCCAAATCCTCTTTGTTCATCCGTAGGCGCCGACAGACAAACGCGATATCAACTCGACCAAATGCGATAACGAGCACAAATACATCTCTCAACAGCCGTATGTTTGGCTGTTGCGAAAGGATTTGGATGTAAAGTTGGTCTAGTGGAGTATACGGTGAATTTGAACTGGCACGACGGCGCTTTAGAATGATATCAAGCTGCTTCCGGGGATTGCGATTGTGATTGTCGACAAACTTGATGATAGTCGATGGATATATAAATTGACCAGACGCTTCTGAGACCAGGCGGCCCATGATATCTGCCTCAGGCAAGGGATACAAGATTCTACGTTCCGTGAAAATGCGGGAGAGTTCAGTCTTTTAGGTATCTCCGAATGTCATCATTCGGTTTAAACGTTTCGTCTAATATGACGAAACATGTGATACGTTTCATGATGTCCATGTTGAACGTTTCCTGAATGTGAGGTTCGGGTCTGCTGCAGATAAGGAAACGCAGAGGGATCTTCCGAGATTCCAATTCTTTCCGATGAGTGTTAGGAACGTTTTTTGGTCTTGTTCAGAGTCGCATTCGTCCAAGGCGTCAATAACTGACGAGGCCCTTCTCTGGACGTAGGCCTGGGCTCATTGCGGAGGAGCAACTCGAAGATTTTCATGAAGAGTCGATTGAATTGTACAATGATGGATTTGGAATGGATTGAACGCTCTCCCTTTAGCGTAGATTCGAAGTATGGACGTGTTTTGGGAACGGATGTGGCTAAGTTGCCATGCGAGCGTTAGAAACAGTCGATTCCAAAACACCGCGGTCCGATGTGCCCCTCTGAAAAAAGAAAGATGCTGCTAAATGTGTGTCCTGGCAGTGCTCGGCGATGGTTTGAGCAATGGCAGATTTTCCAGCTCCAGCAGGGCCGCTCAGCCAGAAGATACGCTGGGGTGGATCTGGGTCGTTGATCCAATCTGTAATTGTCTTCAAAACCCGTACCCGGGTTCCGGGATGGCACCGGGGTGGAGGAAAGCGAGCCCTTGAATCATAGGAAGCATCCTCATGAGATGTACTTTCGAAGTTTATCAAGTTCTAGCACATTTCTCAGGACGATAGAGAATGCGGTATAACGCCATTACCTGTCTTTTCTGTATGTTGATGAAAACCCCCAGCGGAATATCATAAAAGCTGAGAATCGATGGAATTCGAATATAGTGGGCAGTTGGCGAAGACGCATTCTGTGGGCTGTCCAGGTTGTGGTGGAATTGGGATGATCACCTCCGAGGATTGCGCTTCAGGGCGGGAGGGGTCAGCCTGAGGATCCATGCACTTGTAGAAGGTGTCACAGCTATGCAGCCGTGCCTTTAACAAATCGTGATAGGGTTCATTATATAAAAGCAAGTCACGTTGGCGACTTGAACAGCCTGCCAGTGCCACATTTACTAATACTAGGAAAGCTAAACCCTTTATGGTTTATGAATAATAACAATATAAAATCGACATACACGCGCAGAGGCTGCTGTGCCTGACAATCAAGGTGTCATTGCTGTCACTATGGCCAGCGGCGGGTTGTAAAACATGCGCCCTTGACTCCACGCTTCCCGCTTCGTGATTCCTGGATCCCATTTCTCCACCTTTTCCAGGATAACAAAGACGTGGGCAACCGTTGACGATCCAATCAAGAATTTATGGTGTCCATATATAGAGTGAGCTTGCTCCCCAGATTAGAAGGGACAGGGGGCCTGTCTGTCCCATGGCGTCGTGTAACCTCGAAGGACATTCGTCGCATTATAGTGAGAATCCTGACGAGGTTTGTGGTGTGAAAAAAGAGTTGATAACAGGGCACCCTGAACTAGGGTTACAGACGGCCACGATCGTTACCCGAGAATATGGCATCTATGTGTTCTCAAGCACCAATGGACAGCAGCATAGGAAACGGGGCATCTTTCTGCGACCTCTTCAATGGCCCATCTCGGCACTTCTCACTTACACGGCGCTGATCAGACTACTCTCGGCCAACCACAAGGACATCCTACGTATACATTCTTTCCCAATGCCCGAGACTTTAGCATCGTTGGCGCAATTTTCAATGATGTCCACCATGATCATCATGCAGAAGGGACAGGTAATGTTGCTTATTGTCCCTCCTTGTCAGAGTCTCATCTCACGCGACTCTAGCCTTCGATGGCCTTAAATCGCATATTTCAGAGGCTGCAATGTACGACTCCTTAGCGCGTTATCCACCGCCCAAATGTCATCCCAAGACCCGCAAGAAGGTTTTAAAAATAATTTCAGACTGGATTGACGATTCATATCCCCGTCAACGTATCATGTGGTTAAACGGCCCTGCGGGAGCTGGCAAGTCTGCTATTGCCCAAACCGTCGCTGAACGCTACAAGGACAGCCGACTAGCGGCGTCTTTCTTTTTTCCTTAGGAACAACCCAGATCGCGGTGTTGCCAGTCGTCTGTTTTTAACTCTCACATGGCAGTTGGCCACATCCATTTCCGAAACGCTCCCGTATGTTGAATCCGCACTGAAGACAGAACGTTTACTCTATTCCAAATCCATCAACATCCAATTTGATCACCTAGTCGCGAAAATTTTCGAGAACCTCCTTCGTGATAATCCAGGACTACGACCAGAGAAGTCTCTCGTCATAATCGATGGTGTAGACGAATGTGCCACCGAACAAGACCAGAAACTTTTTCTGACGCTCATTGCAAATGCGTTGGCACGTACTAAGATCCCACTACGTTTCCTGATTTGCAGTAGACCAGAGCTGCATATCAAGGAGACGTTTGATATGAGGAACATGAAGAAGCTGACGCGCACAGTCGTATTGGACGAGAAGTTTGCACCGAATGATGACATTTGGAGATACTTGGAAGACGAACTTTTTCGCATTTTCTCGAAGCGTCACATATCACTGCTCCCATCTGACTCAGATATTCAACATCTGGTCTCAAAAGCATCAGGTCAATTCATATATGCATCAACTGTCATCAAGTTCACCGACGATGATGACTGTAATCCCAGGAAACAACTCGATATCATATTCAAGCTTCGTCGAGTCAATTCGTCCTCGCCATATGGATCAACTCTACATTCAGATACTTTCTCAACAGCCAGACATCAAGTTGTTGAGGGACATATTTGTACTTGTAATTGCCCTTCCCCAACCCCATCCCAAATTCATTTGCCGACGTCTACGAATTAGCGAGGAGGAATTACGACGAAAACTGCGCAAGATGCATTCGCTTCTGCAGATCTCGGATGAGGACATCATGACCTACCATCGTTCGTTGCACGACTTCTTCCAGGATAAGAAGCGTTCTGGTGAATATCACATACATCCCCTTCGAATTGCACTTGTGCGGCTTCCCGAAAAGGTTGGTCCAATTGGGAAGCAAGTGGTATCTCTTGTCCTCGGATTCTTGGAGTGGCTAGGAATCGCGGTAATAACACTTTTGTTGACAGCGAGAGTGACCATGTTCCCACTGTTTGTAATTCCGGGTATGTTCTATGCTAATAGGCATGATGGATTTAGCCTTGACGATTTCGTTGCCTTCATTTTGTGGTATCCATTTAATGCATGATGATGTTGGTCAAGACGCAAAGTAATTAAACACTCTGTTAAACATGTTCTTCAACCTGCCTTGCAATTCAGGGCAGACGGCAACAGAAGGCACCAGTACTAATATATATATGACATTGGCGTCACGTAGTAGCTACGTACAAACTTTTGAACGCGTGTCGGTCACCTCTCCATTTTATATGATACCTACCATATGCTCTGGCATATCACATGTGCCAAATGTGGCCGCAAGACAGGTACGAAGTGTAGTACACTGGAAGGTGTCTGGTGGAAAGAAAGGGACGTGGGAGGAAGAGATGGGCCTAATGGCGCCGTACTTCATACCCGCTGTAAATTTTAATTAATTGTTATATAGATATGTATACGGTATTCAGTAAATGTTCATTTGCAGAGTTCCATAGCGAATAATGGTAACATAAGAGGGACCTCCAATCGGATCTGAAATTCAAGGAGACCACAAAAGCTATACAGCTGGATCCGTATTTCGCTTCCAAACTCCTTGATCAGAGGCCCATTCTCCGTTCCGCCATGTTCGCGCCACTAAAAACAAGAGTACTGTCACTGGTACTGCTATGAGAAGTACGGCGCCTGCTAGCGTGCCTTTGGTGCCCATTACCCCAAGGATTAACAGCATTCCCACCGGTGAGCACATGAGCCCTCCTGCTATCAGGATTTTACCCCCGTGCTTTGTCTTGAACCTATCAATGCTCCACGGCAGTCGCACCAGTGTCACCCGCACAGGATGAATGTAATATTTCCCTGCGCGCTCCTTGTCCTGAAAGAAATCGCGTAACGAAAGATGATAAGCTTCGATTGCGACATCCGAGATATTCAGAATTGAGTGCATCCTTCGTAGACCCGGCTCCAAATCCTCTTTTCTCACCCGTAGACGTCGACAAACAAACTCAACATCCACTCGGCCGAGCGCGATAACGAGCACAAATACATCTCTCAACAACCGAACGTTTTGCTGTTGTGAAAGTATTTGGATGTAAAGTTGGTCTAGTGGAGTATATGGGGAGATTGGATTGGCTCGACGGTGCTTTAAGATAATTTCAAGCTGTTTTTGGATATTGCGATCTTGATTGTCGACGTACTTGATGATAGTCGATGCATATATGAATTGACCCGACGCTTCTGAAACCAGGCGATTGATAATATCTGCCTCGGGCAGAGAAAACGAGATTCTGCGTCCCGTGAAAATGCGGGAGAATTCGTCTTCCAGGTATTTCCGAATGTCACCATTCGGCTCTAAATGCTTTCGTCCAACACGAGGACACGCGTAATTACGTTTCATATTGTTCATGTTGAACGTCTCCTGGATATGAGGTTCTGGTCTGCTACTGATGAGGAAACGTAAAGGGATCCTCCGAGATGCCAATTCATTCTCAATGAGTGTTAGGAAAGTTTTCTGGTCTTGGTCAGAATCGACATTCGTCTAAGGCATCAACGATGACAGAGCCCTTCTCTGGACGTAGGCCAGGTTCATTGCGGAGAAGCAACTCGAAGGCTTTCATGAAGAGTCGGATTGAATTGGACATTAATGGATTTAGCATGGATCGAAGCGCTCTGCCTTTAACGTAGATTCGAGGTGTGGACGTAGTTTGGGAATGGATGTGGCTAGTTGCCATGCGAGTGTTAGAAACAGTGGGTCCAAAACACCGCGGTCCGATGTGTTCCTCTGGAAAAAGAAAGATGCTGCTAGGTGTGTGCCTCTCACAGTGTTCAGCGATGGTTTGAGCAATGGCAGATTTTCCAGTTCCAGCGGGACCGCTCAGCCAGAAGATACGCTGGGGTGGGATCTGGGTCGTTGATCCAATCTGTAATTGTCTTCAAAACCCGTACCCGGGTTCCGGGATGGCACCGGGGCGGAGGAGAACCGTGCCCTTGAATCGTAGGAAGCATCTTCCGAGGATGAACTTTTGAAGTTTTTCAAGTTCTAATAGTGACACATTATTATATTTTTCAGGACGATAGAGAAAGCGGTATAACGCCATTACCTGTTCTTTCTGTATGTTGATGAAAATCCCCGCGGATATCATAGAACCGAGGATTGTGAAGCTCAAAATGGTGAGCGTTGGCGAAGAATCCCATCTGTAGGTTGTGGTGAAATTGGGATGATTACCTCTGAGGGTTGCGCTTCCGGAAGGTCAGCCTGAGCATCCATCCAGTCGTAGAAGATGCAGATACGGGCTCAAGCTCAAGTGCCATGTCCGGAAGTGAGTCGAAGGCTGTCAAAGGATGTCCTATTTACATATATTTACGGCTTGTCTTCGGCATAGTTCGCGAACGGCCGCTGTGTCCAAGTGCCCTTTCAGAGGCTGCAAATGCAATACACGACTTCTTAGCGCGTTATCCACTGTTCCTATGTCATCCCGGACCCGCGAAAAGGTTTTGAAGACGATTTCAGACTGGATTAACCCGATATGTTCGAGCTCTCTAGTGGCGACGTTAATCCCCGAGGCAACTCGGCGGGATTTTCTGATCGACTGGTCGATAGAGAGAGCACAAGTGCGGATCTTCAAGTTGTCAAAGGCCACCGCTCCGCCCTTTATGGTGGCCAACCACTCGGACATAACAGATGTAGCGGCGGCCTTGGGGCCCACTCGGGAAGTTGTTGACGGGTCTCCTCGGGGGCAGGGCCGATCCTGACAACCCCTCCCGAGTGTAACTTCATGGGAGGCTAGACATGTCAAATTTGACTCGCTTTGGACCTAAGGAATCCGTCGTCAGGGTTATCTTCCTCCCACCAGGACCGCCCGTTTCCTGGGTTCAAACCTGTCCAACTAGTCACTAACCGCCTTTTCTGTCCACCAGACACAGTGCAAGCTGCACTTCGTAAACGTCTTGCGCCCATATATTGGATCACTTCTATGAGACTATGGCTCTGCTACGAGTCTAGGCGAGTGCCACCGCATCAGGAGACGTTGAAGCTACCCCAATTCCTTGATGGACTGAACAGGGAACTTGTCAAACGACAAGTGCCTGGACACGCCCCTAATGACACCATCGCGCTGCTCCAGCGACTGGCCGGCCTAAGCAACCAAACAGGATCGCCATCGACCTCACCCAGGCTCACTCACCGTCCAATGTGGGCCTGCCTTTCGGGCGTATACCCGACGTGTCTCAGTACTCAATATTCAGTCCCCACGCCCGTTTGGAGCCAAAGGTGTCGTGGGCGACCACCATACGGGTCGAGGGTAGGCGGTTGTGTCTTCTGGTCATGTGGTGGAAGCAAGTAAACAAGGCATCCTCCAACGTGCACCTTTAGTGACATGACGATCGTGCCATGCTTGTCCTTACATGATCTGGCCGGCAGACTCTATCATGCCCTTGCTAATTCAAAAGTCCCTAGGCACTTCATACGCAGTATAAAGATATGTATACCATATATAAAATACTCTATTCAATAAATGTCCCTTCACCCCAAAAGCCATACAGCCGGATCATGTTTCGCTTTGAAATGCCTTTCTTAGAGGCCTTTTGCATTCGCTGAACATCAAAATCAAGATTACTGTCGTTGGTGCTGCTGTGGCAAATAAAAAGCCTGCTACCGCGGCTTGGTGTACAGTATTCCCATCGAGAACAATAGCGACACCAAAAATACTCCCATAAACATCGTGAAGAATATCGTCGTTTTGAATCCCTCACGGTTCTTTGTCATAAACCTGTGAATGTTCTGTGGCAGGCGCACCAGTTTCACCCGCGTAGGATGAATGTAATACTTCCCTGCGCGCTTCTTGTCCTGAAGGAAATCACGTAACGAAAGATGATAGGCCTCGATTGCGACATCTGAAATATTCAGAATTGAGTGCATCCTGTGTAGATCCGGCTCCAGATCCTCTTTGCTCATCCGTAAGCGTCGACAGACGAACCCAATATCCACTCGACCGAGCGCAATAACAAGCACAAATACATCTCTCAACACCCGTACGTTCGGCTGTTGCGAAAGTATTTCGGTGTAAAGTTGGTCTAGTAGGGTATATGGAGAGGTTGGATAGGTTCGACGGTGCTTTAAGATAATATCAAGCTGCTTTCGGGGATTGCGATCTTCATTGTCGACGAACTTGATGACAGTCGATGCATATATGAATTGACCCGACGCTTCTGAAACCAGGCGATTGATGATATCTGCATCAGGTGGAGAAAGCGAGATTCTGCGTCCGGTGAAAATTCGGGAGAATTCGTCTTCCAGGTATTTCCGAATGTCACCATTCGGTCTAAATGTTTCGTCCAACACGAGGACACGCGTAATACGTTTCATACTGTTCATGTTAAATGCCTTCTGGATATGAGGTTCTGGTCTGCTACTGATAAGGAAACGTAGAGGGATCCTCCGAGATGCCAATTCATTCTCAATGAGTGTTAGGAAAGTTTTCTGGTCTTGGTCAGAGTCACATTCGTCTAAGGCATCAACGATGACGAGGTACTTCTCTGGACGTAGGCCGGGCTCATTGCGGAGGAGCAACTCGAAGACTTTCATAAAGAACCGGTTGAATTGAACATTGATGGATTTAGCATGGATTGAACGTTCCGCTTTTAACGTAGATTCGAGGTATGGGCGTAGTTTAGGAATGGATGTGGCTAGTTGCCATGCGAGCGTTAGAAACAGTCGATCCAAAACGCCGCGGTCAGATGTATTCCTCTGGAAAAAGAAAGATGCTGCTAGATGTGTGCCCTCGCAGTGTTCAGCGACGGTTTGAGCAATGGCAGATTTTCCGGCTCCAGCGGGACCGCTCAACCAAAAGATACGCTGAGGCGCATCACGGTCGTTGATCCAATCTGTAATTGTCTTCAAAACCCGTACCCGGGTTCCGGGATGGCACCGGGGTGGAGGAAAGCGTGCCCTTGAATCGTAGGAAGCATCCTCCGAGATGAACTTTTGAAGTTCATCAAATTCTAGCACATTCCTCAGGACGATAGAGAAGGTCTAATGCTCGTCAAGCCATTACCTGTTTTTTCTGTATGTTGATGAAAACCCCCACGTATATCATAAAACCGAGAATGATTGATTTCAAAATGGTGGGCGTTGGCGAAGGACCCATCTGTAGGCTGTCCCGGTTGTGGTGAAATTGGGATGATTATGTCCGAGGGTTGCGCTTCTGGAAGGTGGGAGGGGCTAGCCTGGGCATCCATCCGGTTGTAAAAAATGCAGGTACGCCTCTAGTAAGCGGTTGAACAGGAACGGCATGTGCTTCACCCACATTTACCAGTAAAACTAAACTCTTTTAGTTATAATTCCACAAGAACCTTCTGTCCTTGTTCTGCCACGTATGCAGCCGTTGAGGATCCGATTAGGAACTTACTGTCTCGTCTAATCCGTTTGTCTCCACGTGTGCTTCCCAGATTGGAAGGTAGTTCCTGCGTCGACAGGGCTAACAATTTTGAACGGGTGGGGCAATGTGAGAATGGAGGGTGGAATTCTTGAGGATAAAATTAGGGTGCCTTGGGAGTGTTCTAGACGGAGATGTAGGGTTATAATTGCACAGTGGGAGGCCAACGCGCGGGTATGAGCAAGAAAACTGACGAACGATGTTTGAGCCTCGGTTATGTTAGGATGATGTCTAATGGTACTTGACGTTGCGCAAGGTCAGGCAAGTGTCATGTCCTGTGATGAAGATTTATGTAAGAATAAACAAACAACGATAAAAGATCGAAAATACTTGATCACCTATCACAGGAGACCCCAACCGACGACGGTGACAACAAAACACAACTTTGCAAAGTTCTACGGACCTAAGTCGACAAAGGACGGATGAAAACAGATCTTGAGATGATTTGCATCTGCCTCTTGCATTGCCAGGGCCCAGCATCGAGGCATTAAACCATAGAAACGACAACCCGTCCCTACAATGGTGGGGCATCAAATCCAATGCTAATCACTGACCTTTTATTTTAACGTGCATTTGGTCGACCAAGAGGTCTTAAGCCCAGGGCCCACGGCAAGGGAGCACGAGGAATTTCACCTTCCCTGGGAACTACCTACGAGTATCGTAAAGGTATCGTAAGAAGAAAAAAAGAAAGACGAAGAGAAAATGGGTCAAGGAACCGTGAATAGCAAGTCTGGCCAGGACTTCCATTCACGAGCTCCCATCATCCCCGCTCGAACGACATGCCTGGCCAGGGTGCGTTCGAGACAATTACATTGCCGCGCGGCAATACCGTGACTGAAAACCTGTAAAAACTAGCGGTGTCATAAATGAGATACATTGGGCGGTCCATTGAATCCACAAACCAAAGCCAGCTCTGAAGGTGTTCTACTGCCGCTGTTGACCAAGTCACCCCGGTGCAATGCAAGACGGAGATCTATCCGGCAATCAGCTGAGTGTCGACAGACGAAACGAAGAGGTAAAATTGAAGAAATCACCGGGTCCAGCGTCATCCAGATTTGCTTCTTATCAACAAGATCCTTGCCCCTGCTTTTGATTGTTGCATTCATTGCCCCGCCGTCGCCCGCGCAGATATGACGTTCACCTGGAAAGACTATTTGTAAAGATTAGCCGCAAAAAACTCGGGCAAGACAAAAGGAAATGGAGAAGCGGTGCCCCGCCGTCGCCCGCCTAATTTTGACGTTCGCCCATGAAGAAGATCTAGCCGCAAAGAAACTTGATGAGACGAAAAACAGAGAAGCGCAAACAAGACCTTTTTCCTTTTCCTTTTTGTTTCACGGTTTTTTTCGAATTTTTTAGGACCAGATATGGGAATCGTCTAGTTCCCAAGAAAGAAGTGAAGATAAGAAGCAGAAGGCAGAGAGGAAACGGAAAGAAGCGAAAAGAAGACTTTTTTTTCCTTTTAATTCTTTTTTCTTTTTTTTCTTCTTGTTTTACGGAATTTTGACCTTTTTTCGGGTTTTTCGGGACTAGATATGGGTATTGCGAGAATCGTCTCGCCTAGTTCCCAGGAAAGAAGTGAAGATAAGAAGCAGAAGGCAGAGAGGAAACGGAAAGAAGCGAAAAGAAGACTTTTTTTCCTTTTAATTTTTCTTTTTTTTTCTCTTGTTTTACGGAATTTTGACCTTTTTTCGGGTTTTTCGGGACTAGATATGGGTATTGCGAGAATCGTCTCGCCTAGTTCCCAGGAAAGAAGTGAAGAAAAAAACCAAGAACGCAGAGATGAGACGGAAATATACCCCGGCGCCGCGAGACCGCAACTGAAGACCTAGGAAAGCTAGCGGTGCCAATGGCTGAAGATGCTTCGACCGAGCATAATCGTCATCCAATGAAGCAAGACGAAGATCTATCCGTCAATCAGCCGAACGTCCACAGATGAAACGAAGAGACAAGATTAAAGGAGTCACCGGCTCCAGCGTCTTCCACAATTGCTGCGTTTCAACACGATTTTGGCACCTGCTTTCGATTGTTGGATTTATTGCCCCCCGCCGTCGCCGCCTAGATTCGACGTTCACCCGGAAAGGACATCTGCAAAAATTGGCCGCAACAAACGTGGAAGAGAAAGCGGACATAGAGAAGCAATGCCCCACCGTCGCACACCTCAATTTCAATAACGTTTGCCGCAGGAGATCTGGTAAGATTAACCGCGACAAGAAATAGAGAAGCGGTGCACCGCCGTCGCCCGCCTAGATTCGACGTTCGCTCGCAAAGGAGATCCGTAAAAGTTGGCCGGTACAATGGACAAAACGAAGAGAGAGAGAAAAGGGAGAAGGAGCGCAAACAAAAACTTTTTTTTTTCTTTTTAATTTTTTAATCTTTTTTTTGGTTTTCACGGAATTTTGACTTTTTTTCTGGTTTTTGGGGACTAGATAAGGGTATTTTGAGAGTCGCCTCTCCTAGTTCCCGAGAAAGAAATGAAGATGAGAAACAAAAAGGCAGAGATAGAATGGAAATATACGCCAGTGAGCGTTTTTGTTTTGATCAACGACAAATTTGGTCAGGATTCGCGCCCTCTGCTTCGCGCCATGCAGCACCGCAATACGATTTCAGTGATGGCTTGACCAGAGCGCATCACTTCCATCATATGCGAGCCACAAGTTCCGGCAACGAGGCAAGGCCAATCTATGACATTGACATCAGAAGAGGGCACTGGGAATAACACTTGCCAACAGCGATCCTCTCTGAGGTACGAATCCAAATTGACAGCAGGAGTGAGGTGCGGGATGGATAGGATTGTGATAATTGCCAACCTGGCTCTGGGATCGCCAATTCCAAAGCCCTAGACGTCAGCGCCACTACGCGGGCAATGTGGAAACAGAACCATAACAAACAACTTACGCGCCGCCGATCGCCAGTCGCCAGTCGCCAGTGCCTCGAGAGACAAGAAACCAGGCCGAGTCCAGGATGTCCACAGAAATCCGACGCAGCAGCAGCAAGAGCAAAGCAAGAGTCACCGAAAGAGCCCCAAGCAGTAAGTCGCCCAAAGTAAGTTTGCAGAGTGGCCTGATGACCAGCTGAGGCCACGAGCGGCAGCACAAGCAATGGAGATGTTGCCAGAAAGCTACAGCCTTCAGCGAAAACGCAAAACGAGTTAACTCACCACGGCAAATGTAGTTGTTATCCCGCGCTCGGCGGATCTAGAGAACAGGAGTGAGAATTCGAAGGGAACGGGAAGATATGAATGTAAACTCGACCACTCACCATCAAGAACCGACAGGTTGAAGGCCGATCTGAACATCAGTCCAAAAGCTGGTAACGCCACGGAATGAATGACGCGTACCATTGTCGCTCAAAAGATGATATTTTGCGTCGCCCACGGAAAAAGCACGGGCCGAGCCACAGCCTATGTCGTGCTTTACAACAGCGGGAGCCAATGGGTAGCCAACCACATCAGCCACCTTCACCGCTAGATCGTCAGGAAGTTGAGGACACGCCTTGTTAGGGTCATATCCGCTTCCGTCAAGCGATCCAACCAGCCACTGGCACGCAGTGCACGTTGTCACCCAGCGGGTTTCGGAGCCAAGCTTGCCAGGCCAGGCCTCTAGCCCTCGGTGTTCCGGGACGACCCCGTTCGGATTATTTGATTCGCGTTGAACTAGTGCTGGTGAATTGGACCAATTCGTCGCGTCTCCGACCTCGTTTTCAGGATCTCCTTCGACAATGATGCTGTTCAACATTGCTTTTTCATCCCATTCGTGTTCATCGACTAGGTGGACCTGCAGTATGATCGTCGAATCTAATATGCGCGTTCAGTACGAGTATCTTGAATCAACGGGAATCAAACGTACCTTTGTCGATGGTGACATTGGTCAAGGTCTCGTCGCCGTCGGATTCAGGTAAAGAAACTTTTGTATGATGTTAACTTTATATTCGAGGATATCGATCGCAACATTACCTTCGTCAACGACCATCGGATCGTCTCGCCGGTCTTCATCAATTCCGGACGGATCGTCATCAAAAACGATATCTAAACGTGCCCTCCATCAGCGTCAATGGCATACATATAACACCTGTGCGTACCTTCAAGCGCCGCATCCTGGCGAACATCAATTTCATCGAGACTATTCTGCTCACCTTCCTCGTCGCCTTGGAAGTCCTCGAATATAACGTCTGGTCGTATTGAACACGTCAAGAACAAACGCGTAAAATGATAAGGAGGTCATACCTTTGCATGTAGGCTCAGAAGCGACATCAGCTTCCTCGTCTTCATCATCGGAGGCCCCTAATTCTTCCTCCTGATCTTCAATCGCGTATTCCTCCTCTTCTGCAATTTCATCAGCCTCTACAATAGGTTGAAGACCTACCTCTTCAAAGCCGTCAATCCACCAGGGAGTCGGCTTGCGATACCATTTGGAAACAGGCGCAATAAGAGCAGCGGATATATCATGCGCGGGGGTACTTTTTACGCGGTTAAAAGGGTGGAAGATAATGGTGTTCATCGTGGAAACTGTGGTTGTAAAGTAGGCTTGGGATATCGCAGATATCACAGGTGGGGGGTAGCGGTTTAGGTGAAGAGCATTGGGCTGGGTGACGACTATATATACATGGTGGCTGACCATTGCGATCGAGGCTGACACTGATTTTGCTCATTTTGCTGACATCATTGCGCGTGGCTTTATTGGGTTTCCGTGCATAGGTAACGAACCAGAAAGCAAATGCACACGAGGTGCTAGATTTTAGAACTTGACGTTGGTGTCCATTAACAGGGTTTGACTATAAATAGTAATACTAAATGTTGCAATCGCGCCCTCTCGCGGTCACCAAATAAACTCGTCAGACATGCATAAAGGGGCAAAATCTTGTGCGATCCACGACTAAACCAATTTCGTGCTGACAACTCTTCAACTCACAAACCTTGCCAACACCCACCACGGCTTGTGGGCGCGCGGCGTACCTTACCAGTACGTGGCACCCACTTCGTATATATCGCAATTCTAATCTGATACAGCCAGGATCTATGTCACGCACGCGGACCAGGTCAATGTGGCGTGTTGATTGGAACGAACAAAATCGTTATACTTGACGGAAGAATTACGGGCTCATCACAGAAAACGGTAAGCGCGCTAGTTTCATGTCAATCACTCCAATTCTCTCAGACGCTCGTTTTTGCATTAGTCACTATCGCCAGTAGTACATCGTGAATAAAGTGCACGAGCTTCAGGCGACCCGCCTTCAGCTCGTGCAACAATTAAAAAGTTGAGTGAAGCGAGGCCTCTTGAACTTATAAAGCCATCTGCATCAGCATTCAATGCACCTTTGATTCTACGCGACGTATCAAGTTCCTTTACACCTGTAGGAACTCACTTAGCCTTGTTCACTTAACACCAAATATAAAGTACTACATATATACACAGATATCTACAACTATTGAATTAGCGTCTGCCTGCACATTGTCTATGATAGTAACTTGAGTATGGCATGAACCAGAACGTATGGAACAGTTCATTTCGGCTCTTATCTATTCGGCGCTTCAGGACTCAGGGCTGAGTTGCTTGTTCAAGCCATCTGCGTGACATTGCCAATTTCCTTGCATGAATCTTCGCAAGGATTGTACCCAGCATCATAATTGCAACCCCGAATCCTACCATTAGCCCTATCAAAATTGCTGTCCTCAGTGATGACACTTTAACAGCCGACGTTATTACGATTATTCCAAACATCGCCACAGTCATTGCAGCTCCTATGATCAAGAGAACCGTCATATTTCTTCTCATAAACCTACGAGCGTTTCGCGGTAACCGCACCAGTGCCACCCGCACAGGACTGTATGTAATATTTGCCCGCGCGCTTCTTGTCTTGAAAAAAATCGCGTAGCGAAAGATGGTAGACCTCGACTCCTGAATTTGAAATGCTCAAAAGTGAATGCATTCTGCGTAGTTCTGGTTCCAAATCCTCTTTGGTGATTCGTAGACGGCGACAGATAAAACTAAAGTCCACTTGACCAAGAGCGATTATGAGTACGAACAAATCTCTCAACAGCCGAACGTTTTGGTGTTGTGAAAGAATCTGAATATAGAGTTGGTCTAATTGACCGTATGGGGAAGTTGAATTGGTTCGACGGGGTTTTAAGATAACTTCAAGCTGCTTCCTGGAATTGCGATCCTTATCTTCCATGAACTTGACGATAGTCGACGCATATATGAATTGGCCCGATGCTTCTACGACAAGGCGATGGATGACATCTGCCTGATACGGGGGAGGCGAGATTCTACGATCTAGAAAAATGCGGGAAAATTCGTCTTCCAGGTACTTCCGAATGTCATTGTTCGGTCCAAACGCATCGTCTAATACAAGGACCCGCGTAATTTGTTTCATGATGTCCAAATCAAACGTTTCTTGAATATGAGGTTCAGGTCTGCTGCAGATAAGGAAACGCAGAGGGATTCCTTGAGACACCAACTTCCCGATAAGTATCAGGAGTGTTTTCTGGTCCTCGTCAATGTCACATTCATCTACAGCGTCAATAATAATGAGGGACTTCTGTGGACGTAGCCCGGGTTCATTACGGAGGAGAATCTCGAAAACTTTCGCGAAAAGCCGGTCGAATTGAGTATCGATGGATTTGGTATGAATTAATTTCTCTGCCGCCAGTGTAGATTCGAAGTAAGGATGCATTTGGGGTATGGAGGAGGCCAGTTGCCATGCCAGCGTTGGAAACAGGCGATCTGCAAAGCCGCGGTCCACGGTGTTCCTTTGGAAAAAGAACGACGCGGCCAATTCCTTGTCCTTGCAGTGCTCAGCAACGGTTTGAGCAATAGCGGATTTTCCAGCTCCAGCTGGTCCGTTTAACCAGAAGATGCGCTGACACTGGATTAGGATCATGAATCCAATCCATGATCGTGTTCAAAACCTGTATGCGAGTTCCGGGATGACACCTGGGTGGAGGAAAACGTGCTTTCGAATCATGGAATGCGCCGTCCGAGATAAATTGTTGAAGTTTGTCAAGTTCTAGCATCATATTTCAGTTCCAGCATAATCAACGTAGTAGCAGGTCTATTACCTTTCTTTTCCGTATGATGATGAATACCCCCATGGATGTCATAAAACTGCTGGGAGCCATGGATTTGGAAATGATGGGCGTTGGCAAAGTATCCGTGAGTGGGCTGCTCTGGTTGAGCTGGTTCGATGGTCTCGTCAGACCGCCCCACTGCTACTGGCGAGAGATCCATTCAAGCTGTCCCTTGTGAGACAAGGGTCTATTCCCATGATGCTGTGCCAGGCTGTGGAACTAATGAATTGGACCTGATGAAAACGAAAGCGGCGTCACTACCATCAGCACAACTCCCAGGCTATGAATTCGTCGCTTACAACCGAATGATATTTTATCGTCTGCAAATCAAGTGCAAGGGTTCACTTTTGCAACCCCGAGGCATTGTTATTTGAGAGAAGTCATGTCGCAATGGTGGGTAATGTAAAAATGTTTTAGGAAACCGTAACAAACTTGCAGTCAAGTTCGCCGATGGCACTCCGTTCATTCATTCCATTGGCCTACTTGCCGCCTTCAGGAACAACACGATCCTCTGTGTTAGCGGGTGGTTCTGACACAGTGACACTTGGTGCTGCCGCCGTGCATCGTTCTCCGCTCAAAGTTCTTGGGAGTGAGTTGTTCATGATGGAGGCCAGGAAGTACGCTAAGCCCTACTACATGATTAGACCTCCTCGCATAAACTATTCATTCTCTGGCGCGTTCTATTGAAGGTCCTAAATCATGCCGCTCATCTCCACAAGGACTCCGCAGGATTCCTGCTTGGCGATCAACGGCATTCTGGTTCGTGCATCATAACTCCAGTAGACTTCTGTTCATAATATGTATCAGATCTTCCGTTGGTTTACAACAGCCGCTGTCATCCCCGTCGTCTTATGGTTTTGTACAACTCCTCCAGCATTATTGTTGTCCTATATTGGACCGCATCCGGCGATGCGAAATTCCATGTCATCCCATTTACACTAATATACAAGCTGAATTTGCTTTAGCTGCGATCATAATACAGGGTTCTTGGGATCGTATCGGACTTCGGAGGTTTCATTTTTCAATTCGTTTTGTGGCGGAGTCAGGTTTCATATGCACCCTCGCTTCCGTCTTCCTGCTCTGTATCTATGATTCGCCGAGCTGGTCTCAATACCCTTTGTTATAATCTCCGACATGGTACGTTATAAACTAAATGGATAGGTTCTCAATTATTGTCACAGGAGTGTACAGGAAGCGTCGCGATGGTGAAATCTTAGAACGATAAAATTGAAAGCCGCATACAGAATGAGGGGAGGCATCGAAAAGGGGACTCTACACATTCCCATCTCTGGAATCACACACGATATACGATCGGAGGTCGAAACATTCGCGTGAGGCGGAATCCACCTCCCTCAATTCAACTGTTGTCGAGAACCAGAGATTGGACCTGGAGCAAAATGTACATTGAAAGTCTACGGCTTGTCGTTAAACCTCATGGATTTCCCCCCTCTTTTGTAGTTCATTATTTAATACCACGTCCGGAAAAATTAGTGTTGAAGCTTCGCCGTGACCTTGTGGTTCGCTGCCTTCCGTTATTTCATAAATAAATGAAATCGGTATGTACTTGCCAAGAGTCTGTGACATGGAGTGACGCGTTATGAAGCACGGTCGCGGTGCACGTGATGTGAACCAGTCCGGCGTCAACAAACGACGGGCCTCCCAACGCGTCTCTGCCCCTTTCCCTCATCTACATCGCCCTCCAACACATCAACGCACTACATGCCTCGCAAGGCTGCAGCAGCATACACAGACGCTCAGGCTGAGCCTCGTCGCTCATCCCGGATAAAAGAGCAACCTAAATCAGAGCCAGCGCCTAAGAAAGCCACCAAACCCCGGGCTAAGAGAACTGACAAGGAGAAACAGGAGGCTGAGAAGGCCGAAGATAAAGAGAAGGAAGATAAGCCCAAGCCAGCAAAGAGCAGGAAACGCAAGGCGGCCGATGAACCCAACGGTGTTCAGGCCGAGGCTGGGGCTGAGGCTAAAGGGGCTGAGGTCGAAGAGCCAGCCACGAAAAAGGCATGTCTTGCAAAATCTGCAAACCCGTTATTATTGAATATTCATGCCACAATCTATATAGGCCAAACCAGCATCGAAAGCTAAAGAAACTCCGTCGAAGCCGTCTTCAGCGGCCGCTGCTAAACCCACTTCAAAAGTAACCGCCAAACCTGCCTCAAGGGCAGGATCCGCAAAACCTTCGTCTCGGGCTGGATCGAGGAAGCCTATATCCAAGGTATGCATCTTTTCCAGGATGTAGTTGTGCATGTGTCCTCATGCAACATAGGCTGAGGCCAAGAGCGCAGAGGCTGCCCATGCGCCCAAGGATGTTGAACCTATCACAGAAGAACCTGAGGCTGAGGCCGAGGCCGAGGCCACTGCAACTGAAGCGCCGGTTGAGGCTGCACCCGCCGCGGTACTTGCGTCATGAATTATCCTCTGATTCGTCATCTTACACCTTGACAGGCATAAACACATTTATCGTCTTACTACTACGCAATCTATAGAACACAAATTCCAGGCTGCTAGGCGTCTGTACCAAGACAGGGCAGCTTCTGGTTCTACCTTAAACTCTCACAACTGACGCATATCTATTGGATCTGAGCCCAATACGTGTAATAGTTGAAAAACTTGTCATGGTATTGTTATGTTCTTCTAGCCGTTTATTTCTATTATTTCAGCACTCTTATCTATTATCCATCATTTACTGGCTACCACCTTGTATGTATGCATCAGATTCATTGTTGGTGTATCCGTGCATTCCTCCCTCTCCCGATCCCTAGTATTTCAGCTGTCCGTCCATTATTTCATTCCGTAGTCTGTAATACGAGCTAAAATTTACTTGTACCAATTGACGATCATATCAAAACGATTGGATGTGACAACCCCTTTTTAGATTCCATTCCTGAGTACTCAGTGAACCATCTAAGCCACACGCTCGTATACCCTAGAGTCGAGGGCAGCCTAAGAGCGTGACGAACTGCGTAATAACGTGTCACAACTCACTGCGCCAGAATTCATCCATGGCAACTTCGAGGGGCCGGGTTGAAGATACCTATGAGGCCCAAAATGACCAACGGCTAGACGAACTCCACTCTAAAATCCGCACTCTACGTGGTGTAAGCCGTTTACCAACCTCTGTCACTCGACGAAACTAAAACCCCAGCTCGTGCCCCACGTATATAGATTACATCCGACGTTTACGACGATGCGGAAGCTCAGAATGTTATGTTGGACGAAACGGTGCGTGTTCCTCTGTTTCTTATCCCCTCAATGGCCTGCTGACGCTGGTGGCGTCTTGTTCGTCAATAGGGCGATAGCTTTTCTTCATTCTCGATGACCTTGAAGCAGACATCACGCAAAGCAGTGCAAGCCTTCGGAATTGGCACAGGTAGCCTTAAACCGTGGCGAATAGCAATGCTCATTGTGGGCCTTTTCATCACGTTTTGGTTCGTCTCCAAGATACTGTCGTGGTGGTGGACTCCCGGAAGCACATGACGAATTCGGGTTATTTTACTACCCATTCTTCGATTTCTCCATGATATGACTATACCCTCGCTCATCATATGCGGTTATGACTGCTGTAATTGTAGGATAGTCTGGAATCTGGATAATCAAATGCAACGTCCTTCCAAGACCGAGACCTACGCTACGCTACGGCGGCCTCAGATCACATGACGTATTCTCTCCTTTCCGCTGTTTCCTATATAACCCTGGATAATAAAATAACGAAACTTGCCGCGACCCCTCTAGGCCTCATTCCTCCACGTCCGAACTATGCAGCTGTCCGAACTCAAAGCACCCAACTCGTTCCCCAGCATCCGAGATATCACGCTTTATAATTACATGTTGCCAACAGGGTCAACCATCATCAACAGCACTCTTCGTACGTCCGCCCAGTCCATTCCAGCAGTGCCGCAATGTTGACATTCCCGTAAAGGCAGCTCATCACTGGAAGGTTGAAGGTCGATAGCTGACTTTTTCCAACTACTTGACTGTGTTATCCGCTTTACAACCCCCGGTGACTACAAACTGCAAAAGCTCGACGACACGCTCAGTCCATTGGCCGATCCTCCCGTCGAACGATCATCTTCGGGAAACATTGCAGCCGGGAACTACCTTATCCGCAAGTTTCCTTGAGTTAACAGTTGTTCCTGATTCTGACTTCTCTCTAGTGCCTTCAGTTGAGGGTGGGCAGATCATGTTCTTGTCTCTCAACACGTTTTCCAACGTACAAATCGACTCACCTACGGTGAAGAGATTAAAACGCGATACAAGTGAATCGTGCAGGGTAAGATTGCACCTTTGCCCGCATCTAGTAATTTCTAACTTGTAACAGGATTCCTCGGAGGACAGCCAAAGCTTCAAGATGAGACTCGTTAATAGAGACAAAGGATGTGTGGTCTGTTTGGCAACTGGGATCCAGGAAACCTACAAATACCTTGAAGACTCTAGTCGTTACGAGGGGGCACATATCATCGGCTTCGCTTATCGAGACATAGTAAGCCGCTATCCTTGCAATTCTCCGTTACCTTTTAACTTATTCCGTCATTGTCAAGTGGGACACCCAAAGATTTTCAGAACTCGTCAAAGATCCTTTCACCGATCCCAGCAACGCCAACTGTCAGCTTGCGAGTCCGAGCACACGGTCAAAGAAGGATTTCAGGCGAATCAACTCCCTGGAGAATGGGATCTTGTTGTGCGTGGCGCATCATAAGGATTTCGACAATTTTCGCTTTGCAATTCATCATGAAGTCAAGACCCCTTTCCCTCCTTACACGATATCTAACTTTCTTTTGAGCAGACTCGCAAAATATATGCTTTCCATCCAGACAGTGCGGCACTCCAGGACGTCGAAGTGAAGGCCCCATGGGACAGCCCAAACGTGCTCTTCCCTCCTCCGCATCCCCTTTTCCTCAATATGCACTACTCAACATCCATTGCAAAGGCTTTGAAGGCAAGTGGGGATGATGATGAACTGGATGACGACGATGAAGACTATGAGGGCCTCTCCGAATTAGAGGAAGTTCAGGACGAGGAAGTCTTCAAGGTGATTTGACGCCGAGCACGTCATTTGACTTTACGGCGGATAGCAAAGGCAATACCAGGATGTTGGCTGATATGCGGGTTGTCAACGTCTGAATGGCACATTCCTTTTCCTTAATTCCATTTTTGGCATGTACATTAGATTTCATCTTGGCGATGAATTTTATTGAGTCGCTCGGCTTTCTATATTATAAACTATGCGATTTCGAGCGGAAATATCAGTCGCCTTCACATCTTTATCTCTTTTGGGACGTTCGTCGTCTTTTATTTTAACCCCGTATTCCGAGGCCGTAGTGAAGCACCGCAGGTCTTCGAACCTTATGTAATGGCATGTGTAGCCCAAACCAGTTTATCTTGTAATCCCCATGGTATCAACACAGTATTGCGCCACTCGACTATCCCCTCCACCATCAAATATCTAAAAATCCTTTTACTTTTCCGTCTAGTAGTGCCCCTCGTCCGTGCCTACCTCGTGTTGATAGATGAATTACAAGATACCAACCGAACTCCGTAGGGGACATTTTTCATCTTCTCTGCGGTGAGCCTATCGCTCTCCATGATTTGAAGGGCCGTTGGACAGGTTTGCAGGCAGGGTGGCGTTTCTGTCCAACGTCCAACCCGTCTTTCTCCCTGTGGTCTCGGCACATCGCTTTGGCTTCTTGCCTCCCTTTCTTAACTCTATTGAACGGAGATATCCACCATATATTGGTTGCAATATCCGGCCGAGGTAGTCTCTTGTCTACCGTTTATACTGTGCCCCATGGCTGAGTTGGTTACAGCGTCCGACTGTTAAGTGTGCAATCGGAAGGTCGTGAGTTCGAGCCTCACTGGGGCAGTAATTTTTTCCAATTTTCTCGAAATGGATGAGTAGGTACTGATAGTGGCATCTACAGCATCGTAGCCAGTGTGACGGAGGCCTTACAGCACCGGGATCTCCAGACATCGGGCCAGAGGTTGTAAGACATGATCATGGACGAAAGAGCCTATTCCTAGTCTGACAATAAAACTACACTATTCAATTATCATCGTCTATTTGTGGTTCTGAAATCCAATGAGCTAAAGAAACCTATCAAGCGACTTCGGGTTTGGCGTCGTCGGACGCCTTGTTTATCAAATCAGAATCTCCACTTTCTTCCAACTGAGTTACGCGCGAAGCTGCCAGGAACAGCGTCACAGATGCAATTATTGTGAAGAGAAAGGTGAACCAAGGTAGAATGGCCACTAGACGCACTACCTCAAGCATTAGCACACAATAGATTTTCATGCATTGCCGGAACACCCACAGAAATGAAGATCCTTGTATGTGCTTGTCAATCCAAGTGCTCCCTCAACGGTCTTGACAGCTTCTTCCGGAAGCGAAACACCGTCTATGGACGCATAGACTTTGGCGCCACGCGTTGCGTAGAACAATGTGTAAGGAACCAAGACCGAGAATAACCAAACGGCGCAGAACGCGAGGGAGGCACCTTGAAGACGGAGCGCGGTTGGAGAAAGCGGGCCACGTAGTTGAAAGAAAATCAACAACGTGCACGAGGCGGCGATAAGAGCAGATATGCTTGTGGCCACAGCACCAGATCGAAATACGTCTGTATAAAATGTGAACAAACCGCTGAGGAGACGAGGTCGGCGGGATAGTTACCATTATCGTTTATGACGACGATCGTGGGAGAGGGAACTACGTGCTTTACATGGTCCTTCAGTTGATTGGACTTGACCAAGGCATTTATTTCTGCAACGGCGATCAGGCCTTTTGCGAAATGAAAACAAGAAAGTAACACTTTCCAGCACCAATCGCCACAAAAGCCCACGACCACGCAAGACCCAGAACCACCAAGCGGGATATCCAGAGGGGCGAATCGAACTGTGTATCTTTCATGATGTAGTAGGTGTCGCTTCAATAGAGTGAGGATGGAAAACAAAAACAGGGCGTGGAATGCGGCGTCGGGATGGGCCCACGCCGATGGTCAAGATACCCGTATTTATACTTGGGCACGATATGGAAGGATGACCGAATCGGCTTTAACTTTTGCTCATGATTTCACCGTGGCGTTGATCGACCCCCGAATGACCGGACCCGATCAACGTCAGTCCCAGTACCACCGCCGGCCCACATTTCCAGACAGTACCAGCGCGGAACGCGTGGAGAACATGGTGTCGCGAGCGCTATGCTGTTTGACGTTTGGTAGACGCGTAACCCGATCCCCGAACCGCATTGACGTGACCAAAGTTAGCCCGAGAGGACGCCAGACGACGTGCATGAAGCAAGTTTAATTTTTTTTGAAAGATGGAATGAATGAATGTGACATCGCCGTGACGTTTGGCCAATGGAATCTTTATTAGGTTTGCAGTAACTTTTCATGTGGCAGTCAATCTAACGATTTAAATAACTCTCTATGAAATGTTCATGTTCAACTACACCCCGACATTCAACCTCTAAAAAATAAATACATGCAATAACAAGTACAGAGCCATGAGCTGTGGATTGAAACATACATAGTCCAACATCACCAGAGCGATAGCATTAAAAAGAACATAACATTGATCCCAACCAGGATACCGCAACCGCTATCGTCCCAGCTCGGGATTGAACTCGAACTATGCGAGGGAGATGTAGTTGACGTTGCCGTGACAGTCGCCACGCCATTTGAGTTGAGCGAGCCGCCTGTCGGCGATCCCGTTGGCGCTGATTCTATCCGGGCTAGCAAAAATCACATCGGATCCGTCCACCTCCATCTTGGAACAGGGACTCACAAGGAAAGCTTCCTCCATTTTGAACTGCGCTGTTTGCTTCCGCCTGCAGTTGCTCCCCTGCATCTGAAGGCACAGTTGATAAGAAGCCCATACGTGCCGGATCATAAGAAGGGTAACTCAGATTCCCATAATAGTAGGCCGATAGCACACTGCGGACTCGTCGTTAGCCGTTAGTGGTCAACCGATAAGCTTACTTGCCCTTTCAAAAACGGAGCTCCCAAGCTCCAACTGTATAAGAATCTACCTACGACGGGCGTATTTGCCGTCGACAACGTCGCCGCGCACATTGACACGTCCACCTGTTGAATTAGGTCCCTTGGGTCGACAGGAAACATTTGGCCCCCAATGGAGAAGGCCAGGGTGTGCGGCTCGTTACAGGGAAACTGGGGACCTAGTGTGGAGGTAATAAATTCAACGACATCAGAAGGTCCACGGATAAAAGTGTTTCCCTAATTATAATAAGCAAAAGACGGGGTCCAGCAGAGAAATCTCACCGTGTCAATAAGAGCAGACAATTCTATATCTGGTGAGGATAACTGTGAACGTGGGAGACGTTGACCGTCGAGGTAAACATCATCTAAAAACACTTCCCAGGTCATGGGATACACCTAGGTTCACGATTTCTTAGGCTATTTTCAGAGACTAAAGTGGTAACCAACGCACCTCATGGGGTGAATTGGAAGGAGCTCTGAGACCACCCTGATCAACTGTATACCCCCGAATCGGAACCCATGTCAAGCTCCCGTTTTGTACGTTCGCAGGCAGCTGCCCGATATTCAAAGAACCCACGTTTCCACCAATTTCAATGGTATCGCGTTGGAGGGTAACGGCGAAGAGAGGCTCTGGGAATGAACCAGTGGCCACAAGTCTAGCAATGAGTGGCCCGATGGTAGAGAATGACGCTAGAACAGCACTGGTAGTCGATTGCGATGGATCATGGTTTGATCTGCGGCTCAAGGCAGGGAAAATGGGCGGGTTAAGGTTGGATGCACTTCTAATCCAATGTATATCGAGTTTTGGAGGATTCGAACTTCCTGCATCGGGACCCGGCGTCGGCGAGCTCAAGACATCGTGAAAAATTATGCTGCAATATTTTTTTCACATTGTAGGCGCATATATGCCTATTGCTACACATACCTGTTTATAGGAAATCCAAGGCCGAGTATACCCGCTGAGCCCGTTTCGCTGACAGTGGTATTTGTACTATTGATAGCAGCAAAATACTGTCCGGGAAGAGACAATCCTGCCACAGAGACAGCATCCGTACCTATTAGCCCAAACGCGCTCGTGCTAGATGAGGACGAGCCGTAAAGGAGCTGTACGTCTAGACCCGTAGAATTGAATGAAGATTGTGGGTACTTGGCGACGTTTCCGCACCCAGTCGTACAAGCGTCTGAAATGACCCACAAATCAGAAGATCCTGTATCTATTTTGGGACACCAGTCAGAGACGATAGTAGAGGCAGGTAAAACCTACCGAGCACCACAGGGACTGTTGTGCCTCCAATTGTCACTAGAACGTTGTATACGCTATCGAAAACACTTCAGTTCTTCAAAAGGATGGTATGATACGAGAAACGTACACGTCCAAGTAATCGCCCAACCCAATTGCGCCCGTTGAAGCCCCACGCCTGCGTTTCCTGCGGTTTGGCGCGCCCAGGCTCTTTGTAATAGGCAAAGAGATGCCTTGTCTATTGACGCGGCCGGCAAAGTCCTGATCACGTTTATGTTGGTTTCCTTGCAGGTCTTGTCCCTTGCCGCGACAGGCGGGTAGCAGTAAAAGTGATGGCAAAGCAAGAGCTAGGGAATAGAGGCCTCGCATGGTGGCCAAGGTCCCGTAGTGTAATTACCGAAAAAAGGATTGAAGAACTTGGATCAGGAGGAACGTTAGAGGTTATGGCGGCGGTTACACGTTACAACATTTTGAACTGTGAACGCGTAAACATGTTCGAGGATGGATGGCATGCGTAAGTGCTGCGCATTATTTTTGGCATCAGGTCCGACTACCAAAGTCCCACCCTTGCCCCTTTACATAAATATATATTCGCAGTTTGGTGGCGAATGGGTTTTCTGGCAGGACACGTCGTAAGTTGGTGTTAATGCTTAATCCGTTCAAACTCGGATCTTTTTCTCGCATTCACCATGGATGGAGGCTCAGACTCAAACGCGTCAAACTACGCTGTGCCGTTTTATTGCCCTTTGTCGTTAAGGAGAATGACAATGCGCAGCCTCAGGCCGCCACAACCTATCGTAATGCGTCAAATCCGTAGAACCAGGCCAAAAGTTGTTACTGCCAATGCTGGCCTCTTGCAAGGTATGATGGTTGTTTACACCAGACAGGACTGATTAAGATACGCTTAGTCGCATAGTGATGGTAAAGGATAGAATACAGCGAAGTATACAAGAGACGAGGAATCATTTAGTCATATCATGTAACCACTTCGTGCAAAATATCACAGCAAGGATTATAAAATATACTAATATTCCGGGAGAAATCGATAGTATGAACAAACCAACTACGAATCGGCTCCAGAAAGTTCCTAATAGTGTCAAGAGTTCCGAATTCATAAATCGACGAATGGTTCCTGGAAGCCGCACTAGGGCCACCCGAATAGGATGTATATGATATTTCCCAGCACGTTTCTTATCCTGAAAAAAGTCATGCAGCGAACGATGATAAGTCGTGACGTATGAATCCGAGATCTGCAGAAGCGAATACATCTTGCGTAGCTTTAATCGCAAATTGTCCTCGCAGATTCGTCGACGTCGACAAATGAACTTTATGTCGGGTCTACCGAGGGCAATTATGAGTACAAACACGTCCCTCAAAAACTTGACGTCTGGTTGTCGAGAAAGTATCTGTATGTAGAGTTGGTCCAGTTGAGTGTATGGCGAGGACGATGTGACTGGGCGGAGCTTTAATATGATGGCGAGTTGCTCTTTGGGATGACAGTCATCATCATCGACGAACTTGATGACGGTTGATGCATATATGAATTGACCCGACGCTTTGGAGACCAAATGGTGGACATCTTCGTCGGATGGGAAAGACGAGATGTTACGCTTCGTAAAAATGCGGAAAAATTCGTCCTCCAAGTATCTCTGAATATCATCATTCGGTGCAAACTTCTCGTCCAACACGATCGCACGCGTGATGTTTTGCATAATTTCCATATCGAATGTTTCTTTGATATGAGCTTCTGGTCTACTGCAAATCAGGAAACGTAGTGGGATGTTTGTGAGTGCCAACGCATCCGCGATGAGCGTCAGAAAAAGTTTTTGGTCTTGTTCGGAGACACATTCGTCTACGCCATCAATTATGACGAGAGACTTCTTTGGACGTAGGTCAGGTTGGTCGCGGAGGAGGTTCTCGAATACTTTTCCTATCAGCTGGTTGAACTGGATGTTGATGGATTTAGCATAGAGCAAAGGCTCCACCTGTAGCGCAGATTCAATGTACGGACGCGTCTCGGGAATGGACCTCGCCAGCTGCCATGCTAGGGTTAAAAACAAACGATCTACGACACCGCGATCAGGCCTATTCCTCAGAAAAAAGAACGAGGCTGCCAGCCGGCTGTCCTTGTAGCGCTCAGCGATGGTCTGAGCAATGGCAGACTTGCCAGCTCCGGCAGGACCATTCAACCACATGATGCGTTGACGAGGATAAGAACCATCAATCCAGTCTGTAATAACTTTCAAAACCTTTTCCCGGGTCTTGGGATGACACAGAGGCGGTGGAAAACGCGCCAAGGAATCGTGCATCGCAGCCTCGGAAATGTACGGTTTAAGGTCATCGAGAGCTAGAGTCGATGGAATGAGATTGTAGAGCAAGGGTCGATATGTAAACGTTACCTGCCGCCCTTTCTGCATGATGATGGAAATCTCCACGAATTTCGTTGAAAACGGCGCCGATGATGCTGAAGTCTCGTGCATTTGGCAGGAATGAATGTGCGGGCTGTCTTTGAGCAGCGTTCTGTAAGCGGGAAGTGGCGGAATCCATTGGCAATTTTACAGAGAGTCTTCAACTTGGCATCGCGAGTTGGCACTTGAGAAAAGCCAAGCATGTATACGGTAGATGCCATTTATGATCCCGCACGGTATAAGAGGCTGTGATGGCAGCCTTCCGGTACCTCAGTTTCATAACTCCGCTTCTGGAATGTTGATCAGCCACGGTCTTTGACATTCCCTCGCCTCGGCGCTTCGAGGGCAATGTCATTAGCGTACCAATATATCCATTTGGGAGAGATTACCCCACCATTGCTATTTTTACGGGAATCGAGCCCTCAGATCAACCACATTGGCACTGTACTCGGGATATAGGGTGATGGAAGGGTGTCATATGGACAACCACCGGATTCCTGTGCACGGTGACCTGAAGTGTACAAGGGTGTTGATGGGTCATTATGTATTAAGGCTGGAGGACATGACAAATGGGGGATATAATAGTTCATTGAATCGAGAATTATTGATGCTTAGAGTAGTGAAGGTAAAGGCCATAATAAAACAAAGCGTTTAAAATCGCTACCTGAGCAAAACTCATCATATCCACATATACGATAGCATACACCTATTATCAGGAACAGCGGTGCTATGAGCACCCTTGCGCCATACACATATGGTATTATCGACACCATAAATACAAAGAAGATCCCGAGGCCAAAGTATCCCAGTATTTTCGCACAAGTTCTTAATAGTTTCGCAATTGGACGGGTCCCTTCTTGTAGCTGCACTAGAGCTACTCGCATCGGATGTATGCGATATTTAACGGCACGCTTCTTGTCCCGAAGGAAGTCGTGCAAGGAGAGATGATAGGTCGTGATGTTAGAATCTGAGATGCGAAGAAGGGAATGCATCTTGCGTAATTTTAGTCGCAAGTTCTCCTCGCTGATTCGTAGACGTCGACAGATAAAGTAGAAGCTGGGAGCATTAAGGGCAATTATAAGTGCAAATATGTCCCTCAAAAACCTGACGTCTGGCTGTTGAGAAAGTATCTGTATGTAGAGTTGGTCCAATTGAGCATATGGCGAGGGCGAGCTGGCCAGACGAAGCTTCAGAATAATGTCGAGTTGTTCCTTAGGACTGCAACCATCGTCATCAATGAACTTGACGACAGTAGATGCATATATGAATTGACCGGATGCTTTTGACATTAGGTGGTGAATATCTTCGTCAGATGGGAGCGACGAGATGTTACGTTTCGTAAAAATGCGGAAAAATTCGTCCTCCAAGTATCTCCGAATATCATCATTCGGTGCAAACTTCTCGTCCAACACGATCGCACGCGTGATGTTTCGCATAATTTCCATATCGAATGTTTCTTTGATATGAGCTTCTGGTCTACTGCAAATTAGGAAACGTAATGGGATGTTTGTGCGTGCCAACACATCCGCGATGAGCGTCAGAAAAAGTTTCTGGTCTTGTTCGGGGGCACATTCGTCTACGCCATCAATTATAACGAGAGACTTCTCTGGACGTAAGTCAGGTTGGTCGCGGAGAAGGTTCTCGAATACTTGTCCGATCAGCTGGTTGAACTGGATGTTGATGGATTTAGCATAGAGCAAAGGCTCTGCCTGTAGTGCAGATTCAATGTACGGACGCGTCTCGGGAATAGACCTGGCTAGCTGCCATGCCAAGGTTAAAAACAGACGACCTGCAACGCCGCGATCTAGGGAATTCCTCAGAAAAAAGAAAGATGCTGCCATCCGGCTGTCCTTGTAGCGCTCAGCGATGGTCTGAGCAATGGCAGATTTGCCAGCTCCGGCAGGACCATTCAACCACATGATACGTTGACGGGGATACGAATCGTCAATCCAGTTTGTAATTATTTTCAAAACCTTTTTTCGAGTCTTGGGATGACACAGAGGCGGCGGATAACGCGCCAAGGAATCGTGCATTGCAGCCTCGGAAATGTGCGGTTTAAGGTCATCGAGAGCTAGAGTCGATGGAATGAGATTGTAGAGCAAGAGTCGATATGTAAACGTTACCTGCCGCCCTTTCTGCATGATGATGATGGAAATCTCCACGAATTTCGTTGAAAACGGCGCCGATGATATTGAAATCTCGCGCATTTGGAAGGAATGAGTATATGGTACGTCCTTGAGTAGCTTGATCAGCGTTCTGTAAGTGCGAAGAGTCGGAATCCATTGAAACCCTTCAACTTGACATCGCATCCGAGTCGGCACTTGTGTACAGTCGATGTCATTTATGTTATATGACCCCGCAGATCATCGGAGGCAGTGCGTATATATGATTAGTAACTCCGCTTTTGCCACGTTCCCTCGCGCTGCTACGTACGTTCATCGTTGGACCAAAGTTTCGTATGCTATGCACATACCATAATTTTCTCAGTTCGATTGAGGAACGTCGTCAAGAAAGGCAGCTGCTGTCGGCTGACTTAATTCAAGAGCAATGGGGGAATATCCTGGAACAGATCGCGTCCTCGTTATCAATGTCATTCAATCAAGTCATATTCAATTCGAGATACGAGAGCAAGTACAAATTTCATCTGGTGTTTCAAATTTCATCCGTAACTAAAACCACTACATTCATTCACTGCCATCGTGACATCTACAACATTATTTCAGCCGTTCAGCCAAATGGAGCGAGGAAAAATTCAGCACCGACCATGATATTTTCGCATGGAGCAAAAGACCGCCGCAGATGATCAGGAGCATGCAGCATTTGGGTCGCAGTCCGAGTCAATGTCGCAATAAAGGTTAGGTTGAGTCCAGCACCAGTGTGGTCCGGCGCCGATGTATTTCCAGCAAGAGTGTGGCCAACTCGACCAGCCACAGTGGGCCGTGTCGGCCTGCTTATCGCTCGCGTTCGCGCCGGAGCTGTAGACCACGTCAAGAATGTGTAGCAGAGTGACTTCGCACATTACTTACACGAAGTCGGCAGTGTTCTTGTCAGCAGGTTCGGCGTTGACAAGAGCAGCCGGGTCAGGGCTATTGATGGCGACAGATGCTGCCAGAACAGCATTGCCAGCCACGAGGGCGGCGAGGGCGAAGCGTAAGAAAGTGTTGCCGAACATCATGTTCAGAGAACAAAGACTTGATGGTGGGTGATTGCGCTGAGGAAAACCAGAAATTCGAGATCATTTTATACATTGGCAAGTTCGGTTCCGTACAAAGAAGCGTAGATATAGGAGCTCAATGCAGATTTGCCAGCACATTCGCACTAACTGATTGATAGGACTTGTGAAAATTTAGCTTTGCGATCCGTTCCCGAAGAAGCGTAGAACGAACGAAGCCCAACGCAGATTTGCCAGCCAGCACATCCACATTAACTGATTGATTGGACTTGTCTCAACTAGCACGTATGAAAATTTCGTTTCGAGAACCACCCGTATTGGCCTAGCGTGAAAGTTTGTTGAAGCGATCGCGCTCGCGAAAAGCGCTGGTAGCAAGTCAATCGAGGCAGACATTTCAAAAGTCTTACCTATAGGGTTATTATCGCTGCCTTGACTGCCAGTATATTGTCTTTAACATGCTCACGACAACAACTTTGCATCTCACGAAAATAGGATTATCACTAACATTGACGCGGAACAGTTCAATCAAAAACGTTCCAGAGCTTCAATGTGGGTCTTATTACCGTGGAGTTAGCACGACTGAAAAGAATTGTTCTTCGATTAGAATCGGAATTGGACCTGTACCGGTGGGTATTAATGGTGAGAGGTAATTGACATGCTCACGACATCCGCTGCATGGCTATTTCGAAGACAGCTAAATAGGAAGTTATTCGGACGGGTCATAATTGCACCGTAAGTTTAACTAGGTTATTGTTATTTGACGTGTTCATTCTACGATCGGGGAAAGACGTCCTGCCCTAAGAAGTTTCGACTCGCATGTTGACGAATCTTCTGATTGGACGTAATTTATCGCAGAAGCGAGGGTTGTGGATGAGGAGGTGAAGGTAAGGAAGTCGGTGGTGGAGTAAGTGAGCAAGTCGGGAGTGGCAGTGGTCCTGGTGGGGATTTCGCTGTAAAGAATCGTTCGATGGAGGAAAGACTTGCGAGAGAAGCTTTCGAGTGAGAGTGCAGATGCGAAAAAGTTTGACTCGGAAGCCCCTGTGCGAGGAGTGATAAAATCAAGTCAGAGATACAGTGGCAGTGCAATCTCAGACTATGGACGACCCTCGCCAGCTTAATCTTAATTGTGTTATCGAAGGGGAATATGGCGTCTTTCCAGTTACCGTGGGGCATGATTGTGTGACTGGCACTTTGAGGGAAAAGATAAAACAGGAGTGTGCGGTTACCTTTAAGGATGTTGATGCTTACACTCTGGAATTGTGGAAGGTGAGCGCCATTGATGAGTCGCTAAGTGAAGTGACATTGGCTTACTCCCGCAGGTCAACGTTAATCTCAACGATTACGACGAGCCCTCTCTCAGCAACCTCAGACTTGGGGATCTTGAGGGTATCAAAAAGTTGACATGGGAGCCCGTCTCTGAACTTTGGTCGGATCAACCGTCCACCGCGTTCCTCCACATAATTGTAAAGGCCCCGACCACTGGTGAGTGAGAGTAAATCTCCATGGTTGAGCATTACTGAGAATTTTGTTTCCACCACCTTCAATCTTGTCTCGGTTTTGAATCCTACGTGCCACCCCTAATTCACCCACTCCTCCATGCATTCGTCCTGTCGGTTTACCTTCTTTACATTCTAATTCCGCATCCTCTCTTCATTTCTCTTCATTTTCCTTTTACCTTCTTCCCGATCTCGACCCTTCCTCCCGGATCGTTATCGTCCTTCGCCTACCTGTACCGAATGATGGTCGCCCATCTCGACCCCGCCCAAATATGAATATGTTATCACGCTGGCTGCCATGAACTCTTCCTCTGCCTTACATCTTGCCGATCCCACCCTCCTGTTCGCGTGGATGTTCTCCATCAGAGCGTCCTTATAAACGAACTCGTCTCAGTAATTCACCGCCGCAAGTAGGAATGGTTGAAGTCAAATGTAGGTGGACTGTCATCAAATGTCGACGGCTTTGTGAACAGTTTTCATTAGCTTCACCCCCGCGGCTCAGCCGCCAAGAGACAGAAGATAAAATGGCCGCCGCATTTGCGGGGTTTGAGACCTATATTGAATTCTTGGCTTCTGGGAAATTGGATGTATATCTCGACTCGATCAAACGTGAAGATAGACTTACAGACCTTGATGTGATTCTGGATACTGGGCCAATTCTTCTTATTCACGATCTCGGCAAGCATCCAGATCATGAACGGATCAAAGGGTTGTTTATCCTTGATGGATATAATCCAGTGTTCGTGGTTCCAGGATAATCGTGAAAATAACTAATTCTAATCTTGCTCTTTCTAGCCATCTATTTAACGTCTCTGGCTCGGGTAAAACGCGCCTTTCGCTTGACAGCCTTTGCTTTCATTGGGGCCTTTATATATCGTGCGCTACGGGAAGTCCAGCATCTGGCTCCGACGACTTCACGGTAGTGACAGGAAGCGTTGCAATCTATGAGTACCTGGGACCAAGGCAAAGGCTCTGCGAACATTTCCGAGAACATTTCTGCTGCTCGCCGCACCTTTACAATGATGTTGTGTGCGCGTTTCTTTATCTTGAAGCAACTTGTGCAACACATTCCTGTTAACACGGATGTCACGGTGGCTCGACGGCGATGGGTTCCTTGCTCAAGCTTTGCCTCCCCGTTTGAGGTTCGGTGACGAACTTTTCGTCAAAGTGCTTAGGGTCCTTCAGCGTGCAGACACTGATGTTATGCTTGATATCGTTCGCTCCTCACTACATAACATCACGACCGAGAGAAAAGATTTGTTCTCTGCGGGAAGTAAAACACCTCTATTCATCGTGATCGATGAGGCACAGATGGCTGCTGAGTATCTAAAGTTCTTTCGCTCTAGGATAAGGACCGATCTGCCCCCCGTTTTTCGTGAAATGGTTACCTTCTTTCAGTCGACTGGGATCTTCGCTAAGATTATTCTTTCTGGAACTGGTCTGTCGATGAAAAAGGAGGATTTTCTTTACGCAATGTCCTCAAAAGAGATGCCAAACAAGAGGAAAGAGCACCTAGTCTTCACTGATGTTGGGCGTTTCACGAGGGACGATTTTTCTCAAGAGGTCTATATTCGTCGGTACCTCACTCTCTCCAATGACGTCTCAGATCGGCGACTGTTGGAGCGCATGATGTACTGGTTTTCTGGCCGGTTTGTCTATCATTTGGCTCTACAAGACGAGTCCTTCTCATCATTGATTATAGTCACCGCCTGACAGCAAGCCTTATTGAGGTCTTTCTCTCCTCGGAAAATGTCCCGCGCCACCGTGTCCTCACCTCGTTCGCTGAACACTTGACTAGATTCAAAATTACCGATGCAATTGAACTGGAGGCTGGTGAACCACCCATTTCGCGCGATCTGGACTGGAAGATCAAATGTTATGGACGAATTACTGATTTGAGCTGCCTTTTGAAAGAACCAGAAGGAGAGGAATTGATAGAATGCCTAGTTGACGCTTTTATGCGGTGGACTTTACGCAGTGAACTTACGGCCATTCCCATTGAAAGCAATATGCACGACATGATGGCGTTGGCTGTAGGTTTTTTGAACGAGACGGAAGGAAAGGCTTGCCAATTCGATCCTGACGTGGACCATCCTGTATACATTTCCGAACCATTGGTAGTTCTCACCATTAGCTCGCTGTTTGAAAAGCAGAGTTGGACGACGAAGAAGACCTGGATAGCTAAATTATTTCGCAATGCTCCCAACGCTTCGTCACCAGGATTTGCAATTGAAGAGGCTCTGCTTCTTGTGCTCATGGAAGTTTTTGGGGGAAAGTTTAGTCCTCTTGCAGACGCCTTCCACTGTAGTGAATCATTAGGGTCGAGGAGGGCTACCTTGGTCTCCCTGAAGTGTGTCGCTGATGGTGTAGTAATGCAGGGCTGCCCGGTATCGTGGAAAGCAGGCAGCTCCGATCGCTTGGCTCTCAGGGCTAAATCGCCCACTGACGTTCTCACCTTTTTGGACAATCCAGATGGAAAGGCTTTTCTTTTTCCGGACAACCACATGGGCCCTGACTTGTTCTGTTTCCTTCAAGACGAAGAGACGAAAGAGCTGATCCTTCTTGCAATCCAATCAAAAGCTTCACCAACGCTCGATGCTGGAACCTGGCGCAGTGCCCTCAATTCTATTACACCCCAATTTTTCTACACGGTGGTAGGTATCATACTTTGTAATCCCCGTCAGTACCCTTATTTTGATGTTTATAGGCTGACGGGGAACAGAGTCAATATGCGCGAGTGTCTTACCCGAATCTCGTAAATGATCTGAATGGGACTTTGGAGATGGTCCTTGGGCGAGAAGTATATACACCAATAGTAGCTGAGGCTTATTGCAGCAAGCTCCACAGCAGCACCCAAGCTCACCAGCAATCTGCTTCACACTCAACCCGACAGACCCCCAGCTTCCTTCGCATCATTGCAACTCCTAATGGTGAAAAGGCTCGAAAGCATCTCAAGGGGAAGGATGACTCGGATGTGGCTATTTTTCGGTGGGACAATGTGAAGGATTATATTGGTTCAACGGCCAATTCACTGGTGAAGACTACAGAGTGGGTTGTGGTTTGAATGGATCCTCCCAAATTCCAATTTGTTTCTGTCATTATGAGGCCGAATATCATGATCATCCAGTTGTAAATATGTAAATGCCGTTCCTGTGTTCTATTCCGCACATGCAGGAACAAATATACGCTTTTCTTTCCTTCCCATCCTCATCGCACTCTCCGCCGTACCCCACATACGCGCCGATGATCACGGGACTCCAAGTCTTCTCTAAAATCGATTAAAGAGTCATACATGATTGGCGGTCTCGGGAGGTAAAGCAGCATTGTAGTGCTCAACTTTATAGTCGTTCGGGGCCTTTGATTCCTTCTTGTCAAACTTGTGAACCTTGTCAATGCCATGCTCCCTGCGTTTCATATCTGCATTAGAGATAAGTCGACAAAAGTGCATTGGACCAACTCGCCTTCCCTTCGACGACTTGGCCTTTGCCTGCTTCAGTTCCGAGGCCTTACGTGCCCCCCCTCCATCCAAAAGCCTCCGTCGTAGCACCTTTACGGTGTAGTATTCCGATCTTATTGCCCCTCATGGGTTCGCCCTCTCTGGAAACTTGAGCCAGCGCTTCTTGACAGAGCAATTCATGTGAATCTGAAGCTCGTGATGAATCTATTCAGATCCAAGCGTGCGGAAAAGCAGAGGAAGGGAAAATAGAAAGACGACTCCTTGAGAAGGTGATGAGTCATTTGTTATATATGGTTGCTTGAGGACTGTGCCGTCCGCATTGCGCAAATCCTATGAATAACCAGTAGCGCTGTAGACAATACCGTGACGCCAAAAGAAGATGCCTGGTACTGGGATCAGGGAGGAGAGTTGGCGGCGCGAGTTTCTTTAGTCGTGGGTCTGCCACTAAATATTCTGGAACTGGAAAGCTTCAGTCATGGCATATCCAAATGTTGCAAAGAGTTGAAGTTCTTACCGATTCTCCATATGCATAGCAAGAATACCGCAAGACGATGGATGAGCGAGAGCTACGACGCCTGTGTGTGCGTTGATTTTTTGTCTGTTATCAAGACACGGCAACCCAGATGTAGCACGCGTAATGACGTCAGTGAAATGAGCAAAAGCACTGTATCAGCCTCGATCGACGATGACGACGAGGAGGCTGAAGATGTCGCGCTCGCGTTGTTTCCCCATTCCTAGCCCATTGCTTCCGCAAACTACAAACCCTTCCGGACCTAGGCCGTCCAACAGCGCCCTCACCCCATCAATTATTACATCTATCAAAAACCCGCGAAACTCATCAACGGTATTCCGCCCTCCTGAAAGATTCCTGGCACGGATTTAGCCGAGATCACGGCGATACGCGAGACATCTACACGACTCGCGATCCAAGCCAGCGCACGAGATTGGCCAGCTCGCCTCCTACTTATGACCCATGCCTGTGCTGCTATACGACCGATAGCGCAGGCTGTCCCCGGACCCTGCCACGCAAAGCGGTAGCCCATAACTAACAAGTCACAACGGCAAAAAATGCTGACTCCACCCACTGTTCTGGCACTCTTCGAATTGACTGACCCACTGAACGGTTATAACCACGGTCAGTCGCACTGTTCTGAAGCAAGTTTTCAAAAAAATTTCAAACATCTACTAAAGGACAGACTACGCCCACCGACCATCCCTTCCGAGTCAGTTCTAGAATCCAGCACCTCATATGCGAGCAAACCTCCCAGTCCACTGGAACATCTGGGCACAAACTTATCCATCACATCAGCGTTACGCTCCTATCAAATTCGGGAGCAGAACCATCTGTTGCGCGCATACCTCGCCAAGCGCGCGGCAAGATCCATCGTTGGCAGTTGCACGTCCTCCAAACACGCAAATTTCATCAGCCATACGAAATCCAGGGACGAAAGCCATCATCACCATTGCATGTTGCCTCTGCATCCACCCGGCCGCGAAACCCGAAGCAGGACCCTATATGACCACAGCTTGTTTCTGGAATCCGCATTGCTGTGCAAATCCTCACCTCTATCACCCAACGCGCTGGTCGCAATCCTCTCTTCGTTCTCGCGTGTCGCGATTCAAACAAAAGAACAAAATGCAAATTACATTCGTTCTCCTCTTTCTTCCACATTTATTCGATGTTCTGCTGGCATCACCATTGATTCCAAGGGACTTGCCGCAACGCGATTCGTTCCTATTTGAGGCCGAGGCTCTACGATGAGTCGGGCCGATACGCTGAGCGACAGGCTCGGTCAGACAGGCTCGACGGACTCGTTGCACGAGATAATCACGAGCCGACATGGACTTTTGAAAGTTGCAGCAACGACCAGCTGATCAAGGTCAAGGGAGCTGTAGAAAAGGCCGTGGGATATGTCAAGGATTCTCTAACGTTAGTTGCTGATATTCACCCTGAACTTGAACATCATAGATATTCTGCTCTATAGCTTCCTCAAGGAGCCTCCTGCAGGTTCACTGCGTTACAAATGGTGGTTTGGGGAGGGAACAACGACCAGTAAATCATGGCAAAATGCGATAAAGACATTTGAAACTATCAACAGCCATCTATCGCATACGGCGTACGTATGCGTTGCGGGTCCCCATCCACGGTCACCTAATGGTCCTGTCTCCTTCGAACTTTTGGGGTGAGGTCCTTTGCTCAGGCACGCGAATTGTTGCTAATACAACAATCAATGACAGACGGGACAAACCTGGACGAATGTCTCTCTATACTCCGTTTTTGGAAGCTTTGCCCCAAGATCAAGTAAGTACCTCTCAGATTCCTCGAGAAAGTTAACCCTTTTATTGTACAGGCTAGGATACTTATTTATGCTTTCAGTTACTACTGTGGGGGAGCCGAAAAGCATACCGACTTGGATCAGACCAAACAGCGTTGCCTGAATCTTGCGAGGCACAATCCAACGTTTGCTACTCGTAATGCCGCTTCGTACGTGATGTTTGCTTTGAATGAGGATGGCAGAACGCCTGCCATGGACCATTCTCCAAGTATTTATTTTTAGTGGGATGAATGTCAGCAGCTCGGGGTGTGTAGTGTCGAATGTAAAGTCTTACGATCGTCGTGATTTTGTAACGGGAGCAATCCATCAGGCTGGGATGACCCTAAGTCCAACCTCCAACTGGCCGTCTCTCCTCAGCACTCCGTACTCGCTGGAGACCTTGGTATATGAGGACGAGGGCCACGACGGGACCAAAGGCAGCAGCATCAGCAGCACGAAGGGCTGTGATACGGTCGTTTCCGCCCTAGCTATGCCTCTCGGGCGCTGCCTACGCACATATAGCGGCAGTTTCGCTTTCCTGGATCTTGGACCGGTGCCTGCTTCTGTCACCGCCATCAATATCAACCTTAGCTCGGACCAGAATCTCTCGCTCCATCCTTCGATCCCCTAAAATTTTCATCAGCTGTCTCGCCTAACCCTTTCCGGACCAGTTCATATACTCTTCCATTTATTCGTCCTCCAAATGCGGCAAAGCAAAAGGAAATTGAGGATGATGTGCCGTGCAGTGAGAGCAAAATTGGCGTCTTCGAGACCGCCAATGTAATCAGCAATCTCTCGGCCAGTCCCTTTGTGAGGGTTCCCGGATTTATTGCTGCATAGGCGAAGGCAACGGAAGTCTTCAATCGTACCCTTGCCCCAGGCCGACATGCATATCATGACGACGTGTGGTAGTCTGGCCCGCGAATCAGAAACAGCGGTGACATCGGACTAATCGAGGTCGCCCATTACGGAGAGAGAAACTGGGCATGCCTGTCCCATGGAATGACACGGCAATAGATATAGGTATTCTCGAGTTCTGGAATTACGTGTTGAACGCAAAATCGCTTAATGACGACAAAGAGAGGTGTTAACGTGGTCGGAGCTTCTTGTCTTTCATCAGGCGAATCTCAAGTCTGGACATCGCACAATGACCAAGGAAGCCCGAAGAGGTTGCTGTAGTAGCAATTCAATGATATTTCCATTACCTGGGCGCGCTCGTCTCTTCAACTTCATTCAAGTTTACAACTATACACAGCTCTTTCACATCACACACCCGGTAGCTCCAAAAACATATGTTCGATCCTTCCCCATGACGACGTGTGGCAGGCAGTGAAAGCACTGGATGGAACTCCAGAGTCCAGCCACCGGTAGGCGACGTGGCAGACGAGCAAAGGCAAGGTAAGCGGCAAGCTGGATTCTTTAGCCTGGCTTGGCAGGTCCCGCATACTGCAACTAAGCGTTTCAAGAACCTCCCCAGTTGGCATCCTTCCAACCAGGATGGCGTTTCAAGGACCTTCCCAGTCATCCCTTCCAACTGGAATGGTCATTCTAACTTTTTGGGTTGCAGTCAACTGCCAGTCAAAGGCTATGCTAGGTCGACTTCAACTGCGGCTAGTCCAGCATGATGCACAACCACCTTGAACATGAAAATCACCATACGCATGAAGCAACCGAGTTACGAGACCTGTTCTTTCCGGTCAAGTTGCGTATTCCGTTCTATCCTTGCGTGAATCTCGAGAGGTCACCATGGGCACTTCCGGCCGTCTTGATCAGATAAATTTTGGGAGCATCATGTGGTCACCAGCCATAAATATCACGGTCCTCAGAGCTGCGTTCTTCCTCCCTAATTGTGCTGGCCACTTGGGAACAAACTCACTTGCCATCCTCGTAACTCACCCATTATTTTATTTGATCTACGTACCTCTTCATCAAGTCATGGTCAAATTATTTGTCACAGTTTCTGCCGCCTTCATTCAACTCATACTGTTAGCGCAAGTTTCGACTGGTCTTCCCATCTCGTGTGTTGTTCTGTGCTCACGCCAAGTGACATAGTCAAACGTTGATCTATCACTGCCAGGCCTACGACGGGTGCGCCGGAATCGCAAGCCCTCTCAAAGCGGAATGAAGAACACCAGTGAGACAATTATTTGTCGAGGTCACGGCAATGATTCATTCTTTAAAGGCTCTTTAAACGTCACATGAGTGGGGGAACAATAACAACCGGGGAAATCGTTGGTTGCGCGTTGGTTGGTGGCATTATACTAACCGCGGGAGTTTTGGGGGCTTGTAATCGCTGGTGAGTAGTAGCAGTGTCGCATTAAAATGTGATTTACGAACTCCCTATCAAAGGCACGATAAGATACCATTCGCTCACCTTTCCAAGGCTACTAAGCCCCGAATTCCTGACGTGTACAGTATAGTATTCCCTATGATTTAAACAGATAGCGCTGATATTCATTACAAAGCGAGATGGGGAGAGGAAGAGCTCAGCGCGAATCTGGCGGAAGGTACAACTTGTATCACTGACTGTTAATACTGATGATCATCGCAAATTATTTCATAATAGGCCAACCACACGCATCAACCGGTATGTAATCCCATTCACTCATTATGCTACGCAGTTGACATGAGAGTTCCTCCTAAACTAAGTTTACCACCAGCGAGACCCCTGCCCGCAGCTCGTGTAGGTGGCGACAGGTACGATCCTATCACTAATATATGCAACGCATTTGACATGAGCGCTCCCGATAAACAAAGCGTGCCATCCGAGTCATCGATGATGGTCTCGCACGCAGCCCATAAACCCGGCAGCAGGTACAGTCTCGTATCACTTATTAATTTAAGCAATGTTAATATCATAGTACTACCAGCGGGCCAACCACTGATCATCACCAAAACGATGGGTACATGATTCCACCACTTACTATTTTAAGCAATTAACATTAGCCTTCCTCTTTAATAAAGTTTGCCACTATCTTCATCCCACTCTCAGGGAGGTGAACTCTCGGTATAGTATAGTATAACATTACTTACGATGGTTGACGTTAGCATCAGACTGAAGCATAGCATTTCACATAGTTGAAATAGTTTGTATAAATGGTTTTTGTCAAGGGATGTAATGAGACTACGGGACGAAGTCGATAAATAGTTTAAGACGGTCATGGCAGCCTGCGAAAAAGGTCTGACATATCCTGTTTATGGTTTTCAGTGCGCAGCGCATCCCGAATGATCGCGGGAAAGACGGATAGTTGACGAGAATCCGTGCTGATCCAGAGGAGGGCTTTTGAAGGGGAACTGGAGGCCCACGGCGTGCGGAGCGGATCAGTCCACTGAAGTGTAGTCGCTATGTAATTGCGTCCCATAGCTCGTGTACCCCTCCACCGCTCATGGTGGGCTCGCGGAACGGGAAATGCGTAGTGGTGGTCGTGCCAGGGCCGTTTAACTACATGATACGTTGAGGATCAATCCAGTCTGTAATAATTTTCGAAACCTTTTCGCGGGACACAGAGGTGGTAGATAACGTGCAGTGCAGCTTCCGAAATATGCGATTTGAGGTCATCGAAAACTAGAGTTCGTGAGATGAGATCAGGAGAACGATAATGGGTAGATGCTTACCTGGCCGGGCTGGCTCCGCTGTGATAATGGACACCTCCACGGATATCATTGAAAACTGAGCCAAAGATATTGACGCCTCGCGGATTTTGAATATGTGGGGTGTCGCTAGGAGTGGGGAGTGAAGAGGCGGGATCTGCGTTCGAATAGTGGGTCAACTAAGCGCTCGGCCCTGGTTGGATCTTACCCATGTTGGTAATTTGGATAGGAACGAAACAGTCATCGATATGGCTCAACGCAAACCACGGTGCGCATCCACCGCGCAATTCTCTCTACGCCTGCCCCTGCCGTGCCGTACTGGACATCCTAGGATTATTGTCTCTTCAAGGGCTATAGTACGTCACAACCCCCGATTTTGTTCAGAATCGTTGTCGAAGTGTGAACGCAAGTCTTGTTGCTCTGTCGACAGCTACTTCAAGGATACCCTCCAAGTCGGACCCGCCAAGTCCCCAAGTTGCCCCGCGCGCTGACTTGACAGATCGCAATGTACGTTCCGCCAAGCCACACCAAAGATACGAGGTCCCGCACGTACTATGAGGATAAACCCATCTAATGGTAACTGACGCGTGCGATCTCGCGATTGAAGACGTGAAAAGAGGCAGACTGTGGCAGCAACCCAACCATCATGGTCGTTCCCAAGCAGCGAACAGAGGATCTATGAATTGCTTTTTGTCCCCATACGCTCCGGCCTCATGTCTCACACGGCCCGGCCATGGATCGTCACGACGATGTACGGGTCATTTGAATCTAGTGATTATGACGAATGGTGTTCCGGCCCATATGAAAACGGCGGAGGATAGTATACCAGGTTGATGATGTGGTAGTGTCATGCAGATGGAGTCCAGATGGACGTAATACAAAGTCGTCCCACTCAGTTTTGTCACGAAGAGAATGCAAGGTGATATAGGATAACTTATTTATTGCGTTGAAACTAGTAGGGGTAAAACTAAGATCATTACAAAATCTTCCATGGACCACAAGTGTACAAACTATAGCATAGAAGCGGTATTATGATCAGTGGTATCAAGGAGATCCACAGGCATGAAATCGTCAGTCCCACCAATACAAATCCCAGTCTTTTCAGGAATGGACTCTACCTTTCTTGAAACTGCACCAGGGCTACTCGCACGGGATGTATGTGAAATTTACCTGCACGCTTCTTATCTTGAAAGAAGTCATGCAACGAACGATGATAGGTCGTGATGCTCGAATTCGAGATCTGCAGAAGCGAATGCATCCGGCGCAATTTTAACCGCAATTTCTCCTCGCTGATTCGCAGACGTCGACAAACAAATTTAAGACTCGGTTCGCCACGAGCGATTATGAGCACGAATACATCTCTCAGCGACCTCACATCTAGCCGTTGAGAAAGTATCTGCATGTAGAGTTGGTCCAATTGAGCATATGGCGAGGAAGAAGTGACTGAACGGAGCTTTAAAATGGTATCGAGCTGCTCTTTGGGATGGCAATCATCGTCATCGATGAACTTGATGACGATCGATGCATATATGAATTGACCTGATGCTTTGGATAACAAGCGCTGAATATCCGCGTCGGAAGGGAGAGACGAGATTTTACGTTTTGTAAAAATACGGAAAAACTCGTCTTCCAAGTATCTCCGAATGTCATCATTCGGTGCAAACTTTTCGTCCAATACAACTGAGCGTGAGAGCCTCTTCATGTTTTCCGCATCAAACGTCTCCTGGATATGCGCCTCTGGTCTACTGCAAATCAGGAAACGTAGTGGGATGTTAGTTTGCGCCAATTCATCCGCGATAAGTGTCAAAAAAAGTTTCTGGTCTTGTTCGGTGCCACATTCGTCTACGCCATCGATTATGACGAGAGACTTCTCTGGTCGTAGCCCTGGATTGTCGTGAAGGAGGTCCTTGAAAACTTTCCCGACTAGGTGATCAAATTGAATGTTGATGGATTTGGAATAGAGTAAACGTTCTGTCTTGAGTGCAGATTTGATGTACGGGAATGTCTCCGGAATGGACGTGGACAACTGCCACGCTATGGTTGTGAATAAACGATCTGCAACGCCGCGATCTGAGGTGTTCCTTAGGAAAAAAAACGATGCCGCCAAGCGGCTATCCTTGTATCGTTCGGCAAGGGTTTGAGCAATAGCAGACTTGCCAGCTCCCGCGGGACCATTTAGCCACATGATACGTTGACATGGATATGAATCATCGATCCAGTCTGAAATTACTTTCAGAACCTTTTCGCGGGTTTGGGGATGGCACAGAGGAGGTGGATAACGTGCTAAAGAATCGTGTATTGCTGCCTCCGAAATGTGCGATTTAAAATTGTCGAGAATGTTACCTGTGTCGTGCGTGACATCATTGAAAACTGAGTTAAAGATACTGAAGTGTTGCGCATTGGAAAACATTGAAAGTGCGTGGCCCAGGTCCCCAGACGTGTCCCAGGCGGTTGTTGATGGATCGTTTTAAGCGTGATTTGGATAGGAACGAACTCAGGGTCGCGTTATGGCTCAACGCAAACCGCGTGCTCACTCAACCGCGTCACTGAGCGGCTCTGACACGGTGCGCATCCACCGCCAGTCTAAAATGTCTTCCATCGTAGATTCAATTCTCTCTACCCCTGCTTCTGTTGCACCTCGCCAGACTCCCGTTGCTGTACCTTCCGTCTCAGCTTCCTTAAAACCCAAAAGGTTGAGCATATCAGGCTCTGGTCCTGCTTCTAGCACGCCGCTGGGCACAGCCAAAAAACGAATGTCTGCTCCACCCGTCAGCTTCCCCCGTCACCTCGACTTGACCACCGTGAGCACGGCGAGCAACCTGAGCAACGTGACTTCCACGAGTAACCGCACTGCACCTCGCGGGTCTAGCGTCGCAGGTTCGACGCGTACAAATTCAACCCCTCTTAAACCCAAAACAGTCCCAGTCCCAGTCCCAGTTCCAAGTACACCCTCTCGTTCCTCGCAGCAACACCAGACGCCAAACGGTACTAAAGATCGAGATCGGTCAAGACGCGTAACAGGTATCGCTCAAATCCATGCCCACCTCCAACAACAGACACCTTCCCGTCAACGTACTATTACAGAGCCTGGCCCATTACTGAAGTCTCCCCTCACTAATGCGCAAGGCCAGAGCTCAACTCCGAAACTTACACCACCCTCTGCTGCGAAGAAACCCAACCACAGTAAGGCTACGCCTCCCAGAACACCGCGGGCGGGAACTGGCGAACCGAGCCAACCGACACCCAAATCAAAACGCACAACACCTGGCTCGGGCAAGTCCAAGAATAGGATGGTTGTCTCTCCTCTAGGTGGCGCGACATCCGTTTTTGGAGGAACGGGGCACTGCGACCATTCGTTCTCCCTCTCCATCTTTTCGGAAGACGACGAACACGGTCATGACCATGATCAGGACCTGAATCGATCTAGACATTGCGGATATGGTCACTGACCTGAACGATGGTCAAGTCGATGAAGAAATGGACAACGCGCTTTCTTCCGTCATGGATTTACATTCCAAGAAGATTCTACATTACAAACGCTTGTTGGAGAGAGCTCAGGCTTCTACTGCGGCGCAACTCCATGCGTTGCAGGCAGAGGCGAGGGTTTTGAGGGAGAGGGAAAGAGAACGAGAAACGTCTGGCCCTCGTAGTGGACTTGGCCCCGGATACAGCAGTTTGCTTGACTCGACTTCAAACGATGGCCGGTGTATTTGTGGTGGGAGGAGAAGGAAGGGGTATTGGACCGGTTACCGCGATGACGAGGAAGAGGAAGATGATGACGACGGCGACAGACTGTCGTTAGTCAGGGCGCTCAAGGGTGATGCAAAGGGCGGTTTTAGTGAGAAGGAAGTAAGAAAAGCTTTGCGAGGCTTGAGTCGGGAGGACAGGATGAGACTGTGAGCATCAACGACGTTCGCACAACGTTCGAGCTAACACAACTTGTAGGATTGCCATCATCCTCGACTGTGAGTGTCAACCAGGAATTAATGCATGTTTATGCCAACTTTTGATCCAGCTTCTCTACCGGGTGACATCCCGTTGCAAATTCTTCTTCTTCAAAAGTATGCCAAGTCAACATACGACGTTGTTGGCAACCTCGCACCAGATTTAGCTTGTAGGATATTGAAGCACCTCACAGTCAAGGAGCTGCTAGGCGTAGAAACGGTGTGTTTCGGCATTTCTTTTTCCTTCTATACTAACTTTACACAGGTATCGAAAAAATGGCAGAAAATGGTTCATCACCCCGCATTATGGCACTATCATTGTTTGCGTATCACGACGAGGGATCCAAACCCCGTTAGGCGTCCTGCTAAGCCTGAAGGATGGTAATGTCATTCCCCTTTCCTTCTCAAGCTTTCCATACTCACTGCTCACTTTCCAGGGAACCGCTCTACCGCTCCCTCCACCACCGCGAATCCAACTTCCACAATGGTTTACCCCAATCCATCCGGTTCCTGCAAGGCCACACCGCATTTTGCACCACCCTTTTACTTCGCGGGAAACGGCTCATCAGTGGAAGCTACGATGAGACCATCCGCTTCTGGGACGTGGAGACGGGCGAGTGCAAAAAGTGTCTGCAAGTCAAGAAACCAGTCAGCTGCGTTGACTTCTTGGCAGAGGAAGGTGAGCGTAGTACGTTCCGATGACCCCGAGCAAATTGCCGAGATGTTTCTATTTATAGAGGTGTTCGTGGTTGGATTCCACGATGTCGGACGAGTTCATCTCTTTTCTTCCGTCACTTTTTCGCCATTGCAACAACTCGCGGGGCATCTGAATGGGATTCGCGCTGTGGCATTGTCGTCTAGGAATCTTGTCTCGGCGGGTGCGGACAAGGCGCTTGTCTGCTGGGATTGGAGGGCTGGAACGAAAATTGTGAGGTTTGGTCAGCAGACGACGATCAACATTGGTGTACAGATCATCGCCGGGGGAAGTGGAAAGGGGGAAGAGGGCGAGAGGGTTGTGAGTGTGACGATCGATGGCATCGTCAGGGTGTTTTCAATCAGTGAGTGCTTTTTTGGTTTGGTTTCAGTGTCAGATGTTTGACAGGTATTCTCTAGAGAGGCGAGAGATGATTTCTCAGTTCAAGCTTTCAGAGTTGGGCGGAAGCGACCCGGTTCTGAATTCCAAGCTTTTTAACGTCGGGATGGCACCCAATAACATGCTGCAGTGGTTTGCAGCAAAAGGTACCCAAATGACGGTAAGTTTAAAAAACATGTGTACATTTATTCTCATATACAAACTGGTATGCAAAAAAAGTGTGCTACTAAATCTGTCATTCTTCATTTGCAATGGCAAGAAGACGAGGAAGGAAAACCATCTCCAACACCGACTAGTAGCGCGCCGCCTAGCGCAATCTCACAATCTCCTCTTCTCTCAGCCAGTCTTAACCTCGGCACAGGCCGACCTCGTCACTCCATAGCTCGGGCACCATCAGTATCCGGAGGTAGCGTTGCAGGGAGCACAAAAGGCCGATTGAGCCTGAACACGAGTTTTGGGTATGGAGGACGCGCATCAATAGGAGGCGGAGCGTTAACCCAGAGTCCGACGTTGACGCGATCGGGTACACCAGCGGGCAGCCTGGCCGCTTCTACTACTTCCACGCTAAACGGCGCCAACGGGTTTTCGGTACTGTTCGGCCGTGCAGCGATCTTGACGGCGCCGCCCAAGCTGGTAGCGGTGGTTGAAACGCCGGATGTGGCTGTTGGTGCGGTTGATCCGAGAAAGCGGAGGGTTGTGACTGCTACGAGGTTTAGTTCGAGGGCGGGTGCTGATCGAAGGGTATGTTGTGTGTGTGTCATGTTCGCGGGAGGCTAATGCTGACTACGACGTTCGTCAGATTTTTGTTTCGACGCATGAGGATAGGCAGTTTCGAGTGTCCTCCGAAGTGGATGGAGGGTCTAACGACGAGATGGTCGGTGATGATCGTGTTGTCGATGGACTATCTTCTGTCGACGTTGACTCGAACGTAACGCCTCTTGCGGGCGCTTGGTCTGCTTTAGCGGGACCTGACTTTGAGGATGGTGGTTTGACAGCGACCAAGGTGAAGGGTTTGTTGGGCACCTTGCCGAAGAAGTTCCAGGGTCTGGCGGTACCAGAAAAGAATCCAATGTCCATGCAACTGAGTCACGAAGAAGTCGTGGTTGGTTGTGCTGATGGAACGATATAGTGAGTTTTTTTTTTTTGATTCTCAATGGCACCTTTGCTGATGTATGTATGAAAGCGTGATGAACTTTGTTGGTTATGAGTACAAAACTACCAAAAGAGACGTCGATGAGGAATATTGAAATATTGGTTACGATGATTATTATATCCGATTGGCGATGGCAGGTACACGCTCAATTTTTTTTGCTTTGTTGCTTTTTCACGCTTTTAGTACTTGTTCCTTTGCCTAGTGTGATAATCTTAGGAAATAGATTTGTATTGGTGGATGATATGGATCAAGGCACTATGCCAAATAGAGTTGGTAATAGATCCCGGTCCTGCGCATAAGTAAATGAATTGGTTCTGCAATCGTATAGATGTTCCCATCGTTGCCATCGAGTCATTGCTAACTATAACTTCTCTGCAAACGTTCACGTGTTCCCACAGGTTCCCACTCGATGTTTACTACGATGCAATATCCTTGTGCGTCGCTCTTAACTAACGCGCTCAGAAGGACATCACTCCACTGGTACGTGTTGTCAGAGCAGTAATGCAAAAGGTGATGACTATAACTTTAAGCCTGCAGTACGGAGTGCGAATTTTTTGGCTACGGCGATTCCTACTTTAGTACTTATGGAGGTCATTATTTTCACTTACCTATAACCATACCCGTCGCGTAAGCTTGAACCGTATAACCCTATATCCATTATTGACCGTGTGTATACTAGGCCTATTATTTCCCCGCATGTCTAATCGCTTCCACTGATACGCGTTATCTGGTCCCACCATGCCAAAATAACATGATAGAAATCTGTACAAGTATGTCATTGTCAACTGCCAGCCACCTCCTGTCGCCTAATGTGTCCAGGGTTCTGGCGTTTGTCAGATCTAATTAATGTGCCTACTTATAGAGACCGAGCACGGGACGGCCCCTATCCAGCAGCCCGCTTAGAATGAATATTAGTCCCTCTGCGTACCCTTTTCCGTATATTCTGCTCGCTTCTCCGCCTGTTATGGAGTAATAAGAACTCCCGTTCTAGTCTTCACCTTCCTCCTGGCCTATTTCGTGTACGTTGTTATTGGTATTAATATGAATATACTAACTCAGATGTCGATAGCTGGAGGAGATGTTGTAAGTACGATGGATACGCTTTATTTTCAACGTCTCATGTATGTAGGGCTTCTATAAATTTCGTCGCCGCTATGATTAAACACCCCGAAGTGCAAAAGAAGGCACAGGACCGCGTCGTTGGGCGGAACCGGCTTCCTGACTATAGTGATAAAGACTTTCTTTTGCCATACATCCTTGCAATGGCCAAATAGTGCGCCTTTTTGTCCCTTTTGGCAATGATCTTGTTCAATTTCCGCGTCAGTTGTTACTATTTCTCCCCGGAAATGATTACATGACAATATCGCGGTCAGGTCCCTTCTACATGATGCAGGGGTTTATCCTGAGCCAGACAAGCACCATCCTGAACGGTTCCTGGCCAACCCACCTCCCCCAGACCTAGAACCCGCCTTTGGTTATGGACAACGTATCTGCCCCGGCCGTTTCTTCAGCTATGATTCATGCTCATTGCCTCAATCTTGACCGCTTTCGACATGTTTCCCCCAGTTGATGAATCAGGAAAACCAGTCGATATTGATCTTGACCATTATAACGGATTCGTTGCGTGAGTATCGGCGCAGCTTTTCGGCCGGTGTGTCAATGGACTTGGATTAATTCCAGGTTCTCTTCACCATACAAATGCATTATTAAACGTTCGCGGGGAGCAGAGGCTCTCATCAAAGCGACGGCGGAAATGAACCACGTAGTTTAATCAATGTTTTTGCATAGAGTAGGCTCCAGCGAGACCATAGATCGACACGGGAATGAAACAAACCTTTTTCACGGGTGCAGAGATGACATAGAGGCGGGAGATAAGGGCAAAGAGTCGCATTGCATCCTCCGAAATGTAAATTTTAAGGTCACCTGATTATAAAGAATATCGAGTCAACGATACTGAAGTCTCGCCCATTTGGGAGGAATGAATATGTGGGCTGTCCTCGAAACGGTTGTCCGAGGCCGGGAGCCAGTGACAGGGTTGCAGGACGCTCGAATCTTCAAATTGAAATAGCACCACTTGTATGCGGTAGAACAACGTCCCGCGGCCGCAACCGATCGCGACCCGCTAGATCGTGTTTATTAAATTTATGCCAGTGGATGTACATATTCAGTCACCGCACGAAGCAAGCTTGCAAGCGCGCCGTCGATGATTTTATCCCAAGTATACCTTGAAACTTGCGGTATGCGCAGAGAAGTCAATTATTGGATACATACCGATGACAGTCAGTGGGATCGGCTTCATAGCGCTGCGGGCGAGCTAGTGGCACTGCCGCGGCGCAGAAGACTGTAGCCGAGGGTTGCAGAGGGCATCGCGTTGCATCGGAGCTGATTCAACTTCGGGTTTCATGGCCAACTGCGGTTACTTCGTTATGCCTCAGCTGGTCTCCCTTTACAACACTTTTACAACCCGCTTCATCCATCTCGCGCCGAACATTACGCTGATTTCTTCTACTATTCTACCGCATTTCGTTTGCAGTAGCCGTGACTGTCGATCTAACTTTCGGGTATCATGGCCCGCCGTCCTGGGCACGGCCGTATAAAGCTGCAAGATTTTGGTCCTAAACCTCAGAGCTGGTCTCCACACACATTCATCCAATCCTGCCCACTCAGTGAGTAACGTCAATGCACCACCGGTCAACGTAGATTTACTCATGTTCGTTTGCGCAGGACATCAACTCTCATGTTATTCTTGCACATGTTACTTCTTTTCGTACTCGGCACGTCAGTCGTGGCAATTCCCATTTCTCAGGAGACGTCTGGTAAATCATTGAGAGGCATCTTGAAGAATATGAAATCTACGGAATCCTTGGCTTCACGAACTATGACAGTGGAAGAACGGATAACTGGTTTCTGGATATGTGTTAGTGAACACTGCTCTTATAATTTCGAGTCGCATGAACTTATCTAACATATTTCGATAGAAGGACAAAGGACAGGCATATCATGATTCTATTTTGGAAATCAAATCGGGGATTATTATGCGAATTTTCCCGGAACCGAAGAAGGAGTGGGACCTGCTTAGTATGCTGTCCAGTTCCCGCTGGAAGCGGGCAAATGTAGGAGATGTCAGAGTCAGTGCCCTACCGTGCTATATATATTTGAAAAACGTCTTACACATGATATTTTCTTAGGGGTTGAAGCTTCCCAATGATATGATAATATCCGATCCGCCTTACTCTCTAAGCAAAGACGGATTAATGGGATCCGGCGGTTGGTGGAATGATGCTAAGAAAAAATACATGGCAAAGCTGCATTTATCCGACCACAAACTTCGCAAAGCTTCCGAAGAGGCAATCACACTGTGGCTCTATAAGCCCCAGGCCCAGCTCCCGGGATGGAAAAAGGGAACGCCCATACCCAAATCTGTACCCGAAGGAATCGACAAAGCAGTAAAGTAGTACTTTTAATGACCACTAGGGTAGCCTTATAGAGAGTGGTGAGAAAGAAAGGTGACGGAAACTGAATCTCCTTCTCACGACTATACCGTGATAGGGCGCAGAGTGTGCGGGTTTGTTTCCAAGTCTTGATCCGTTCGATAGGGTCGGGTCAATCGTAAGGCCGCGTGCTTCCGAAAATTACGAAAATCGATCTGGATGATTACCCACACATAACGTAACTAAGGAGTAACTGAAAATGCATAAGACTTCTTGGACATGGGCGGCATCGTTTGGTGGGCTCGGGTTGCTGACCATGTTCCGCCTGGGCGGGGAATCAGAGGAATCAAGGAGGTCAGGACGGTCATGCCTGGCAGCAAAGGGTTTGATCTTATTATGAGCAAATGGGAGCACCTGGTTAATCTAACACGTAAAATTAAGTCATAACATTATGATATCTTTAATTCAAGTTCCTCTTTACCTCCATTTCCGTCACTCGCTCATCGGTCTGACACGCGGTTGATGCTAGAGCCGTCAAATCACCGGTTCAGTCGGGCTCGTTACTTAACTGGGTTTAAGCGCGCGTTACAGCTTACAGACCCGCGATTTCGACCTATGACTACCATGACGGAGTTTTTTGGCCGTGAAAGAGTCCATACTGGTCAGTCGCCTGCCGATAGTCGCGTGTTGGGGCGATAGAGAGCGTGTCCATACGGGATATATATCGGGTCACTTGTGTCTATGTATATAAGTCAACGTATGTATTGAGTTACCTGACCTTTGCTCACAGGGTTACGCCCTCAGGAAGTTAGCTCACAATCACTACAAAATGCCCAATATCGCACGCAATGTTCTCTTTATGCCACTCGTCTCGATTTACAAGGTGCGCCCGGGTAGATAAGAAGATCTCGAACAAGGTTAATGTGCAGTCTAGCATAGAAACATTATTTCTGTCTGCGCCAGGCATACAACAAATTCACGTGAGGTGCTGACTGACCGGCTTTATGCCTTGATCATTGGACCCGCAAAACGGCGTCATTGTTCACAGAAGCCGTGGCAACGTGCAGGATACACCAGCCTGCGGAGACGTGGGACTTGTTCGACGCGATCGAGGATACACATACTATGCCCACGTCAAAAAATTGCTTGATCGCAGCACAGATGCGCTTCGCCTGCCAACGCTCCGTCAAAGCGAAATCATCGGGACCACGATCATCGCTCCGTGAACGATGGCTTGCAAGAGAGGGGAATCAAGGAAGGATCGGAATCCAGGCACGGTGACATGACGTCCTACGGACGTTGCAAAATCGATAACGGCAGGTTAATCAACTGATAGCCTGTTAGCGGACCTTTTAAATTGCATGCTTAGGACACGCCATAGATTTCGATCGGTCCGTCCAAACTAAGAACATTATACTTTGCCGTCGCAGTGCTACCAGACCTTTAAGCGGAACTCGTGATCAGGTAACTCATGCATAATCAGTCAGCAACTTGCCTCGTATCGACCAACCGGCCAGGGTAGGATGTCGACCCCAAATGTAACAGACCCACTTTCCAGATCCACTTGGCCTATCGAGCCCGTGTACATCTGGGATAAACAGTTCAGCACCCATCCGTCGACGTTGAGATTGATGGATTGAGATGCGGCTGAGCCAGCACTGGTGGACGACAAGTAAATCATGAAGGAAGGGTTGGGATGCCGCCTGAGCGTGGATGTCGCGACGTCGAGGGTCATGGTCGCGCTTGAGCCAGTATTGGATGGCCCGCCTGCGAGGCATACAGGGGATTAGTTCTCTCGAAAAAGCGCGTAGTGAAAGGGAAGAGCAGTGTCAGTGACCCCGCGCATCCTCCACAAGAGCGTAGACGCTGGAAGTTGGAACGCCCAAAGCGCTGTTTGGCGGCCGAGCGTTAAGCGGCCCGAGCGGAATGGCAGCCGAAAACGTGATCCCGACGGATCACGGTGATCAGGCTAAACTGTTTTGGATCGTGAGAGTGGCGCAGTTCTGTATGTGTACATCACCGCCACAAGTCCATGTCCTTCTCGCCGTCGTACCTGAAAGATAAGGAGGGAAAAACCCGACACTTACGCGGCTAATGGTATGGCACTTCAGTTCCCTTGGTTCTTGTGTTACGCCACTATACACATGCACTCCCGGAAAAGATAAGGATTTAAATAGTACCTCTATGTGTCCTCTCGTTCCCACTTGGCGTCATGTCTAACACATCCTACACCCCGAGTGTCACCCAGCCATGGCTTGACGAAGGCAAACCAGCACTTTTTATTATCCCTACCTATATTAATCACCTTCTCTTCTCACAGGCGCCAATGCATGGCAGTTAACGGCCGCCAGTTTGGTCGCTCTTCAAAGCGTACCCGGCCTCGTCGTCATGTACGCAGGTATCATGAAGGGCAAATGGGCCGTCAACTCGGCCTTCATGGCTTTTTACGCCTTTGCTGCCGTCCTTATCTGCTGGGTCGTTTGGGCTTACAAGATGGGTTTCGGAGAACAATGGATCCCTCTCTGCGGTGTTCCCGGCCCAATTATCTCCATGAACGACTTGCTCGAGCAAGCTGCGCTCCCCGCCGCCGGTTTCTACCCCAACTTCCCCATGTCGACGATGGTTTACTTTCAGTTTGTCTTCGCTGCAATTACCCTCGTTATCATGGTACGTTTTCGTTTTGTTGACATCGGCATGCCATTCCTGAGGGAGTGATGGAATGTGGTTTTAGCTCCACTCTCTCATTTCCTTCTTACCCCTCCTCCTTGCATTGCAAACGAGTTAGAAATTAATTTGACAACTTCTCTTATAGGCTGGCGCGTTTCTCGGTCGCATGAACTTCCTCGCGTGGATGATATTCGTTCCACTCTGGCTCACATTTTCGTACACCATTGGCGCATTTTCACTCTGGGCCGGAGGATTTCTCTTCAAACTTGGTGTTATCGATTATTCCGGTGGATATGTCATTCACTTGTCCTCTGGGACTGCTGGATTCGTCGGCGCCCTGGTCATTGGCCCACGTTTAGAGGCTGATCGTAAGGATAAGAGGCCGAATAATACTCTCTTAGTCCTCGTTGGTGCTGGTATCCTATGGATCGGATGGAATGGCTTCAACGGTGGTGACCCTGTTCGTCCTCTCGTGTTTTCCTACTCGTTCCATTCTGATGAACTTTTATTCGTATTTCTGTACAGTACGCAGCAAGCGCGGATGCTGGTGCAGCCGTACTGAACACCAACATCTGCACAGCGATGAGCTTACTCACATGGACCGTTCTTGACGTCTTGTACTACAAAAAGCCGTCTATCATTGGTGCCGTACAAGGCATGATCACCGGTTTGGTCGCTATTACTCCGGCTGCAGGTGTTATTGCTGGTTGGGGCGCTATCGTCATGGGTGTCCTATCCGGTTCGATCCCATGGGCGACGATGAACCTCCTCCAACCCAGAGTCTGTAAGTATCTCCAGTCTTCCGAGGTGGAAATGTGTGCTTGACAATATTTTCTCTCCACACCAGGGCTCTTGCAATATGTCGACGACACACTGGGCGTCGTCCACACACACATGACGGCCGGTCTACTCGGCGGGTTCATGACCGGTATTCTCGCCACAGTCGAAGGTTGCGCCGCATTCGGTTTAACCAACCCCGGTGGTGCCATCGCCGGGAACGGTCGACAAGTCTGGGTCCAACTCGTCGGTGCCTTATTCATCATCGGATGGAATATGGCCATTACACCACTCATCTTATTCTTCATCAAATATGTGATGAGAGTGCCGCTTCAGTTTGACGAGGCCACGCTTAGGATCGGTGATGATGCTATTCATGGAGAAGAAGCATATGTCTTTGATGGTCTCCGGTTGCTGCATCATGATGATGGTCATGATCATCATGCGAAGGATGATGAGGAGTCTAATGAGGAGAAGAATGGCTATTCCCCTCCTGAAGTTCGTGTAGCAGAGGTGTAATCGAGTAGGGTTGATGACTCGCCGTTTCTTTTTTTTCCTTACAACTTTACTGCTGGATATTAGATCCATGAGTTATGAAAGATTGCTCTGTACCGGATTTCGTTACACAAACAAGAATGATAATTGTTTGTCACGTAACTCGCAACGATTCTATAAGTCATCATGGCGAGAGGTTTGGTTTCACAGAGCGCGAGAACGAAATCGATTGAGATCTGTTGTTGAACCAGCAATACAGCGCGGTTAGCTCCGAACCAAAAGACAAATTCTAGGTGCAGTTAGTGGATTACAAGGTTGGGTTACATGGTTGTGCAGCCGGGGCTGAGTCCAAAGTAGGGCCGACAACTTGAAGTGATCGAGTAGGAGAGACGAGCATGAGCTCGAGGGGGTTCTGTTTGTTTGCATGGCAGGGACTCGGGCCCAGACTCCAGGGCTTAAGCGCTTCATACATGGAGGTGTTGCATCGTACTGTATCTACCAGTGGAAGACTCCGTGTATCTGAAGTGTCTGAAGAAAAATCTCTTAAGCATTTATTACTGACTGGCACAACTTCTCCACCGAGGACCGTCAGGGGAAGTTAATCTGCTCATGATCGATATCGGCTTTGTAGCTATAGGCTGAGAAAAATTAATTAATTATTATTGGGATAGGGTTGGGTGCGGAAGAAAAGGGGTACAAAGGCCGAAAGAGGGAGAAAACATTACCACCGGAGTCTTCGTCTCCGCTACTATCGTCACCTGAGTACCTCCCGTCAGAAGTCTAAACTTTTTCGGGTTTGTGGAGTTCTTGACAATCTTCATCAATGCCCACGCGAAACGAGCATAGAGGGCTTCATGGGACAATGTGTTTTTGTGATCGAATTGAACGTTGTGGTATTGTTGGGCGCTTTGATGGGTGGATGAACAACGAGTTTACCTAGTTTTCGGGACGATAACAAATCCCGCCTGATCAAATCGGCCCATGCGTAAGTCCGTGAAGAGGTTGTAGGGGCTGTTGCTGAACAAACGTTGGTTACCAATTAGATAGACGTCCATATGATTCCGAGACAGCTAATAAGATTAAGATTATCGACAAGCCTACGTCGAAGACGAGGGCAACAACACCTTCGATTCCGTTACGAGACACTGGGTGTCTCGGTCTTCAACTTTCTCCTTATTGCAGACCAATTTGAAGGCCAAGGGACAGTCGTTTGCTTGGGGAGCTCACTCTCCCAGGCCAGGGGAAGGTTTTTGTGCGGTAAGAAAAATCACAGCATATTGGGTATAACGCTTCGGATCTCGGGAAACCAAGATGGTAATATATCACGGGGGAGATAATTGAATCCAGGTCAACATTTATGCGTCCATGAACATGGCGATCACGAGAAGTGGAGAGATAGGCCTTCTCGTTACAGGTCAGTATCTGACATGCAGTGATTGCGGTTCCATAGTGAATACCAAAGGTACTAGGAGAACAACAGTCAAGAGTGGGATGCCTTAGAAAAGGAAGATTATTGGCTGGATGCCAAAACTGAACCAAAGTTGGGAGCTACGTTGATCTGTGGCCGTCGTCGAATAGCCACTCTTGCTACAGTATCAGGGGGAAATGTAGCCTGTGATTGACTTGTAGAAGGCACCATGGTAGGACGGGTCTTAGGTCAATTCAAATTGGAGCGACATCGTCGACCGTGACATTGCCAGCTCGGTTTAGCCACACAGGTGCAATTCGAAGTGGATGTCTGTGATATTCACCGGAAAGCTTCTTATCAAAGAAGTCATGCAACGAGCGACGGTGGAATTTCATTCAAGGCGCGCAGTCACAAGGGCATTTACAACATACGATAAATAGAAAGGAATCTCGCCACGCCTACCGCTATCATAACACCACCGAGGCTTAAACACTCACTCACCTCTATTCGGGGAGTGTTCAAGCTGTAGCGTACTGCTCACGCTTTCCAACGGGGATATGGGTGTTTCCTCCGTAACGTTAGAAAGGACGTGCGGATAGGGAAGTTGTACTACTGGCGTGCTGCTCATGCTTTCAAATGAGGACACGTTGTCCGACGTATCGCGTCGCGACCGGGGTGCAACAGACTGCTGTAACTCTGCATTATTTTGATTGCCACTGCCACCCCTGCGGTACCAGCTCGTGCTGCCGGCCCTCTGCGTTTGGTTATGTTGGGTTGTAGACGACTCGGAGGGGGCCGGAATTTGGTCCGCAGTAGTAGGCGAAGGTGGCGTTGACGGAAATTGTACAACCGGGGGGGCAGGACTTGAAGGAAGACTAGGTACCTCTACAGAAATTCTTGGAGACGTCCATTGCGAAGATTGTACAACCTGGTAGTATTCAATCGGGCTGGGACTCGAAGGACGACGAGGCGGCACTACAGGAATCCCCGGGGACCTCGATTCATTATCTGGGCGGGAAGGGCGACGAGGTGCCTCGACATAAATACTTGGGGACCTGTGGACAGCTGCCGTGCGTCGTGGCCGTCTTCGCCGTGATTCTTCGCTCGAATCTTCAGAGCGGTAATGTCGAGCTTGTGTTGGTTTGTCCTTGTGACGTGAAGCTGAGGGCTTTGGTTCACTTTCTTCGCTGGAGTCCTCCGAATGGCGATGCCGGTGTCGTCCTCGCCTGTCAGGGCCACGTCGTTCATGCCTGTGACGCGCAGGGGAGAGACGAGTTTCTGAATCCATGGATGTTTCCTCCGTAACGGCAGAAGCGAGGTGATAGGTCACTTGCACTGGCGGTGGCATTGAAGATGGGATATATGCGCCAGGGGGATAACCGGCTGACGGACAATGAGGCTCTACGAATGGGGAAATCGGTATTGATGACATACGAAGTAGAGATGGCATGTCCGCCATGGGAGGCTGAGGAGATCGATGTGGCCCGCTGGTGGGAGGACCTGGGACGCCTGCTACAGGTCCATGTACCAGCGCGGCCGCCTGGATCATATGTTTGATTCGTTCACTCCACTCCTCCTCAATGTCACTATACTGCGAAAAAGTGATTAGGATGAGGCAAAGATGGAGGAAAGCGATGAAGAGGAAAGCGGATGTGATGATTTTGACATCGATTTCGACACCGAGCGAGAGAGGGATATGAAGGCAGTTAGTGTTGGTGGGTTGACCTGATGCTTGCTGACTCGATGCTTGCCAAATGACAGACATGAGGCATATGATAAAGAGGACGATGGACCTAGAAGGCGTCGTTAGGTAAAGTATACAAAGAATAATAGCGGCGATACCATGCGAGCCAGACGAAGGGAAGGGAAAGTAGAACAAAAAAGTTCCACCAGGTGTTATGGGAAGAATGAGGCGCGCTCTAAGAATAAGGTTAGAAGAAAAGTTCATTAATGACATCAATGGGACCGTCTTTGACCTGGGCCAACTGCATTGCTTTGTGAGGTCTGCGCATCGCTTCAAATCTGGTGACATACAAGCAGCCGAAAAAAAGGCTCGTGAGGGCGCTGATCAGTGACATGAGTGCTGTGGATTGTACGAGATGGCTCCCTGATCCGCCCAACTGGAGGAGGTTATAGATGGCCCTTGAGTTCTGTTAGTCTGCCTTCAGAGATTTTCACGAACTTCTCGCTAGACTCACGAAAGGAGCAACACCGATACGATGTTGAGAGTGCTCCACTCTTTCAGCGTGGAATCAATGAAGTCGCTCCAGGAGCTCTTCACTTCTTCCCAGTGTTTGGGTCTCCAAGAACCGGCTGGAGGACCGCCTATGTAACGAGAGGCCATTTCGTTCTCTGTCAAGTGTACACCATTGAATATTCGATGAACGGGTTTGCGGTAGAAGAAAGGTAGAAACAGGAGCACCGAAAAGTACAGGAAGCGAGGCAAAGCGGTGAGTGCGTGGACGATGCCCTTGATGTCATTGGCAGTGGCTGGCGGGATAGGGTCTGCCGTGAAAGGATCGAAGTGGTATCCTGGGAACGCCAGTGGCGCATGCCAGCCATCGTAAGTCGGGAATTGATTGGGCTGGTGCGGTTCTTGGTGTTGTGTGGTTGAGGGGAGACGGGGCTGCTTACCTGCGATTGGCTCGCTTGGACGATATTGTTGCCTCTGTTGCTTCCGGCGGGGATTTGAAAGTCCCACATAACTGGACCTGGAATCTGCTGTAGTTCTGTAGTCTGCCATGTATGGTGAGCCGAAAATCTAGTCTCCGTCGCTGACCCAATAGACGATAGCCGATACATCATATAGTACCACGTGGGAAGTGAAAAGTCCGTCGTGTGAGATCTGGCCAGGACTGGAAGTCACTAGATAGTGTCGCGTCACATCGTGCGAGAGATAGTGAAATCTTTGTCCTGCGACAGTACAATATCCTACTAGATACATTGTATCTCGTATCAGTTAATTTTAAGTTATTGTCCTATCATAGGACACAGAGTCAAAATTCACCTAATAAGGCGCGTGAACTTTGTCAAATTTGCATCCGAACCTTGACTCCGCCAACAGCTGCAAGAAGTCCGCGAATGATGGTTTCACTACTTGGCTTGCTCTATTCAGTTGAACTTGCTTACTCTCATCAATCTCAAATGAGCGCATCACTAGACTGACCCACAAGCTGAACTCCAGAGTCGGAAAAACGGTAGTAGCGACACGTGCAACATGCGGGCAACAGCCTTACTGCATCGGCCACCCTTCCTGCCATCAATTCATCCGATGCCACGCACAACTCGGAGCCGCTACCACCTCTGACGGCCACACCTGCATTTGGGAATGAGCCGCTCAATGAACACCTCGTATGCCAGTGGCTGTGTAATCCGAAGTTGGCTCAACGAAGCAGAGGTCGCAACAAGGTAAGCCACCGTCTCAATGACCGCCACTGCCGGCCGACACGAGATAGCCCAATTTGGTGCGACGAACATGTTCCCGGACAATTGTTTCGTTCGTTTGGTTGGCGTTTGGGAGGTATCGCAGTCCTTTTTTCGGATCTCTATTGAACATGATGCTAATCACTTATCGACAGCCAATGGAAGACTCTCCGCAATAGTGGTTGCCAAATCCGGTATTGCGAACTACATGTCGCCCCGCACACGATGAAAGAAGCAGTTTTGGACCCTATCCATACCCATTTACATCACGCACACACCCTCGCCTACCGCCCCGCTCTGAAACCACCCACGCATCTCCAGCAACCACTCGGCACCTCTCGCAACCCTTGGCAACCACCAGCAACTGCCCAGTGCCCGGCACCTGCGCACCCTCGGCAACCACCCGACATTTCCTGAAACCACCCGAACCGCGTCTCCGCCTCCCGCAACTCTTGACGACCACTCCGCATCCGCCTCGCACCCGTGCACCCTCGCCAAACCGAACCCTGGATCTACGACAGTTCTACGTCCTCGTTGCTGGGTATATGTATCTAGAAGAATTACATTAGATTTCACCATTTTCTAATATATATTGTTTCGTGAATCGTCTGAAATCGTGGCAAATATATTCAACTGGATTGACCATGTCTAGGCCTGTCTGGACAGCTATGGTGTACAAGTGGGCCCAATATGTCGTGCTAGAACATGGGAGAACTGGGGAAATATAGGAAGGCTCGACTAACACGATCCTACAGGATGCAACACGTTCTCGTTATATAAAAAATCTAGCTATTCTATTTTTTCGTTTGATATCTAGCGGGGTCGGGTTGTTTGATGAACGCACGATTTGGCACTATGTGACACCATATCCCACGACGGAGTTTCCACTGGGATATTCAATACCCGAAAATAAACCACCAAGACCTGCAACGCCTATTCCTCAGGGAAAAGAACGACGCTTCCAGCCGGTTGGCGTTCCACGTGGATTGAACAATGGCAGACTCGCCGGCTCCAGCGCCGAGCAGGACCATTTAGCCACATGATGCATGACACGGAAATGAACCGTCAATCCTGATGTTCCGAATCACTCAGTCACTGGCGGCTGGATCTTCACACGATGCTTCACATGTAACCATATGGACTAAATAATGAGCATCTCCGGAGCGCTTTTATACCGTCTGTTATATTGCTTGATAAGAATCGGGCTTTACGATGTTCACAGTCACATTCGTGAGTTTTTTTGGAGGACGTTTTGGGCGCTTCTTTGACTTATGACTCGTATTTCTTCCCCAGATTCGGCATGGCGAGTCCAAGGACAATCTGGTAGATGCATTACCTGGGGAACAGGGTACATAATGTTGATCTCGAGCTTTAGAAACGCATCTGGGCAGGCTGGAAGGATACGCCCTTGTCGGAACTAGGTGCGTCAAGTTGCTGTACATACTGCGGGTTGACTAGGACTGATCAAGCGTAGGCGTCCAGGTAAATGCAAGTATCGTGACGGCGCATCCTCAGTATCAATCCCCTGTTTTAGCAAGCGGCAGCTCTCGGACAATCATTCTCTTCCGTACCAGTCACTGTAATATACGCATCGCCTCTCAAACGAGCCTACTATACCGCACTTTCCATCCAGGAACGCCAAGCTACGCAAGTTAAACTCCATGTCGAGCCCGACCTTCGAGAGCAGAACTTTGGTATGGCCGAGGGGCATACCTGGATATTGAAAGACCCGGCTATCGACGCGGCAGTGTCCAACCCTAACAGCGACGAAGCCCTTCAGAAGGCTATACTTGACTTGGCTGCCCAAGGCATCTTTGCCGTCATCCCTGACCGCAAACACAAGTTCCCTGAAGGCGAATCATTGGATGATTTGGCCGTTCGCGCCGGACGGGCGTTGAGAGAGTGTATTTTGACGCCCTTTGCAGAGTATGTCAAGAACGGTAGCCGGGAAGACGTCCATGTCGTTGCTGTGAGCCATGGCCTGTGCATAAGCGAAATGATGGCTGCGCTCGTAAGGCTCGATCCACAAGCGAATCACAAAGTGTCATATAAAGGACTTTTGAATACCGCATGGACGAGGGCTGTAATAAGCGCCAGAGTATGTCGATTTGAATGATCGTTTCTTGTTTATTTGACCTTTTATTTTGATCCAGGACAACTTTACTGGCTCGTTTGACCCATCTAATCCTGCTCCCTTGGAGGTCAAGGTTACAGACATCAATAATTCGGATCACCTCCAAGTATTGGTAATCCTTATTGGTTTACATGTTGAATTTTTTCTGATGTGATCCAGAACACAGCTAAGGCTCCAGAGCTCGATGACGATGCTCGTAAATACTTTGCTGGGGCAACTACCATTGGCACTTAATTGTAACTTGGCCTCCGATAAGGTTGGTTTATTTGGTAGAACCTTTGTATCCTGCCTTGGACCGAGCTATCGGACGTCTTTGAATACCACCTATTGTTTGACATTCGTGAGCTACCAACGAGCTCCTTATAAACTGGGGGGTGCGGCAGAATGCCATTGGGCATGTCGACGCGCGACGAGTCAATAACTAATCGGTGACGTGCCACTAACGTGACATTGCTATTTTTGCAAGACATTGATGCTGAACATATGATCCAGGCGTCCCAGGCCCTTTCACTAGCGGGCCACATCGAGCTCCTCAGCCTTTCACTCTGGATCCCATGGGGGACATACATACCATCTCTACTTCGTATGTCATCACCGATTTCCCCATTCGTAGAGCCTCGTCGTCCGTCAGCCGGTCCCCTGACGCGTATATCCGCTACTGCCTGGCCGTGATTCTTCGCTCGAATGTCGAGCTTGTGTTGGTTTGTCTTTACTATGACGACGCTGGAATCCTCCGAACGGCGATGCCGGTGTCTTGCGAGGGCCACGTCGTCCATGCGGCCCATGCCTGTGACGCGCCGGGGAGAGACGAGTTTCTGAATCCATGGATGTTTCCTCCGTAACGGCAGAAGGGAGGTGATAGGTCACCGGTCACTTGTACTGGCGATGATCCTAGTGATGATGCTCCTGGTCGTGGTGGCATCGGTGTCACTATTGTTGGGGCTGTGTAGGGCAACATGTACCGATTATGATGGCGAGGACGACCACGACGCACGGCAGCTGTCCACAGGTCCCCAAGTATTTATGTCGAGGCTCCTCGCCTTCCCGTCCAGATAATGAATCGAGGTCCTCAAGAATTCCTGTAGAACCACCTCGTCGTCATTTGAGTCCTTGCCCGATTAAATACCACCGGGATATACAATTTTCGCAATGAGAGCGTTCATGGCGCAACTGTTTGTAATTCCAGGTATATCATATGCTAATACGCGTGATGGACGTGGTGGTACAAGTGTCATTAGTTTCAATCCATTTGACCCTCCTGCTTTGCTATTGCATGACGAAACATATACTTAAATAGTACCCAACGCTGTGATACGCTCAAAAGGTGACAAGGCAACTTGTTTTGGACACGAGTTTGAGAGCTGCAAGGACTATTCATCATTGCATAACTGAACGACAAAAATAACAGGACTACTCGTAAAGTACTTAACGAATATCATATACCAAGTTCATGACGGAGCCGTTGGTCCTTAATCGGCACGCACAAGTGATACGGTGGGCTACCGCCGATAACTCCAATACCGCCTGCGAGCTGCTCCTTGGTACAACTATGATTATATACGTTGCCCGGGAACCATATGGATAATGCGTCATTACGAAACTGAGGCTGCGTATTTTCCACACCCTCGGTCATTGTGGAGGGTAAATTAGCCTTCTACAAAATGACCATCACATGTAAGACGTCACATTGTTCAAATTGCGAGAAACCACTTACCTGTTTGAGGCTTTCTATGTTTTGCACCCGTCTCAATCCCTCGATCCTATTGGCCTCGAGATATTTTGACACGCTTTCTACCTCCGGCCAAAGTCCCACAAATTCTCCGTTCGCGATTTTCACATATACATCTCCAATCAAATTCAAGCTCGATTCGCCTTTCACGGAAACCGCTACCGACCAGAGACCATTTATCCGTTGTTTCGCCTCATCTTCAGTAGCCGGCCTGGGGAGAGGCTTAGGTTCCATTCCGAGCTTTTTTTTGATGCTTTGCAAGTGGTCTCCTCTTCGATGAATACTGGACGTCATCGGAGAGACAGGAATCGCCGCCACGACCGATATGCCGAGTACAAAGATAAGTAGCGTGCGTAAGAATAACATTAGTGACGATCTACGTTGGCAAACATGAGCGAGTTGATTGGCCATCAGTTTATGTGGTATTGTGAATTGCTTACTGATGGGAAATAGCAAGAGAGTGTGGAGATGGGGACCAACGCTGAGGTTTAACGAGGGAGTACCTGTATAGAGACCAGCTCTAAGGTGCGAGGTGTTGTAAATGGAGACCAGCTGAGGTTTCGTGAGGCGGACGCAGCCTCAGGCCATTTTATACGGGTTGCGTTGATCGTTGATCGGATGAATGAACCACCAGTGGCCATGAAACCCACAAGTTGGATCAGCCGATCCCAGGCCACAGCCGGACCCACCCAGCTCTACTCATGACGCCTAACTGCAACAGTTCCCGTCCGTTTCGCAGCTTGTGCCAGTCTGAGGCCATGCCAGCCTCCCTGTTCCTCTATGCAAAACACCGTATTGGTTGGTCCGTTACGGTCATCCCAGGTTTCGACAAGGACATGATCACATCTGCACCATCAGATGGCGTTCAAAAATAGCGATAAAATCAGATACATAAGTTGGCGTTGCCAGTGTTGCTGATCTTTTGCATAACCATCATTAGCTCGGAGAGAATCGGGAACCGCGTCAAAAGAGACCTCATTCGTGTCACCGCGGGATAAGCAAATGGGGAAGAAACGTCGCATTCCCATCCCGCATTCCGGCGCTTCTAAGCGAGGTAAGGAAAATATCACTCCTTTCTCTGAAAAACGGTGAGGGCTACTTATGTATTCTCGACGTTGATTGCATGTTTACACTTAGGGAGGCCTGCGCCTTTAAAGTCATTGCTGCCAACGAGCACAAAGTAAAGAATGGCGCAGACATAAAGTGCCTTGGGTCCATTGCAAAGGTAAGCTTTGTCTCGATACTCTGCGCAATTGGCTGAAATACCTTTATCTTAGAGTGAAGAGGAAGACTCCTTCACTCGTCCTGTGCTCGCAGACCTATCTTCCATAATGGTTGAGGCACTGGAATTGGTAACGTTTTCACCATTGATCGTTTATTTCTCTTCCTAACCATCATCAACAGGACTTTGATCACAATGTCATTGACTACGACAAGGACTGGGATACCGGCCTCGATGCAGCGGCTGAGACCTCAACGCCCAAGAAGAAAAGGCTCACGCTGTTTTGCGCCGAGAGCCTTTCCGGGAAGAAGAGGATTGTCCAAGGCCAGCTTGGACGCGGTAGGGGAGGACTTTCGGGGGAGTTTGGAATACATTGTTGGTAAATGTGTGTGTGGTATGTGGCTCTACGGAGCATATCGTATAGTGCAACTGAAGCCAAAAGCTCGAAATTGGTGTCTTGCTCAATTCGAAACGGGAGTCGGAAGCCAAGTTGTATGTATTAATGGGTGCGAACCAGCCCAGACAACAATGGCGATTCGGAAGAGTTTGATTTGCTGATTGTGGGAGGTGGCGATGGGTATCGCTGTGGATGCAGCTAGTAGATGGTTGAGATGAGAGTTGCATTGGCCGAAAGAGAAGACTTCGGAAGTTTTTTTTATCATCGTGTATTATGTACGATGTAAACCTGATCCCTGTTTCAACCACTCCAACTCAACCTTTGTCCAGGACGACACAATGACTCGAGGATGGACATCGCCCTCATCACGAGCACTGCCAAACTAGGCGCTACCTACTGCGAAGTGACCGACCTCCACAAGTCTTCTTCATCTGGCAAACTCTGCGGCGCACGCATCAGAGACACGCTTTCAGGCGAAGAATGGAACGTCCGCGCTAAATGGATCATCAACGCCACGGGACTGCTCGACCCCGCCACGTCTGATGGGCGTGCCATCTTCTTCCAGTCATGCCAGGATGGGAACACGATAGTGGGGACACACTTCTCCCGTTGTCATTCTCATTCTCATTGCTCCTTGTCCGGTTTACCCCCATGCATTCCACATGGCACTCACCTATTCTTTCCCTTTCCCATTCCCACTCATCGGAGCGGAAATTCGGTAGGCCATTTGGCAAAAATACGGGCAAATGGCGATCGACATCCTGACTCGGAGAACTCGGTTTGCGTTCCTGAACGCACGGGCGGCGCTCAGAGCTCCCTCGCGCGTAGTGGAAATCATGTCGGACGAGCTAGGATGGTCGCGCTTCGAGAGGCGGATGCAGGTCAATACTGTGGGCTATTTTGAAAACGATGGGTTGGTGCTTGGGGATATTGTCACCGGGAGAAGAGGAAGGAAGAGAAGAGGGAAGCGGTTAGTTGTGTTTTAAGGGGACTATGCACGAGGACGGGCATGCTCGTGCATAAGTAGCAGGGTTTCCTTGTGGGATGGCCTCATCTAATCTTCTTCGGAATCTTCCACCGCCGCCGCCGCATGCCGTCCAAGCGGTCGGAAGCGGCCGGACAATTGCGCGGTATCGCGTGTTTCGGAAACGAGCAAGGGCCCACGATATGACATTCGCCTACATCGTCTATAGCTACATAAATATCAAAAGCAAATAGTAGTCCAAATACATGAAAAGAAATAATTATACTCGTTCCAAGCCCACTGCTTAGATTCCAGGGGGTGTGAACCCTGGGAGATCCGGCCAAAGTCCCAACTTAGCAGGATCACCACCAATACGAACCCACTGAGAGTGGGAGGGTGTCGGTCCGTCCAGAATAAATAGCTGGAACCAACCTGCTGGACATACATGGTTATTTGGAGGCGCAGTGATCGTGCACGTCGTTCCCGCGCAAGAGAACGCAGGGAAGAGGGTTCGCGCTCCCATCGTATTACCATGCGTGCTCGATGTTGCTGTCAGAGGAGTTAACTCTGAGTACGTGATACTTAGGGGGTACTATACTGACCGGCTATCAGTGAAACGCGGATGGTAGCCGCTGTTCCCTGGAAAAGCTTGACATTGGTTATCTGATATTGACCGTTGTAAGACCAGTCGTTGTTCGGGAGGCTGAATTCAGGCTGAGCTAGGCCCTGCGCGAGGTAAGGAGGTATATAGCGCTGCGGAAGGCGCTTCAGCGACAAACCAAAAAGAAATACGCGAGCAATTTCACCTCGATACGGTATTCTTCGGGAAACCTGCGATCTAAAGGGTCGGAGCCAGAGATAAGAATGCTGCCATCAGGCAGTAAAGTCGCTTCAGAGTGGTACATCCGAGCAACATTGGTGTTGCTCAGAATGGAGAAACGTTGACCCTGCGGTTGGGTGGGGTCAAATAGCACCGCGTTCAAATTGGGGTCACTAGCAAGAGCAAAGCCTGCAAATCCTTGTTGTGCACCATTGATTATGAACATTGTCCCATCCGGAAGCGCGACCATGCACGTTAATACACGTTTCGAGGGCTAGAAAAGTCTGAGATTGGCGAAGCACAAAAACGTTGTAATGACTGACCATCCGTTCCAGCGTCCAGGTAGCACCCGGGGCGTCAGGCGCTATATGGACGCAGTTGTCGAGAGCAATCCCTGCGCCTGGAGTTGAACCGCCGCACAACATGACTCGTAGAGGATCCGTGTAAGGTGCGTGTTGAGGCCATGGCATCATCGAGCCTGGGTAAAGGTAAATAGTAACATTAAAAAAACGGAATGCAAGTGTACAATGGTGCTGAAATACCTTCGAAAGGGTAGTTTCGACCACCAAGGACTAGGCACAAGATAATATTAGCTGCATGCATGACAGGGTCCGCACGTCAACTTACAATTATTGACCGCGGCGGGGCTATTCGGTAGAACCTTGACGGTCTGGAACGTCGTTTGATCAATGATCCTCGCTTCATTGTAGTACGCTGAAATTTTTTTAGAAATGACTTTCGCACATAAAGAGGCCGGAGTTCTCACCAATGAAGAGACCACCACTAGGCAAGATGATGACAAACGGATACAAATTGTTAGGATCTGTTCGCTGTAACCAGTCAAGGTAGACGGTTGTGTTTCCACCGGGAGTCCTGGGAAGGAGTTCCAAGCTAGGTTCTGGAGGACCATTAGCTCCGATCTCGCCGCCAATGACGAGAATGCTCCCGTTCGACAGGAGTGCCGCAGTAGGATACCAGCGACTGACCTACAACAGAATTATTATCGCTTTCTGCCAGCTAATCACAAACACTTACTTGAAGGCTAAGCTCCGTCGAATTCTCTTCCCAGTCATTGGTGCCATTGACACCAGGACTGCCGTCCGGCGTATAGAACCGAATGCCAAAAGTTGATTCCGCGGAATAACCACCAACATTTATCTGACGTGCTGCTTTATCAGGAAGGACCAAGCTTCCAGAGCAGAATATGTCAGTCTTAGGATGCATTTCGCGCCATGCCGTTGCGAGGTTTGGCACTAGACTCAGATCGAGTTCATATCCTCCCGTGATGTTCGGGGGTCTAATAAGAAAAAGAAACATAAGAAATATGACATCAGATCGGTTCCAACACGTACCCTGAACCGTGCTTTTCGAGGAAGATAACCTTATTATTTATACCAACAGTCACTAATATAGGGACTAGAACGCTACAGGGCCGGATCAGTGACAAACCCTTGCGGTGCAAATCGGAAGCCGTACCCAGGCACTATGCGTGACATGTGACAAACGGAAGGTCATTACCCAAGTTACGAGAATAGTAGATCACTCACTGTAAAACTGAACGAAAATGCACATGTTAATCACGTTCAAAGGGTCAGTCCATCGCACGTACCTCATACCGCCCAGTAACTTCCGGGGTGTGCCAAACATTCATCGTACCCTGCCAGGTGTATAGCGTAATCCTGAAACTGCCACCGCAATAGTGAATTGGGTCGCCGGTGCACGCCATATTGCATTGGCTGTCAGGTACGAACTTCGACAGCGATACGTCGCTCAAGTCTCCGCAATCTGCATCCACGTCAATAACGGTAGGACTGAACAGGAAGTAACTGACAGCATTCTTGTCCGTACTGCAGTCGATATCAGCTACGCTGATCTCAGTGATTAGGATGTTTAGGGACGAACCTCGACACCAGCAACTGGATAACCGAACGCGGCACATTGATTCATGCACGCTACGGCAGAATTGTTGGTTAACCAAATATTCTGGTATGGAAGGACACGGGCATTGGTGAGTTCCCTAGGAATGAAATGTGAGCAATGCCCGATCATCCGAGCAGAAACTACACTTACTGAAGACATCCCGCGTATGACCAATCGCCTGGAATCCCTGTCTTCTGAATAGTTGGAACTGGGAGCGCAACGATGGGCTCCTGTGAGCTGTATACCGAGACGCGATCGAAACCACCACAAGCCTCCCTTCGGAGAAATCAAAATGTCTTTCTCAACACGAGATAGAAATTACTGACGTTGCATCACCAGAGCATCCCATGTTACAATCGGTTTCGGGGGCTATAACGGCACCATTGGCTAATTGGTCTCCGCAATCTACATCCATCAGTGGATGCGAACTATAAAGGACGACATCACGTACAGCATTGGTCTGCCAGAAAACGATCAGGTCAAATAATGTCAGACGATGAAAGAGCATACCGCTAAATTCAGTACCGGCCACCGTAAATTTCTGACTCTGACAGCCGGCAATACATGATTGCACAGTATTGGTCGTACCTCCCGCAAGCGAAGTAAGAAGAATGCGACCACCAAATGCAATGTCACTGCACACGCGTTAGCTGTAAAACAATAATTTTCGCGTTGCCACTTACACCCAACATGCGTTATACCTCCATGTACCAGGGAGACCGGTAAGCACCGGCGCCACGGCAACATTGCTTCCAAGGATTGAAGAGAGACTTACAGGCACGACAGCAATGGCGTGAGCCAAGAGACTGGAGCATCCGCAATGCAGTCATGCTGTGCGTTAGGAGAACAAAGCGCAAAAGAAGCGCCATTATATATCCTGGTGCGGCCTGTTTTAGTTTCCATCCCATACTACAACTCTCTCCGATGATGGACAGAATCAAGCGAAAAAAGGCATAAAGCCGAGCTTTTCCCCTATCATGCGAGCATTCGCGACGGGGGCTGAACATGATTTTTTTAAAAAAGCCGAGCTTCCTGATCTGTCGGCACCTTGCGCCACACGCAGACAGAAATAATGTTTTCTATGCTAGACTCCACATTAACCCTGTTTGAGATCTTATCTACCCGGGCGTACCTTTAAATTGGGACGAGTGGCATATCCAGGTTTACTTGTTCAAGAGGACAAGGACATTATTCACGAGTGCATGTGCGATATTGGGTATTGAGCTTACAGGCACTTGTAAGACAGTAAGACTTCGTGAGGACGTAATCCTGTGAGCACAGGTCAGGTAACTCGATACATAGACACAAGTGATTCGAACCGATACTAATGAGCAAACCAAGTCGGTGCCTCGTATGAACACGCTCTTTATCGCCTCAACACGCGACCAGCATGGCCTCTTTCACGGCCAAAAAAGCCCCATCATAGGTTCCGTCCCAGGAATAAGGAAATGGAAGTAGGGAGGAGATAGAAAATATTGCTATTGTCCACCAAATTTGTTACATCATGGAGCGCAGAACATGAAACTACGCAATGGTCACCTTTGGTACATATGTTCTGATACCCGTGCTCCGCGTCGATGATGATTCTAGGCAGTGTACTGAACCTCGCGACAATATAGTACTGGTTCTTGGATTGGATTTAACGAAAATAGGCTAGACTTTCCAGTAGACGTGATTGGCTTGAGCTGACGAAGGATGCCCGCAACAAGTAAACGCCAGAGTCAGAACGCGTATACCCTTGGTAATTTACATAAGACGTGCCCGCATGCGCGGATCGGCGAAACCCGAGCTTCAATGACCAACTGCGAGCTTCACGTCTATACCGCATTAACTCTATCAACTGCGACTTCTCATCCATCCATTCAGACCATCCAATGGACTCCAGATGGCCAGCTATGTCTCACTACAAAAACGGTAGCATACATTATGGTACGCTTCATGACGGTTTCACGCAGAAATTGTTCTCACTCTTCAAGGACTGGGCTAGACTCCAGATTATGGCATTAACTTTGACACAAGTTCCGTCGTCCGACCGTCTTTGAGCGCCAAGGACAAAGATGCTGGAAGTACAATTGGGTGGTTCAGAACAATCATCCAAGTTGACAAGGCAGATCCAATGAAGTGGCCCGAATATTCTCAAGGTACGAGGAGTGAAGCTTGAATATACGCGCACTGAAGTAACTTGTGGGCAAGGAAGAATGGGGAACACTGTCGTTGGGGTCGATGGATTTGACGCTATGCACTGTCGTGTTCTCGCCTAGCGGATTATCGTCGGACGCCGGGTGAGTGCTCTGCTCGTTTTTGGGTCATAACCTGCGATGCTAATGGGGGTTAGATGCGTGGCCGCTACGCTTAGCTCGAATATGGACCTTTGTCTATGGGCGCCCGTGAAGAACAGTCTTAAAGGCGAGTGGGAGAATGTAACAACGTTTTGTTGTCGCTTTATTCTTGGCTCACGACTGGAAAAAAGTTATTCAATATCACACCTTTTATATTGGATCATCTACAATCTTCCGAGATGCAAGAATCAGATAACAAAACTCCGCTCGTGTTAAAAGCTCAGATAACGAGTAATTGCCTGTTGCACTGCCAAATGCACTACGTATTCACTTCACGCAGGCACGACGTGGTCGCAGCAATGCGATTTTGGGTATGAGCCAAACCCGTTGGCTGATGGCTCTTTGCTCGTGGCTGGCAATCGGGCGGGTTCGTTACTGTTCTTCAGGTGAGACGGCCGTCTAGCATTTATGCTACCACCTCACCATCTTTTGTTAGGTTTTCTCCTGCGACTCAAGGTATCGAGGTCATAAACATGTTAGATGTATGCGACAAGTGGGTGACCCATATCTCCATTACGCCATGGAAGACAACAGAACAAGGTCAATGTCAGTCGTCTTTTTCCCATATCTCGAGGCCTGCATTGATAGTCTTTTCCAAGGTGAATCAATTTTGGCCTATGGAACAGCAGACGGCTCGATTGGCGCTGTTAAGCTTACGCAGCGATTCTCTCAGTCAACGTCTTCATCTGAATTGTTCAAGTCTTCAAAATATGAGATAAACTTGATAGCTGAACAGCTTTCGTCCCGGATCCACGAGCCGGACCACTCGGGTATCACTGCCCTTCAATGGGTTGGTATCTCTGATCGTGATGTATGTCGCAGTATCTTCATCTTTGCAGTGTCCTGATCACGCCACGTATAGCCTATTTTGGTTCACTGTACCCCTGGATTAGTACACCTGCACTACTCGACCAGTTCACCCCAGACACCAACTTCTAATTGGCACAAGCATTCGCTCAGGCTCAAGACCCATCGCGGTTCTACTGCGTCATCCGCGCTCCATCCACCTTCAGGAATAACTTATCTTCCAATACATGACGAATTGCTTATCACGCTCTCTGATGGGTCAATCAATGTCTTGCAAGGATTATGTACCGGCCATCCTCACCTGGTCGATGATGATGGTCGAAGTTCATTGCTTGAAGGAGAAGTTGTTCAAGACCAACGAACACCGTCAAAACTGTCAACAAATGCACGGTCTATCTTCACGCGGTCAGAGCGAGGCGAGGTAGACAAGCATGACCTGAATAAGATAACTGGGATGACAGGCTACGACCCAAATGATGGCGTGTTCGTTTGGTCATATGAGTATGTGCTTGAATTTTCCATGGAGGTTCCGTCTATTGATAAGAGTTTTTTAGGGTCCATCGACCAGGAGATTTCAGTTATAAGCACGATGCTAAGCAAAAGAGTGTGCTTGTCGTTGCAAGCTTGTGGAATTCGAGCAGTGCCGAGGACATTGTGTTGCTCGAATTGGAGAGAGTGCTTGGCCGTGTCAAAGCCTGTAAGCGGGAGCCCCTTCCTCTGGTAACGATGTTGACTGTTGTATAGCGTCGGGTTGGGCACCATTGGACACCTTACGGCCTATTCTATTTTCAATGAGTATCGGAAAGAGGCTGAACATGATACATGGAAAAGTCTTGGAAGTGTTAAATCGAGGGGTCACTGTTCCAAACGATATGAAGGTGGACATAGGACCCGAATTGGATACATGGAAAGGGAAAGGCCGAGCGAATGTACTTGAGACGAACATCAAAGAAGGCTTTAGGAAGAGCATATCAAAACATCTGTTTGGTTGGGATGCTGTCACTGCTTGGAGAGTCAAACTAGGATTGGCTGATTACGTCTGGGTAAGTGGTTACCAATGCCTTGTCAAACTTTTGGTGACCTTCGTTACGCATAATAGAAATTGTCAGATAGTCCCGAGAAAAAGGCAGCGTGCGGAGCTATTGCGCAGAGTCTGTTGAATGTGATCACGCACCATCTTTATACGATGCTAGTGAAACACATGTTAATTGTCTCGGCGTTTCTCACTCGTAAGTCTTTGATACGAAAGACGTGACGAAGGATCCGCTGAACTTGCCTTTATAGCCTCTGATGTGCCATTTGCGCATCGTTTATCTGTTATTGTGCAGACCTCGCCAGATGGCGTACGTTCTCCAGACTTAATTACAGATGCGCAGAGGCTCTTGGATTCTGTGGGAAACGTACCAGTGGAAGAAGGGGCACTGAAGGAATTATGTCCTGCGTGTCACGTAGAGGTGCCCCTGGCAGATGTGAGAGCAGCAATTTGTTTGAATGGACATGTTTGGAGTACGTCATACTACCATCCTGACGGTGATCCCGAAGCTTAACTCCGTTTGTCCAGCTCGGTGTTCTGTAACGACGTTTATTCTGTCGACGGCGTCAGTGCGGACATGCATTGGATGCAAAAGGAAGGCGTTCCTACCGCCTTCCGCTATGAACGGAAGAGAAGAAGAGAGGGTTCAGCATCTGCCACCGCCAGCGAGAGGTTCGATAGCACTCGAGCTGTTGGAAGCTGCCCAGAGGTGCCTATTCTGTGGAAACAAATTTGTTTGTATCGTGTAGATAAGATAAAAGTGTTTTTCGGCGATTTCCGCGGCAATTCATTTGTATCCATATCTGGCACTCATCGATTCAGTGCGGACAGTTTCAACGCCTCTCTCTCGTCTCAAACTCTTCGTTTCTCTGAATTATGTCTTGGCAATGTAAATCATCAACTTTAAATATCGTTAACATCGGACTCACCATTTCTATCTATGCAACTGAATCACCTCACGAACAGCATATGTTGATACCAACCTCGTTGGATCGGGAAAAGTTACGCAAGCTGCGATTCTAGGTCAACAAGGTGGCGTTTGGGCGACGAGTAAAGGATTCCAAGTGAGCTCTCTCCCCCCCAATTTTTCAATACGTGCTCTTAAAAAAGTCGAATTAGTTGAGCACCGAGGAACAAAAGGCAATTGTCAATGCCTTCAAGAACCAAGACAATGTTAGAAGTTCAGGTTTACGGCTGAATAGCCAAAAGTACTTTGCCCTTTCAGTCAATGAGCGTAGTATCTATCTGAAGAAACAGGTATGTAGTTTTTGTTTGTTCTTTTGTAGCATAATATGAACATCTTTGGCAACGTGGGCTTGAAGGCCGACGGTGCAGTTGTAGTCAAGACTAAGCAAGCTATCCTCGTTGCTGTCTATACAACGCCGTTACAAGCAGGCGAGACGACTCCTGTGGTAGAGGGGCTGGCAGATTACTTGATCGGGGTAGGATATTAGATATGGACATCCACGCGGAATCGACCATGTAGACAGTGAAATGTAACACGTTGTTCAATGTTACGTCTTATGTCACACCATCAAACTCGATTCTGACATTTCGATTGCAACAACACGCGCAGGTCGCGTACATCTTGGAAATACAGCCATGTCCAGGTTGTATCAAGTCACCATTACAGTCGTATATACAGGCCTCAAAGCGACGCAGTACTTCTCAGCCGACTCACCAGATGCCGTGATTAAGCTGAAGAAGGATCTCGGACTGTTAAAGTTTCCTTTGCCAAAGGCAACTAACGTCAGTTTTGTCTCCCATGGGTGCATGGGTGCTTTTTGGATAGCTTCTCTCGATAGCGTACGCGATAAACTTCCTATCTTGAATCCCATCAAATCTCACAGCCTTGCAAGCAAATGTATCAAAATTTATCTGCTTTATTAGGTCTGGACCCTTACAGGGACTTCCCTGGCACTCCAAGTCCGTATACGCAGCGGGATTTGTCTAAATTATCAATGTGCGTTGTTGTTTATCACCTCATATTCGGTTCGTCGGTGCTACGTGTACGGTTTTAGACGGGACATTCTGTGTGACTCATAGTGCGGTTATTTCCACCACTCCCCCATTCACAGCATTGATCCCTTCTTTGGCTTTGACCTTGGTAATGAAGTCCATATTATCCTGAGCTGTCTGCAGGAACAACAACCGTGAGCAACCATTCGACGGCCACATCGCCAATATTTAAGATAATAGATATTCAAGCAAGTTCGGTACGCCAGCTGGGGGAAAATCGTACAACCGCTTTCCACTCTGCCCCCAATGTCGCATTCGCAATTACTTACTTCCGGGCTCGCGCAGACGGCTCCGCATCGCGAAAGCACGTTACAACAGAACCAGGCGCAGGTACAAGCTCAGGTCGCTCAGCAGAGCGTACCGTCCCTACAATATCGACTTCCTGCTCAAGCTCCATCCCCTCAGCAGCAGCAGCTGGGTAATGTCGTTGCAAGTCAATTCACATCACAGAATCAGCAGCAGGTACGATGAATTGTATAATTTTATTCCAAGCTCTATACTTAGCGACATCAGCAGTATGTCACTTCTGCTCAACCATCGTCGGCAAGACCATTGACTGCCGTGAAACGTTCTGCGCCACATGATGATCGAGGTTCCGGGACTCATGATCCAGCTTCTGGCCCAAGCAAACCCCCGAAGGTCCAAAAACGTCTGAAGGTACAACCTGCTGGACCTAGTTCGGCGTCAAGCGCGGTTCCGCAGGCAGGCAATGTTTCCAGGACAGGCGCAGCTAACGATACCAACGCGACATCTCCAGGGGCGCAGATGAATCACATGAACGGGGCCGTAGCAATGGCATCACCCCAACTTGATGGTAGCGGGCGGATGGTTAAGTCCGCATCAGACAACGTGACAAACACGACCTCTCTCCCAGAAACTGCAGCTTCGGTGTCGACAAGTAAGGAGACATCAGTGAGTCAGAGTCAGGTATGTTGTTCTCCAGCCCTATCGTCGTGACTTTGTCAATTTTTGTGCAAATTCAGGCTCCGATCACGAATGCTGCACCAAATCAACCAAAAGCTCGCGTAACAGCGACGACACAACATGCTCAATCTGCAGTTGGTCAGTCCCAAGCACAAGGATCGAGGCATCCAAATTCAGCAGCGGCAACTCCTACAACCGTATCCCAACCTCAAGTGCAGTTGAATGGCCAATCAAAACAAGCAACGCGGACATTAGGTGAGCTGATGCGTCTTCTGCAACCACGCTTATCTTATGTTTAACCACAAGCACAACCTCAATCGGGTCAATCTCCACAAGTTCAGGTACAAAGACCAAATACTCGCGCCGCAGCGGCAGCAACAGTGTCCCGACCTCAAACACGAGCACAAGCACAGCGGAACCAACCTCAAGTGCAACCAAATCAACAGCAAAGTCAACGTCCCCCCGTTTCCCAAAGCTCAACTTTAGTACCGTCAACTCCACAATCCCAGTCCTCGCCAGCAGTAGTCACCAGCCCCGCTTCCTCCACTGCGACGTCCCAACCACGAACCCCAACAAGTCAACCCCCCAGCAAACCTCCACCACAACGATCAAATGTTGCAAGCGGAGCAACCATCACACCTCAAACGCAAGCCCCTGCAGCATCGTCCACTCAGCAATCCCGATTAACTCAAAACACGATAGGCGGCGCAGCAATCCAAACGTCGCAAGTGCAGGTCCAAGCTCAAAATGTTGCGCTTTCGGCTGGAGCAAAAAGGTCATATCAAAACTGGGCGGGGATGCTTGTAGCGGAGGCTAAGCGAGCCAAGACCGACTCTGTGAAGAACAACTCTGCTGCACCAGCTCCGGACCGCAACGTGGAGACATCTCCAAATACAAGTGCGCCTGCGGTTGTATGTTAATCAATGCCATTTTTTTACTTTGCCGCTCACGTTCTTGCCAGCCCAAAGTTCCGTTGTCAGCTGGATCAGGACCCCCATTGCAGCCAAATAACGCGAATAATCTGCAGTCGAGTAACGCCCCCAACCCGGTGACGGTCGCTAATACGGGTAGCCAAACAAGCCTGACGTGGGTTCCTGTCACGCCCCCCCAACGTAATGCCATAACACCTCTCTCACCGGAAAAGCGGAAGCAAGTTCAGCAGCTTGAAGAGCAACTGAAAACTGTTCAAAGGCTTCTGAATGTCCAACTTCAGCGGGAACTGCTTATTTGCCACCAGATACAGCACATCGAATCCGACCCTGATTCTGTGCGCGTTCGGCACAAAGCCCATAAGACCGTTTTCTCTGGTAGGTTCTACCACACTCGAATATTCCTTAGTTCATTTCCCTCGTGTAGAACTGCAGAGCAGAGCAGAAGAAGCAGAGAAAAAATTGGCAGATTGGCAACTGAAAATGGAAACACCGTCGAGAATTGACCTTGAAAAAGTCAATGGCGAGTTGGAAGAGGAAAGACAACGTTATGCGGAAGTTGAAGAGCGGTTGAAGAACGAGCTGAGCAGGCTTGCACAAATCGACGAGGAGTTGCAGAAAGAAAGAAGGGCTCTAGTGGACAAGGACGCCGAGTTGCAGGACGAACGGAAGCGTCGTGCAGAAGTGGAGGAGGTGCTAATACGGGAACGCAAAGGCCCCACTGAGGTTGAAGAAGAGTTGAAAAACGAGCGCAAAACTCGGGAGGAGATGGAAGAAAGGCTGCAGAAGAGCTGCACTGACGCTGAGAAGGCGTTGGACGATGAACGTGGGAAGCGTACGATTGTCGAGGCGGAGCTGAAAAGTTACCGAGACGAGCGGGTGCAGATCAACGCATCACTGCAATACGAAAAAAGAGCACTGCAATATGAAAAAAAGAGCAGGACGGATGTCGAGGAAAAGTTAAAGACGGAGCAGGCACAGCGCCTTGAGGCAACCAAAAAAACTGAAGCGATGAATATTGCGATCACTCAAGAGCGTCTAATTCAGACGGGGCTTCGGAGTGATGTAGAAAAAGAAAGGTCTAGATGCAAGGAATTTGAGAGGCAGCTGGAAGATGAGCAAAAGAGGCGGGCTGAGCTTGAAGAATCACTACGTGTGGAGATGAAGCGGCGGGTTGAGGCGGAAGATTTGCTCAAGGATGTTGAGAGAGAATGCCGATCGCCGTTTGTCGTTCCGGCATTGCTAGAGGCATATGCGACTATTTCTAATGTCACCAGTCGGTCACTGGGGGTGAATGGATCGTGAACATGTACATGTACGTGTTCTCCTCCCCTTTTAAGATTTTGACTGATAAGATTAGAAAGTTTCTTATCTAAAACTAATTGTACTATACATTACGTCATAAAACACCGCTATATCACCGAATGTAGAACCGTAGGAAGCACCTAAGGTGATATTATCCCGGGACCCCTACCATCATGTCTACTCCCTATATCCTGACTATCAATGTACGATACCACCACGGAATCAAGGCTACTCAGCTCTTCTCGAAGGCTTCATCCGATGCCAACGCGCAGCTTAAGCAGGACCTACAGAAGCTCAAGTTTCCTACACCAGCCGAATGTAATATTACTTTTGTTTCTCCGGGCTGTATGAAAGCGATATGGATCACGACATTGACCAGTGTGCGCATTATGAGTCGTTCTTTCCTCGTGGGAGACAATGATGCTAATGCCAGCGCTTGTTGTGTGACACAACAGCCATTGTACAGACGACTGAAATCACTAGTTTATCGATCGAAAGCTCCGCACTTCTGGGACTCCGAAGCGAGGCCGAATCAGCTAGACATGTACGTTCAGATCACCTTCAAGTGCACCTGGAGCCGAGCTCCTATACGTTGCGGCTTTGTGTGCATCTTAACAGAGAACGTAGCTAACAGAGCTATGTTTTTGATAGCGAATGGATAACTCTTCAGGAAACGTGAGCTCTCCCTTCTACTTCTGTTTTCCGGGTTCTTACTCTGCGATTAAAGTCCCGTCGATTCGGGTACCAGTCAAAACCCCGGTGATACACAATCCAACCTCAATAGTACAACATCCGGCTCTGCCCGTGACAGTAGTATTCAAGGGAGAAAAAGAGGGTACTCAACTGACAACACGATAGCTACGAATAGAGAACTCAGGGCGAGCACATCCCGCAGACGCGCCTCTGATGGTTTGGTACCAAGTCCCTCGAAGCGTTCTAGGATAGATGCCGATGGAAGAGACAGGATGCCGGACTTGGCACTGCAAGCTGGGCGGACATTCGTGGGTTCGCCTTTGCTTTCTCGCGCATCAACTTTTGAGGTGTCTTCCTAGACCCCGCAAAAAACATCGCCATCCAACCGATCTCGGCCGTCTGTTTCAACTGGAAAGCAACGAAGCAATGGCCAATCTGGTGCGCCTACTCCCGGAAGCAGTTCAAAGCCCGTACGACGCTCAACAAGATTCAACGGCTCTATCGCCCCTTCCACCTCAACGTCTACAAGGCAAGAGATGCTGTTTGCATGTGAATTAAAGCTAACGTGTAGTAACGTTAGTATATCGGAACAAACATGGACGGACAAGAACTCTGGCGAGGTACGACTTGCTAGATTCTTTAAAATTAGCATTGACATGTAGCAGGAGCCAAAGTTAACGGACAAAGTTGAACCCACGACATCGGAATTCAATTCGTACAACCCTTTAGTATGCATTCCTCGCGTCTGGAAATCCTACAGCAGTAAGTGTTGATATGCGTGATTGGACCTTATTTACCGACTTCTTTAATCTCCTGATCAATTCAACAATACTTGTTCAGTCGACCTGACAGAAATGGAGCGCAAGCTCGAGAATGAGAAGGAGGATCGCCGCAGGTTGGAAGAATCGCTTAAAAAGATGCAGGATAGCCTAGATGCAGTGCGATCCAAGCTATCGACCGTTGATGTGGAACTAAAAGCGGAGCGGGAAAGGCGAGAGGAATTGGAAAAAGAACTTGTTGGAGAGAGGAAGAGGCGCATCGAAGTGGAGAATCTTCTGAACGATGTGGAGAGGGAATGTCGGACGCCCTTTGTGGTGCCCGCGATGATAGAGGCATTCAAGACGATTTCCACGCTTACGACTTGGACTATGGATATAAAAAACTCCACGAGTTCAACATAACTGTATTGCATTGGCTGTCTGTTACATCGATACGACTACGATACGATACACACACGATTATACCCAAAGATGACCTTCCATCACCTGAACTGCAGACCCCACTAGCTCAATGGCCTTTATTTCGCCGTCGTCGCAGATGGTAACCACCACTCCAATTTCACTTCTCCTGCCCATCTCTACGCCCTGCACGATTTCCACAGCCCACTTACCTTTTCCCTCTCTCTGTGCTAACCAACCTGCCAGCGTACTCGCCGCAGAACCTGTTGCAGGATCTTCCAACGTCGCGTCAAACATTCTCGTTTGAACATGTAATGTACCGTTCAGTTCGCCATTCCCCGCTTCCTTGTCGAGGACGGTGAATGCATAAAGGCCAATGAATCCCGACCAGTCTCCCAAGCCATGTATTGCTATTCTCTGTGTAAATGACCCAAGCCGCGCAAGTGCATCCGTCGATTTGAGCTGCACTAGGAGAAAGGTCATACCCTTCACTATGGACGCAACAACCTCCAACCCATCCAACCCATTCACATAGTCGTCGGGGGCGAGGCGTGCCTGATCTTTCTTGATTGTAGGGTGTGCATATGGCGCATGTACTTTGAAGTCGACAGGGACTCTGAGCTTGACTCTCGCTATGCCTGGGCCACCTGCTCCATTGGTGGGGAGTAGGACCACAGGGATTGACCCCGCTTTGGTCAGAAGCGTTGTCTCGCTCATCCCGGGTCGGACATTGTTCAAAAGATGCCAGCCAGAACCGATCGTCGGATGCCCGGCAAATGGTAACTCCTCAGACGTCGTATATATGTCAATATTCGTCTGGTCAAATCGATCCCCGCCGTTTTCGTGCAAAAAAAACAGTTTCTGATAGGTTGAATTCCCGTGCGATGCTCAGCTTCTTTTCCGGTTCTAGATCGCGACCCGGTGGTAGGTGGACAATCGCAAGGGGGTTGCCTTTGTAGGGCACTGTAGTAAAAACATCGAGTCGATAAAATTTGAGCTTGAGTTGTTCGGATGACATTGTTTCGGAGCGGTGGAATAGTTTAGATGTGGGTGACGTAGCGTCAAGTTGCGTTGGTTATATCTGAAATTATACCTGTGATGGATATACTTCATCCTAAAAAGATGTGAACATACTGGAGTCCGGTGCAATGTATCGCAGATCGCTTGTATCGCCCACACCCGCCGGATTATAGCCGATTATCCAGAGACGGTGTATTATTCTCGGCTATCACTCCAGGTTAGGACAGATCGTCAGAGATCTTCCTATCAGACGGCGGATAAACTTGATGCCGTATGTTAAGCTTCAATTGATCTGAGGAAATTGAGACAATTTCGTAGAGCCAAGCGGCAAGACTGAGAGTAGTTGAGAACATGAATGGAATGGCAAACCTGACAAGTGTTAAAATTAACGGCGAAAGATAATTAATTAATTCATAGTTCAGTATAGAAACATATACCAAGCGAGGCCCCCCAGCGGGTCGACTCGCGATAGCAGGTTGCCAGTAGGCTTCTTGGAAATTACAGGGAACAGGATTGGCCTGTGCCTGTTCCTGTAAATGTAAAGGAGGCTTCGTTACCTTCCCTATCTTATCGTTCGGGTTTCTACATGTTTATCTTATCGTCGATCACATTTTGTTGTTCCGTTCACTCGTTTATTTCTTATTGCTTCTGGCCATGGTGTGCCACTGTGCAGGTGAATTATGGATCGTTCAAACGCAATTTCAATCTTTGAGGATAAGATATTTGTGACAGCGTGACTGTCAATGTGGCCTTGTTCTGCGTCGGACCAAACTATAACCTACTATAACCCGCTATGCCCATTGGGGGCCGATCTTTCCAGAACCCGTATATTAACATTTCGACGTTGTCGCGTTGACGCGATGTACATTTTTAGAACACATATCTTCTTCAAACGTTGTTGACGTGTGTTATTCGCCAGTGATCTCAGACCATGGATAACCCTCGCCAGCTTAATCTCAATTGTGTTATCGAAGGGGAATATAGCGTCTTTCCAGTTACCGTGGGGCACGATTGTGTGACTGGCACTTTGAGGCAAAAGATAAAACAGGCGTGTGCGGTTACCTTTAAGGATGTTGATGCTTACACTCTGCCAAATTGTGGAAGGTGAGCGACATTGATGAGTCGCTAAGTGAAGTGACATTGGCTTACTCCCGCAGGTCAACGTTAATCTCAACGATTACGACGAGCCCTCTCTCAGCAACCTAAGACTTGGGGATCTTGAGGGCATCAAAAAGTTGACATGGGAGTCCGTCTCGGAACTTTGGCCGAATCAACCGTCCACCGCGTTCCTCCACATAATTGTAAAGGCCCCGACCACTGGTGAGTGAGAGTAAATCTCCACGGTTGAGCGTTACTTCAATCTTGTCTCGGTTTTGAATCATATGTGTTATCACACCGCACGATTCTGTGCTTGCACTTGCCACCTCCACAGCCGCCCGCAAGCGTAACCTCGATGGCATTGGTTCCGATGAAGAGAGGGGTAAAAGACACAAAGCGGGTGAGTGGGCGTTGTGTTAGCTTTCAGCCTCATGTCTTCCATTCTCATCTGACTCCTCGGCATCTCTCCTTCGACTTCTCATTCCTATATGCATCATAACACTGATATTTACCCCTATTAGCAGCCATCCCACTATCCACGTCTCAGAATTCAAATCTCCCGCATGGCTCTTCAGACGATGACAACGTACTTGCGAGCCTCCACGAGCTCCACACCCATTTGTGGGGTAAAGATCGGATTGACCACAGGGATGAATTGGCCTGCTCAATTCTCGACCTTGCGCCTTTCGACGCCCTTCAATCTAATCATACGTCCAGACAAAATCCTCCTCATCCGTAATGAGTATGTCGCAGCATACAACTATATCCTTGAGCGTACGCTCATGACGCCAAAACAACCGAGGGCAACGCTAGTCACAGGTCAACCAGGAATCGGTCCGTCGACTCTCGAATGCATGGCTCTGGCTGATTTAACTTGATAGGAAAGTCATCTATTCTTATTTTACGTTTTGGCACGTCGGCTTCATGACCGGGGCTCCGTCGCTTTCCAGATCGATACGCATAAATATTGCCTCTTCGATCAGAATGGTGTAACTTTGCATTCAACAACATCATATGGTTGTGTTCCAGAAGGGACCTGGGCACTTTCCGATACTGATGTAGGCGCTCGAGACGGCCCTTGCGCCGCCTTCTGGCAGTCAGCGTTTCACGTCATACACACGAGCTCGCCGTCTTCGACTCATTGGAAGCGTTGGGTAAAAATCCTTGGCGCTAGTAAGTACATCATGGACGTGTGGGGGCCTGAGGAGTTTCAAACATTGCTGTACGTGGTATTGTGTGCTACACCGTTCTTCCACTGATGTATTCATACCAGCGCTCTCAAAGCCCTCGAAATTCCGCAAGGTAAATCTCTCTTTGAGAAATATGGACCGAGCCCCAGTGTCATCATCGACATTCTCACCAGTAATTTCGACGAGGATGGTTACAAGAATGAAGTCGACACAGCGGCCCACAAACTAGCAGCCGAATTTTCAGCAGTTTTTCTGGAACTCATCGATTTGAATTTCGGTGACAACATTTTCTTGTAAGGTATTTACCGTCAGGCCAAAGAAAACCAGGCGAGGAAGCTATACCTTGGAGATCCCAACCCCGTTTCTCTCTCGTACTTTTGGCCTAGCTATGTCCCGCCAAGCGGCAGCCCAACAGCATACTTTTTTCAGGATGCTCAGCAGTTATCCGTCTTTTTGTAGTGCTGCAGAATGGCTATTTGAGCATTATGCCCATAACCGCCTTTCCGAACCGAAGCGTGAAAAACTTGGGGCATATACCCTAGATGGAACACTACACCACATTCCTGTGCCTTCTAGGATGATTGCAGGCTCCACTGCGCTGAAGCGCATCCAGCCGCCACACAATTTCTACTGGCGACCTGTAGAGCCCAACTTCAAAGGTGTTGACGCTATCATTCGCTTTGAAGATGATGTATGGGCGCTACAGTACACAATAAGTGGAGTACATAAGCCTGCAACAGATGGCCTTCTCGAGATTCGTGATGGGATGAATCACAAAACAGGTGTCAAATGGCACCTAGTTATGGTAGGCTCAGAGAAGTTGAGGAATGCGGAGGAAGCCCGGGATAACCAGAAACTGGGGGAGGAGTGGAAGTGGACAACCATTGTTTATGCAAGTGAGTTGCCAATGGGCCAGTTTGATCGAAAACATGCAAAGATCCTTGACACTATTTTAAATGAAGTGAGTACATAGCAATTATTACATGAACATTCATAGACTTTAGGATACAAACAGGCCAATGACACAGATCAAAGAGCAGATTCGGATGACCTGATGGATTTGTGATATTTCTCTTTTTTCTCCGAAAGATTATTAAGTCTGCTAGCTTGTTTGAGCTAAGGATGTATGTTCAGAAGAATGTCGTGAGGGAGTTGTAAAAGTGAAAACAGAGAAGTGCATTACTAGTAGTATGGTGTGTCTGGTCAAAGAGTCAAGACTCATCAAATAGTTCAAATCGTTTGGACGCCTGTTCCTCCCAATTCTTGGACTTTACGTAAACAGTAAATGCGTAGACCTAGAACAATGTAAGTAAATGTAAAGGAGGCTTCGTCATAACATACGAGGATAATTGCTAACAAAATGGTCTGTGCGTGCTGTAGATGCGCTCACATAACATCGTCAAGCTCACTCCGAGGGACTGGGTAGGAGCCTGCTAACGTCCTGTCACTCGCGTCCCCCTCAAACAAATCTCGAACATCATGAAAACCACGCTCCCAACTTTGTCTTACAATCCAACAGGTTTCGTGTGGTTCGAAGATTTTCACAGTTCCGCGTACACAAAGGAACGAGCGTTTCCACGAACGGATCTTGAACATTTGGTTCGATGGGATACATTTGAAACAGAGATTAATGACGCTATTGGTGCTCGCATGTCCGCTATGAACATTCCCTTGGGCGCCGAATATGACCTTGGGCCGCTACGAAAGAAACGACCACGCGTGACGGACGAAGAAGCTGTTCGACGGGTGGCGGAAGTACAACTGCACGATTTGGTGGTAGATGTTCTGGGTATACTTGGGATTGAAGGATGGTTCTCCTCGCCTTCTGGAAAAAATCAGATCGTTGGGGAGCCCGACTTTTCTTGGTTGCGGGATACCACCATGCATCCCAGGGTTGTGGTACGTGTATCAATGATTTCTGTTTTTGACAGGCCTCATCTTTGTGGGACAGGTAGAGTACAAGACAAAATGGGCGGCTCCTCCTTGAGGACTTGCCTGCGTATTTTCGACGTAAAGCACATAAAAATGCAAACTTAAATGTTCGGGAGCGACAGTCAATCGACGCTGTCTTCCAACTCTACGGCTATATGACGTTTAACGACAACAAATATGGCATACTCAGTAATATGCAGTATGCTTGGTTTTTCCAACGCATATTAGAGACTGCCGATAACGAAGGCAAAAACTTGCAGTACTACGGGCCAATCAAGTTTGATGTTGATTCGGATCATTCGCCAAGTATGCTCAAAGCCTTTGTGGGCACCATTTTGCTTGCAGAAACTGATTCTATCCGGTTTCATAGTTCCCCAACCCCTGCCAAAGCACCCGATGACCGATACTTCGGTGTAACTCTCACAGCTATTCGTAACCGTGACGCAGCCATCGCGGAGGCACGGTCGTACCATTCTGTCGTCGTGAACGGATCATATCAGGTTTTGCCACTTGACCCTCGTCTTTGCCATTTCGACCGTAGTGCCGTGCGTCATGTTCCGCGACGAGGCTCTACATTAAAGGCAAAACTGGAGAGAGGAATCTTGGCCGGAGGTAACCTGAATGTCTTCTGCAAAATTGTGGATCTTTTTCAGAGGAGAGATTCCATCGATGCACTCAATCTGGAGGCGCGCAATTATGCCACTTTATTTGCAAGGTACAGTTATCCCACGCGTCTACGGATATTACGATGTTTGGGGACTCTTGAGGCTCCTTGCTCTTGAAGACGTTGGTACTGCGATCCCGGAAGACGGGGAAATCGATACCCAGACGAGGGCTCTCATGAGATCTGCTCTTGCTCGCATCCACTCGGCAGGATATGTTCACGGTGATATTGCACGACGCAACTTTTGCAAGAAGGGTGGTGTGGTATACCTGGTTGACTTAGAGACGTTGGCGGCGGGAAATCTTGAACAAATGAATGACGAATTAGCCCAAATTAATAAATTGTAGGCTGCTTCTTACACCTGAGTTGCAGTTCGGTGACGTGTATTATTCTCGGCTATCACTCCAAGTCAGGACAGATCTTCAGAGATCTTCCTACTTCTTCCTATCAGACGGCGGATAAACTTGATGCCGTATGATAAGCTTCAATTGATCTGAGGAAACCTTTGTATCAAGGTACATATGTGCGCATGGCAAACTAGCCTGTCGGGCCCGGGATTTCGGGCGTCGGGGGGCTAATGATCGGAGGCGGAACGCCGTGGTAGTAGATTGAGTGGCAGAAACGATGGAGACGGTCGCCGTTTAGTTCTACCCCAAAACGCTAGAAGATAAAGCAAACAGATCTACCGCTATCTGTGAACCGAACATGACAAATGTTCATGGTGATAAGGAAAAGAGTGCAAGTGTGGATGTGAATCGAGGTGGTTGCTTTAAAGTCGTTCCGGCTGAAGTGACTGGTGGCGTTCATGACAGAAGGGACACGCAGGCATAGGCAAATGCTTTTCTCCATTGGTGATTCTGAACATCAATCAACCTGGAGATAGCAGGTAGCCTAATTGTCCCATCTCACGCTGTTAACGGATGGAACGGAATAAGGAAGAATATGGCGCGCCCTCTCAGTTTAATGAAGAGATGCCGAGTTCCCGGTGTCAAGGCCCAAGTCAATTAATGTTATGAAGGGCCGTGTAAGATCATGCATCGTGTAAGGAAAGATCATTTATTATACATCAAAGATAAAGGGGAAATCATGACCGTACTCTAAGCAACCTGTCGGGGTTTTTCTGGTACGAACTTGCCGCTCCTCTTCGTGAAAAGGTCCTGTATGGATTTCATACCGCTGTTGCAGGCGACCATAAGAATGTGACTTACTGTGTATATACCTCTAATAATCTGGGTAAGAGCTTGGCGAGACTCGAAGACAGGGTATATGACAACCGCAAAGGTGGAACAAAAGACCCATGCGATTCCAATTCCTACCCAAGCCGCGTAGCCTTTCTCAGAATACACAGTTTGAGCGAAGAACAGAGGGAGTGGGATGAGGAATATAAAAACGAGGAGCTGGTGTTCGATGTATTCGTAAATTGTTTCGGTAATCCGCGTTGAATACTTACTAGAATCAGCGAACATTTGGCTGCAAATGCAAATGCCTTGTTGAGAGCGACTGGATCAAGTTCTTCCTCCTCAGTTTGATAGACAGAGAGTGAAGTAACCGGTTCCACTGCAATATCCAGTTCCTTGTCACTGACCTTGTCCTCGTGGACTTCGTCAGAGTACGACGACGCGTCTTCGAATGTTTTGGCGCGTTGAGTTTGCGTGTAATGCTCCAATCAAAATCTTCGGGCCACTTAAAAAACTGTTCAGAACAACTTGCGCGTCAATGAAGAATGGTATGTGCCATACCACGACAGAGGAAATGAACGCAATAAGCCCGCCGATGATGAAAGACGCGATGTTGCCTGCAAGCATTTCATAATCGCCCCCACTTGTCTTGTGCCAAATGAGAAACCCGATGGGAAATGCAGTTTACAGACGACTCACGACGACGTTTATAACATTGTTGTTCAATTTGGCCGTAGTTATCAACCATGCGATCAAGCCTGCAGCAAACCCAATCACAGAGCCGGCAACGCAACCCCACTTATTTGCTTTTTTCCAAGTAATACACAAGGCGATTGGTATCACACCAGAACCCAGGATAACTCCCATAAACGTCTAGGCGCTAGGTGAGCGTGTCTTCGTCACGGCTAGGGTGATCACGTACATATAACCAACCCATTGATACACCGATATAAAAGAAGATGAGGCCGGCGAGGCCACATACAAGGGCATAAAAGACAACCTAAAGGGAGTTATAAGACTATCCGGGACCAGGTAATCAAATACCAACCATGAGATGTCCGACCCTTAGAGTCTGCTCTTCGGTCGCGTGGGGGTTGATATAAGTCTAGCAAGGACAGTGAATTCTGCGGAGCAAATAAAATAAACGATTGAACATACCTTGTATACATCATATGTCAACAAAGATGAGACTGCAATCAGCTCTGCAGAGCATGCGCCTGATCAAGCAACCTTTGAGCTTTACGGAGTAAAATACAATAAGATTGCCACGAACTGGTAACAGCAAGGAAGAGAAGTATAAGCATAGCAACAGCGCCCGACTTTCCGAGCAGAGCACTAGCCGCTGCCGGCGCCGGGAGACCCGCAGAGACATCTGCAGCAGACAAAAATGGCATGTCCGGGTCATTTCGTAGAGCCACAGCAGCAAGACCGAGAGTAGTTGACAACATGAATGGAATGGCAAACCTGACAAGTGTTAAAATAAACGAAAGATAATTCACAGTTCAGTATAGAAACATACCAAGCGAGGCCACCCAAGAGGTAAGCTTTGACTGTCGTAGCGGGTCGGCTTGCAATAGCACGTTGCCAGTAGGCTTGATCTTGGAACACAGTGGCAAAATTGCCAACAATGTTGATTGCACCAAAAATTATACCATTTTTGGATCGCATTGTTAAGTAAGACCCATGAGCATTACCGGGAACAGGATTGGCCTGTGCCTGTTCCTGTAGAAGGCGATACATAGCGAACGGGCTCCCAATTTTAGGACTTGTTGCGTAAACAGTAAATGCGAAGACCTAGAACAATGTAAGTAAATGTAAAGGAGGCTTCGTCATAACATACGAGGATAATTGCTAACAAAATAGTCGTGTGCGTGCTGTGGAGCACGATTAGCTGGAGGCATGGATCGGTGCAATTGACTTACTAGTCACATAATAACGTGGATCGCATTCCTCCAACGACGACATAAATAGCTACGCCAAGAGGAATTAGGAAACAGGCCTGCAATAGACTCAGGAATACGCAAATAAAGTGAGGTAATGGGCACATACAGCAATCGTGTTCATGCCGGTCAAATCCGTAACAGTCGCGGAACCTCCAAGAATGAGCATAGAGCTGACGATGATATTCGTTGCTAAACTACACAAAATGTTAGCAGAACCGATCTTACTCCCGAGTACGCGATCAGACACACCCAAAGAACAAAAAGATGATATGAGCTACTTTTCCCCATCGGGCACCGATAATCTCGAGCCATGTGTGGGCATAAGGTGCATGTAATTTGAGTTTAGCGGCGAGCTAAAAAGGTGGGATTAGTACCAAGGGTCAAAACGCGACGAAACCGATTAACCATGGCAAAGAGCAGGACTTGAATCGTGGCGCCGGCTAAAAACCGAGTTGAGATTGCGGTAACGTAGCTAATAGAGGATCTCACATCCATACCACCACGGGCCACTCACACCTATTGCAGTCAGACTCGTATTCCTCTTGGATGATTATTGTGACTGACCATACTTGTATGCAACGGCAGAACTTTGCAGCTAAGGGAGAGCATTAAGCCTTTAAACCACAAAACCAAGTAATGGCGACTAACGAGAGTTGCTGCCCACGTCCATGCCGACACAATGCCGGCTGCAATCAGACCTGGCTTGACACTCCGTGATGCACTGCTGAATTCTTCCGAGTTATTCGGTGAAAACTGGGTATAGCGCGACTGGAGCCAAGTAAGGCCGATCATGAATACGCTGAAAAAGAGTCCGATGCCTATGGAACGGATGAGGTTTGTTTCCTTGCGTGTTCGCCGTGCTCACCGATGACTATCGAGCACAGGTTAGCAAATAGCAACAGCGGTAAAACGCGGATACTGACCGACTCCATATCCAGCACCCTGCGGAAGGATTGTTACTGTGCCCATGTTGGCCTACGAAGCGAGGTTGAAGTAGCTCCACTCGTGAATAATCCACCATTTATACTGGCGCGGGGGTGGAAGGAATTGCTTATCTCTGTCAAACCAAACAAAGCGATAAGCATGGATGGGGCAGAATTTTTTGGAGAAGGAATCAGATCGGATGTAGCGCGCTCTAAGTGGCTTTAACATTGTGCCTGGGGAATGATAAACTTGCTGAACGAATGCGCGGTGTTTAGATTTGACCAGGAACCATGTGCTCTGCAGACGGCCTAGCACTAGCGTGTTTTCGGCAGATATATTTATCTGCATTGGACCTTAACGAAGAAGGTGCAAGACGCGTCCATGTAGACCACGATTTTCGACAGCACGTCCACGTATAGTCGCGGGAAACCATCGGCAGTCTCAACCAGATAATCACCACAATGCGCGCATGTAGAAGTCCTCGTAAATTGTGGACCATAATTTATCCAAGCGCGGCACATCGAACGGCCGATCATCCGATATCCTGACGGATGGTGGTGGCCTGGGAGTGCTATCGCACCAATAAGATAGAGAGTATGATTGAATAATGAGACGCTACCGCGACGTGGAAAAAAGAATAAATTTGATGGAAAGAACATACCAAAGAACATTCCCCACGCCGTTGCCAAGCCCTTGGCAACGTATCCAATCAAGCATACAGGCTATATGAGCATAGTTGCACGCGCCGTTAACTATAGTTTTGGTGCTGGCCGCATCTGACTGTATATGATTCATGGAGAGAGCAAGATTGGCCATCACGCGACACAAAACAGAAATTTGTGACTAGCCTGGTTACCAAGCTCTTGATTCCTGCGTAAAGAAAAAAAAACGTATCAACTACTTTTGACGCTACAACAGATAATGATGTACAGCTTAAACTAGATTAAAACATCCATGTTATAATGACCCCCAAGTTCGGATAACAACGAGAGACTTCTATAGCACAAGTCGGAAGTACAATTGCAGCCAAAAAGAGAGGTCTGACTGCGTGAGTCTAAAAAAAATAAGTAACAGCATCGTCGTAGGATTAAACTTGTGAGTATGTGTATCGAGTTTGCTTGAAGCCTTGCACATGTCCGGTCTTTGTATTACATGAGAATTTTTTCCTTGACGCTGACAGTCTTGATCCATATCTCTCCAGGTCGACTTTAGAGAACAATAATAAGCAGCTGCTAAGCGGTGTAAAGGATGCCAAGTGCTGACCTTCTTTCTCTAAGGATCTTAAACACTTTGCGTGCGTCGGCTGCAGGGTTTATTCCCATTTGACCAGCTACCCCTTTAGCACGTGGAGGGAACACTCCAGGCCCACATCTATCTTGCAAGTCAGCTAGCGACTCGTTCGTTCCCTCTGTTTCCACGATTACTGTCCCGTACCATCCAGAATCTACGAAGAATCCGCGGGTATCGGGGATACGAATTCGTGAGGGTCCGTGCATCCTGGGCGGTGGCCGAATGAGAAACGAAGAGCGGTTAACCCAGCGAACAACATTGTGAAAAGCACCCTGCGGACTGTACACACAAGTTCATTATATGCTAAGGCAATAAAGACGAGAGCAATTCAACTTACGTTTCTGTCCTGACGCGGTCTTGAAGCAATTGCAGATTTGCAGCAATCTGTTCGCCCCATTGACTGAGATCAATGTGGACGATAGGATTGCTAGAATGTGGTCCAGTGCGTATGACTTTGTGGAAATACGAGGGTGGGAATGCCAGGGCTGGTACATATTTGGGAAGATCGCCAACAGGTGAGTAGGAATAATCGAGGTCCTGATTCAAGAGCACATAAATCAGCATTTTGCCAAAGGAAAAGGTAAGAACACCTTACGATCAAGTAACTCCCATCCCAGATGAGTCTCCCTACATTACCTTCGTCCCCAACTGCTGTATCCCATACGACATCGCCGAAGCGCATCAAGTCTGTAATGCCAGCTCTTCGGCATTCCGCCTCACATTCTAATACGCTCTTATCCGATAACCAATCCCCATCCGGGGAAGGCACGAATACCCGGAGAAGTGGGGCTCGCTTGAGTCGGAAAAGGGGAGATCTAAAGCCTGTTCCCGAAGCAGCGTTCATTTGGGCATGACTGTATTGTGAATGACCGTGAGAAAACGCAGAATGTGTCGGTGACGAAGCACGGCTAGGTGGACGAGAATAAAGAGCTTTGCCGGCAACGCGCGATGAAGCTTCCTTCTCTGCATGCGCTCGTAGGCGAAGTACGATCCGAGAATAAGAACGAGTGGCGGCCGTGAGACGCCGCACCATATCATACAGCCCTGGTTCACGTTGCGTTGGGTGCAATGACAAGGACTTGACATAGAGATCGGCCACACGCGCGTATTCATGACTCGGGGTGGACACTCCAAACATGTAGTCATTCAGATCCTGGAAAAACGAATTCAGTATCGTATCGGAAAATCAAAAGGGCGAACATCACCTGCAACGACAAAGGTAGAGGATCTGGCCCTTCCCAACACCACTTCACGTATCCTACCGTTCTTAAAAACCGCTCTAATACCACCTCCTTTAGAACCGTTGTATCCACCAGCTTAGTGCGAATGTCCTTGGAAACGCTTGCGAGCATGCACCATTCATAAAAGGAAAGGTAGGAAAGAAGCTCGCCGAGAAGACCCCCATCACATATGAACTCCACAAATTGCGACGAAAATTGTCCAGTTTTTCGCCTAGAGAGTCGATACGAGAGACGATGAGAAACACTTCCGCTTCTATCCCGGCTCCTGGAACGGTATTCGAGAGAAACGGTTGAAATAGTCCTCGTCTCTACGTCATTCTTTGTCTTTGCTTCGGATTCTTTACTTCGTGATATCCGCCCCTCGTCGCGACTAATACCACGCTCGGACTTGGCATCTGATTTGACGTGGTTGACAGGGGACGCGCCATCGCTGCCATTCTCGAAAGATGTCTGCTTCCTCAACTGGACACTCCCATCCTCAAACCATTCGTGTGACATCTCCGGATTACTTGCCTTTGCCCTTCTTGCCTCTTTGCCCTTCTCTTGTTCCTTCTCCCTTATTTCCTTCTCCTGGGAAACGCAAGAAGGCGCGGAAGGTGTGGAAGGCGATAACATTCTTACGCCCTCGGTCTTAGCAAATGGATCCTCTCCAACATCCAGCAGTGCCATGCCAGAATTGCGCGGGCCTTTGAGAGAAGGGGGCACCAGCAATTGAGGTTCTTCGTTCTGCAAGGAAACTTGTAACTGGACAGGCGAACTAGCATTATTTCCCGCGATAGACTTCCCCGCGCCAGGAGAAACAGGCGTCAACGGACGCGCCTTGACCGGGGTAGACGGTCTTGATGCATGGCGCGCATCAATGGAGAAACGTCGAGCCTTGCTGAGTTTTCTGTATTTGGTTGGCGAACCAACGGTGTTAGACTTCTGAGATGACTCCGGGTTGGGATCAACTTTTCCCGCCCGTGGATAGGAAAGTTCCGAAGACGGTGGAGATGGATATCCTACAGGCACGTTGTGAGGTGCGTCATCCGCGAGTGCGGCGCGCTTATGGTCTGCTGCAGGGGCCGGTGAAATCGGGGTCATATATCCACCCATATTCGGACCAATAGAACGATCTTGACCATCCCACAGTCGGACGCTAACTTTTTGCTCTTCAGCCGGCTGCTGTTGATCAATATTCGCTTCCATAGCCGCGAAAATAAGTGGTTTTCCCCTGACAGGGCCGATAGTGTGCATGACCTGCGGAGTGAGACCAAAATCTTGATAAGGGTTATAATACTCCTGAGGTGGATAGCCGTTCCGCATCTTGTGTCCCTCGGTTATAGTTGTAGCTGGGTGCTTCGGTCGCGACCCGGACTTCAAAAGGGAGAACGATTGAGGGTCAGGGAAGCTGGTGGTCGAACCCATATTATCCCCGTCCTTAGTCACTGGAGGGTTTTTATGTACTTGAATCGGGGGTGTTTGAGCGACCTGCTTGATCTAATCAGCGTTTCAGCCGCGAGCGACGTGAAGCAGATGGTGAACGACGCTGGTACGTGATGATGTCATCAATAAATTAATTTCAAGGTACGCAGCATATTATTTGCCATGGAAGTGGACTTATTATTGTCACCGAACCGAACAACTCACCGGCGAAGATTGGCCCTCTGCTACCGAGGGACTACTGGGGTCTGGGGAGCTTGAGGGGCTCGGCAGAGATTTCGTAGAGTAATCCTGTTGGGTAAGTCAAAGTCAGTATCGACAAAGACTTATTCGAGCAGCAAGGAGAATGAGAAAAGACAAAGGCGAGAACGGGATTAGGGGGGAATATCAATCCCAGTTAAACAATCAACCGGCCGCCTAGAACGACGGGGTATAAGTAAGAGAGGGATGATCGAGCATATCAACAAAGAACAAAACGGCATTCCTGAGAAGGGATAAAGTTAGGGCAGCCCAGTAGGAAATGAAGTGCTGCAATGTGAAGAAGCTCGTCATGAGCCTATCCAGATCAACGGCACGAAGCAAGAAGGCGGGAGGAAGAAGAGGCAGGTGATTCGTTCAATTGGGCGGTGTAAGCCAACCAGCGGCCGAAAGGGCGGAGTACAATGCAATGCAAAGGACCAAACGAGCTTCCTGCACGTTTTTTCCCAACGGCAACGGCAAACAGCAAGATATGCATCCCCAACCCCTCCGATTGGCACTGTACAAGCCGTAAGGTGCCCACCGCTTCAGCCATGCCGGAAGTGATAGCGGCAGAGAAGCCAAAAATATCCACACATGCCAGACTATGGTGAAACGAAGTTGTAGCATATAGGAGGTGGAATGCACGCGAGGGAATTTGACGCGACGAGCCAAGATAACACTCGTCCGGAGCATTCCATCGAGGCACTTCCAGAAGCGTTGTCACGGCGCCTATTCGCATGCTTCATGGCAGTGCATGACAAAGATTCTTCACCGCTTGACGCGGCATACGAATCGCTAGCATTGTCAATCCATTCAGGTACCGGACCCAATGACTAACGTGCTCTGTTGTATATTGCCGGTGTTCAAAGCCTCGTTAATCCCTCAACCCTGTGCATTTTGGGAAGCATTCCTCAGGGCGATGAGGCATGAGGTGCCTGTCACTACTCCCCGACCAGATATACCGGAGCGAAGTAAAGGAAAAGCTTGTCCTCCTCGTTACATGTTCTCGACCTTCTTCTCTGGGAAGTGGGCGAATAGGATGATCCCACGTGTCCATCGATTGTCTGCATGGATTACCACCAACGAGGTAAGGTGATCGCCTCCTCTAAGTGTGTATTAAAAGAAGGCACAGTAGGGGTAGTTGACAGCGTGTCCAGGGGCTTCCAGAAATGATGTGGTCATATGGAGTTTACGAGGCGGCAGTGGTTGAACCGGAAAGCGCTCAATCACCCATTACGTGCGGGATGCCAGTATTATCCTCAGTTGACTAAGAAAAGTCATCGGCAATCCGATGAAAGGAAAGGAAAGTGGCAAAAAGAGCAAAAAAGAAGATAGAAGAAACGTAGCTCACCCGATAAAGCATAATTTCAGGAGATGCCTCTCCCGCGTCCAGCGCAGGCGTTGTTTCCTTGATTTCTTCAGCAGCGTCAACAAAGGCATCACCTATTCTCGCTGTCTTGGCCACCTGTTACCGGTCGGCTTGGCAATGGTCTGTCAAGGTTGATATCGTGAAGGGTGGTGGTGACGTGGGAGCTAATGGTATTGCCAAGACCAGTAGCAGGGATATGTACTGGGCTAACGCTGCGATATGAGTCTGTTTGGCTGCTCGAGGGTACAGAGTCGCCGTACCTGTCCAATTTAGACTCTAGCGTTGATACGTTTGTTCGTAACGAGTACGCCGACGCCACATGTTCATCCACAGTAGCTGCGCGATGCGAAACGCCATTAGCATACACCTGTCGGTTTTCTGTTTGATGTGGCGGTCCGACGGTATGCTTGGGGGCAAGAGCGGGCTCTCGGGCAGGATCCGGGTGTTGGATCGCGTTGTCCTTCATGCATCTCGGTACGGGGCAATAGACGGGTATCATGATCATGCAAAGGCCGTTGCTGGCTGAAATGTTGTGAGGACTGCCAAAGGTTGACGAACGACAACGCCAGAATCTGGTGGGGGCATAGGGGTGGTCGAAAGTTGGCCAAAAACCTGGTTTTCTTGAAGTTGCGGTGGAGAGTCAATGGTAACACCCTTCTCTTTGTATTGTTGAGCTCGAATCTCGTGCGCAGATGGGGGTGAAGCGGTTGACTGCGGAGGATGAGCGTGATAGCGACAGTTGAGAAACAAGACCCCGCTGTGTCAAAGACGTCTGTTCATTTGTCTGGACGGTGGCGATGGGCGGATCATCATCCTCCGGAACTGGAGTCGGGAGTGGCTTTTCCTGTAGTGCCGGAACACGACGCAATGACTTTGCTACTTGCCGCTGAGACGGCGTTGTCACTGTTGCGGACGCCGTGCGCGATACCTGAGCTTGTTGGGTCTTTGATTGTGGGTATGCGCTCTGTCCCGGCGTTCCGCGCGCGTCATGGCGTAGGGAAAGTTGTCTACCTGGATCCGTCGTTCGGTTCAAGGTTACCGCTCGGTGCGGACCTGTTGAACCGAGAATCCTTGGCTGAGACACAGTAACGTGACCCTGCAAAGTAGACCTTGCATGGTGAGGTTGTTGTCCTGAGGAAGTCGAAGAAGTCGTAAGCCTGGCAAAAATAGGCGTGCTTTTGGAACCGTTGCTGGGTTCTACCGCTGGTGCACGCTCACGCTCCTGATTTTTCGACTTTCTGCGAAGGAAACCAGCCATCGCAGGGCACGGAGAGAAGGGAAGGGGAAAGAAAAGAAACGTAAACGTTTCCTGCGAGGTTGCCTTGAGGTGTCGCCAGGCCCGCCAGTGTTGTTATTATTATATTCAGAGATTAAACATGCGTCAGGGTAAAAAGATCATCAAATTACACTATAACAGGTATACAAAATTAACAAATCTTCTCAGTCCCGTTTAGCTCAGTTGGTAGAGCGCGTCACTAGTAATGACGAGGTCAGTCGTTCGAGTCGGCTAATGGGAATTCTTTTTTCTTTCTCTAGTCACATGCAGTTGATATCAATCGGGAGACCTCAGATCATATACCTCCCGCGATCAACCTTGCCGAGACATAAACAATGTCTTCAAAACATCTAGATGTTGATGACGATGTTGACGAACTTGATGGTCAGTTGCCCGCTGCTTCTTAAACCCTTCTCACATGTTGTAGATGTCCTCCAGGAATTCAACAATGACGACGTTGTACAAAATCCGAATCGGACGGGAACGTCTGGCCGATTAAGGCACAACACAACAGTCGACGCTCCGATTCCTCCTAGTCAAAGGCCCACTGACTCTTCAAATGGTGCTGAGCTCGGTACTGCTTTTGCTCGAGAGCTTGCGGAGCAAATGGAGGAATATCTCTTGGGAGCATTCAGTAGCACCAATTTATCAGCCTCGCTATCGAAGGAGAGAGATCTAAGGCCTCCTGGCCAGGGACTCGCGGGTTTGGATGCTGCGAATGGAGCTGAAGTCGATGGTGCCTTTTCTCAAGAATTCACAACCGAAATGGAGACTTTCATGCGAGAAATTGGTGTCGATCCATCAACGCTCCCCGGCGATGGAATAACGGATGAAGAAAGTGGGGAGAGAGATCCAGAGAAAGAGAGGGAAGCAGAGGAAATGTTCAAGCGCCTATGGGAAGCTATCAATACTTCAGGAGGATCCGAAACGGACGGTACGAAGGCTGGATCATCAAATACCGAAGCCTCAACTTCTCAAGCTCCTGCGAAAGGAAAGGGTTTTCAAGACGTTCTGAGGCCAGTAATGGATAAGATGAAGGAGAGTGAAGAATCTAACACACAAGTCTGTCCATTCAATCCCGTGTGCAGGTGCTTATTGATTTAAATCTGGTGTTGGGTAGAAGGGCACTTCTTCGGGGGAGGCTACAGCTCCTGAAAATCTAGAAGAACTAATAGCGTCTCTTTCAAACTTGGGATCAGGAATCGAGAACGAGGAAGAGCTCGGCGGTTTCCTCGAGAACATGATGAGACAGCTTCTCGGCAAGGAAGTGTTATATGAACCCCTGAAAGAGCTATCAGACAAGGTGAGCGTCGTGCTTTAACGCAGTTTTCTTGCTGATTCAAATTCGTCAAGTAGTTCCCCGGATACCTCGCTTCTCCGCCATCACCTATCGGTCCTACAGACAGGCAGCGCTATGAAAAGCAGCTAGTAGTCATCAATAAGATCATTGCTGTATTTGATGCGCCTAATTTCCGCGACGATAATCCAGAAACCCATAAAACCTTAGTAGAGCTCATGAGCGAGGTGCGCACTCTCAGTATTAACGCCTACGCTATAGTCTAATGTTTCGCGTAGGTCCAATCCTATGGCTCACCGCCAGAGGAACTCATGGGACCTCTTCCCCCAGGATTGGGCCTGGGCACAGATGGCGTACCTGGCTGTGTAATTACTTGATCTACGTCTCTGGTGGCATTGAAAGCGTGTCATGTACCATTATTTATGTACAATGCTAATACTCTAGAGATGGTATAGGTATACCGAGTAATGCAAGTGCATGGTGCGTGTCCGAGTCGGAGGTTCGCGCACGCAAGCCGATCCCACGACTCGTTGAATCACTCAGCCATCACGTACGTATAAAATGACACATGTGTAGCCAGACAATTGGGCACGAATAGCTCGAAACGGATCCAGAGGCCTCCGCAGTCCACTCAACTATCACATGAAGTGTGTGGCTAACGTTTCGGATAGAGTTTCATGCTTCGAAGCAAGGTAATGTCATTTGTTTCATAACAGTACGCGGAACGCCTTACCTAAGAAGAAATCGAGCGCATGGTCGCCGAGGCTGAGAGATGGAAGACAAGGCTCAACACAAGCACATCAACGGCGAACGCGCTCAACTCTGTCGTCATTCATCTACGGTCTCAAGACTCAACTTGGCGACCAAGATGGTCTCGGTGGTAAACTCGGTGAGAACAAGAAGACGACCCTCGACACCACCAAGGATACCACAGAGAGGATCGGCGAGAATGGCTCTAACGCCAGCACTGAAGATCTCGAAGAGAAGTTGGCCGGTGTCACATTATTTGCATTGTTGCCAACATTCCTTCCGAAGTTCGGGGTGTCATCAACCCGATCAGGAGCGGGCTCTACTCTTCCGACGTATCTTTGAGCGATGACGATGATATCTTTGCGCAACTGATAATGTGGAACTGGATCATCTGTAGGCAGCGCTCAGGGAACGGGGAAGTCCAGAGCGTTGGAGATGCTTCGCCGAGCGTATTGCGTCTTTAATGAACCTAAGACAATAGTGGAGGAGCGCGGACGCCCTATTAGTATTACAAAACACGAAGTATCAAATTGACGCGTCAGCGTCACACGTCGCGGCTGGCTCGCTGCACTTGTCGCCCGCTTTTCCTATTATGTCGACATCCGGAAAGCTGCAAAAGGATGACATCCAAAACTATGGACGCCTCTATTTTGAGTATATAAAACTATTTGAAGAGCACTCCGCTATCCTACGCCAAGATATCAAGGAGTCTGAGGCAGCTCACGCTCGAGTCTCTAAAGAGTTCGAGGCTGAATTCGCCCGTTGTCCGCCGGGTTCAGCCCGCGACATCAAACGGATCCGTTCATCGATGGCTGAGCTTGCGAGGAGGTGCATGGTTGAAACGCGGTCATTCGACGAGTGAGTTGTTGTTGATCTGTTTTCATTGTCAAGCTCCAAACTAATCCCTTGTTTTTAGCCACATGCGTATCTGTTTCTGATATGTCCAGTTTCTGCTTGAACACATTGTCGGCGATATTAATGTGGGGCCTGTTCTCCAAGTCGGAAGTCGTTTATTGTAAGTCTCAAGTTACCTAATCCAACTGTCATTAACCCTTTATTGGTAGAAGGGAATGGATTCTAAAGAGGCCATCACCTACCCCCTTGTACGTCCCGGCGGTTACGAAGATCATCCCTGAGAACCCGATCCTCCGCAATGTTACGAGTTCCGACATTGCTCATACCCGGCGGAACTCATCGGGAAGCGTTTTACAACGTCCGATGAATATATGCGGGACGCGTTCTCAAGTTCAGATTACAGTGTCAAGGCGGTCAAAGGAGCACAATACGATGTGCTCTACCAAGATCGAAAGGAGGAGGAACTTGAACAAGTGGGGAAAGACGAGCTCTTGGAGGAGCTGGCCGACTGTTATCTCGTCCTCAACTAAAAGCTACTCGTGCATCCTACACACAAACTACAGTACTACTCTAATATCTATGTATACGTCATCTTCTAATCCTGGCACTCTCTCAAGGCCATTTTCACTACTTCCAAGTTGAATCCCCGCGTCTCCCGGCTGCTACTGCTATGTCAGTCATTTTCACCCTCCTGTGGTTCTCAACACTACTACAGAAAGCGTAGATATCAGGGAATGACCCATTGCACCTGACTCGCGGCGCTTGCTACCTGCCACACATTCCGGGTGCAAGACACTGATCGATTCTCGGTGCCTAGGCTTGTCAGGCACATCGAGAGCGTGGCTAGATCCGTATGTCGTGAAGGCTGACGTGCAAACATATGGAATCTTGTCAATCAGGTTGAACCGGCGCGGCATCACCTGACATCGATGTAGTTAGGCGCTCATGCTTGTGATCACCCTGAGGCAGATCCCACAGCCACAAGATGCACTATCACCGACTCCATTTACGCTGAACGCGAGCATTATAATGGAAACCAGTAGGTCTCGCTCAACACCAATTCATATCCCATATTAAATTGTTCAAGTGATGCACGTCAATTATTTCTACCGCTTCCACGCCTATTTCCTCGGCCTTGAAGAGTTGGGCGCTAAATTTGACACGGAATGTCATAAGGTTCAGTCCACCTTCTGAATACGACTTCAACATGTGCATTCAACGAGGCTATAGGAAGCCATCTGATTTTGCTCTAGTACATCCAACGTATCACCGCATGCCCTTCTTCTTGGGGCTAAAACATGGCTTAAAGGTACCGGTGCTATGGCGCTCTGCAAGAGTACTGCTTTCTAAACACCCCCTCTGCAATGTCTGTACTCTGGAAGCGTGCCGGACAACAGTGACTGAAGCGGAGGTGCCCCGGAACACCGATTCTCATTTACTTTTAATGTGCGCAACAGTTGCAATGACACGACATCAGCCTCACGGCGAGGCATGGGAAACCATGCGTCGCGGCGTTTATAACTGGCACTCGTGCGTGATTGAAGAGAGTCGCTTCCTTACAACAACCGTTTTCTGTTCCACTGCCTGTGTCGACCGTCACCGCGTCAACTACGGAATTGTGCGGTCCTCCTGAGACGAGCTCTGGATAACACGACTAATGTGACGTTAAATAGGCAAATGGCATCCAAGTCGACGCCGAACATCGAGCTCTTAATTGAATGGTTTTAATCAATATGCTAATTGTTATGCTCGTTCTGATGAACAATTTGTAGTGGACACGATATTCGCACCAAACATCGGATTATGCCTAAAATAAAGAAGTTGCGCTATCAAGTGGATATTCGCATAAACAACGAGTCGAGTAGGACAGGTATTGCCCGCGTGTCAGCTGCGCAATCCCCGAGATGGGATCACAAGTTTGCATGGTGAGTCAATTCTGAGAGGAGAATCACATCTGATAAGCGTTGTAGCAACGTGTCCGGAAATGATCGAGTAATCTTAGAACTTTATTGCATCCATCAACATCGCAGAACGCATAGGGTTTGTTGCTCAAAGGAAATCGATATATTGGCGTTAGATCCTTTGCGCGGTAGGTTTAACTCGGTCTATATGTTGCTGCATCTGACACTCTGATTAAAATATCAAACAACATTGCGCAGGTAGATCCCGTATAGAACATGGCTGGGACTTGTTTTGATGTTTTTATTTGCAGATATATCCAAAAGCCCGCCTCGCTGTCACCACAGTGACATTCGCGTTTGAGGTACTGTTATTCGTCAATCGTATACCTCCTTTCATCTTATAAGAATAATCAGATTGCAATTCAACAATGTCTGCGAGACCAGAGAGTCACTAGTCTTCTCGATGCTATCGCAGCGAATTACCGTTTAATTCTGGATTCCCAACCGTTGGAAAGAATCCAATCGTGCAAAACAACGATTGAACGTATGCTTGACGTGACAAAGGAGTGCGCCATGTATATAGTCGAATATTGTAAAACACAAAACTTCAGTAAGTGTGAATCCATGATGGATTACTAACGATTGATTCTGTTCCCCAGTTGTACGGGCAATTCAGAACGTTATCTCAACAGACATGGTCCTAGACTCCTTCGAGAAGGCATTCGCTGATTTAAGGATGGAATTCTTAACGAACGGCGTTGCTCAGGCGGCGATTGGGACTATCCGAATAATGGAGAGCGTCGAGGACATCGCTAGCGACGTGAGAGACATCAGTAGGTCCGGGTTTCATGATCGCGATCTTCTGTATTTACTCTCTTCAGATGCAGCTGTCAACCTCCCCATGCACGAGACAAGTTGGGACCCGCAGAGCGTATGCTTACCAGGCTCCCAAAAGCAGATTTTGAATGATATTGCTCGCTGGGCAATCCGTCGGGACCCGGAAGCGCCGATCTTTCTTCTCGTCGGGCCTCCGGGATGTGGCAAGACGCGGATCGCTAATTCTACCGCCTTTGTTTATGACGGTGGACATCTTGGTGCCTCCGTATTTCTTGATCGAGGCATCACGGAGCATAGAAATCCAACAAAAGTATTCAGCTCAATCGCACGCGAGCTCGCTGCTTTCGATAATCAGCTTAAATTACGCATTTCTAAGGCCATTTCGCTCAAACCGTGCCTTGGAATAGCAGTCCCTGAAAGACAATTTCAGGGGCTTATTATCGAACCGCTTAGTGACCTAACAATTATCGGGCCCATTCTCGTCATAATAGACGGGCTGGACGTGTGGCAGGATCGGAACCGCGTTTTGTCGGCCCTTATAAATGCAAGCAACCTTCATCCAAACCTTCGCTTCCTTATCACGTCAAGGCCAGAGGCAGATATCGTGAATGGTCTGAAGGGCATCCCTCACTGTCATCAGCGGCGCATGACGGCCGACGAAGAGGGCCTGGTGGAGGATGTTACATCTTATTCTCGTCAATGCCTCGAAATCCTTCAAGATAACAGACCCAGCATCTTCGCTGATTATTCTGTTGAAGAGGTCTTAGACGATTTTGAGGCCAAATCTCTAGGGATCTACCTATGGCTTTCAGTCGCAATCAGATTTCTGACTGTTGTGTCAAATGATACTGCACGCGCTTTCCTGAGCATCATTTGTTCTGTCGAAGCGCCTCCCGACTACGCCATTGCTATGTCTATCCTTAAGTGCTCTATCCACGACTCGTTGAAGGCAACCTCACAAGTCAAGCTCAAGTCGGAAATATCGGTCGGTGCTGCGATGGCGCTCGGTGTTACTGGATTGTGGTCCGACAAAGCACCTCAAATTCTCAATGTAATGCTCGAGAAACAGTTGCTTCAACACGACGACAATGCTAGCCGCTTTCTCTCCTCCATGCTGCATCCCTGGTCCACGGAAGGGATGACAAGCAACCGCCAGTGTTCACACCCTGTCGTAGAGAGTGGTTCAGTTGCATCTAACGTTTGTATGGCGCATGTCTGCGTCACTTTCCTCTGCGATCGCCTTTCATCTGACATTTGCTCTGATATCTATGTGACCAAGAACGATGGGGAGGATGTAATTGACGCACGATTGTGGAAACGACCCCCTCACCACCTTCGTCCTTACGTCGCAGAAGCTTACGGATACGCCACCAAGTTCTGGATAGAGCATTTAAAAGATGTTCAAGATGACTGCTGCATCCCATTTCTCGAACAAAAGTTAAGAAACTTAATAGAACATATTTTCCACCTACACGAGTACATGGGAAAGGATGGGCGACAAACGGCGGAGGTCCTTCGGAAATTCCTTGACATCTTTGAAGCTTCGGTGAGTGGCTCTTCCTCGTTGTGTTTGTAACCGTTCTTCGACGAGTTTTACAGGTACTACTATGTGATCCCACGATCGTGTCACAAGCGAAATCTCTTCTCAACAAATTCAAGATTTCGCCCCACGGATGTGACCGCACCCGCGTTCGTCCAAGGCGAAAACGGTCGGTTAGGCGATCGTTATCCCAGAATTCGTGCTTTTGTCCTCTATATCGCACATGGAAGATTACAAGTCCAAATACGTGCACCCTCAAGGCATGTTTGAAATACGCTGGTAAACCTACCCCACTTAGTCAATGTCTGATGGTCACACCTGCCATCGTACCCATGATTGACGAAGGTGGTCACATCTGTCGGACAATCGGGAAAGTCGCACTGACTGTCGATCGGACGGCTTCTGGTAAGTTGGTGCACGATACACAAATATGTGGGGTATCATAACATAATTATAGATGACGAACAATACCCGTGTGCCTCGGATAACATGAGAATTGGCGTGGCGATCATCCAGAAGCCTTGTGATGAATTCTCTTCAGAATGGGCAGGGAAGCTACCTTCGCCCGTTCCTCAAGACAGCCCCATAGATATGATGGGAGAGCCTTGGCTGTGGCCGTTGCCTGGCGACAAGGCCTCCGCCGTTATTGACTGGGAAGGACTTGAAGAATATCTGTACCCCCTACAGGCCGGAGATCAGCTTGCAATTGTTGCTGAGTTCGGAAACCTACCTACGGAATTGCCATTGACCGCACGATTTTTGGTAACCCTGGATATTGAATATGAGCTCGAGCATCGTAATGACGAGAAATGATGGGACCACTGCTCACTGCGTTGGTATTGATTGCCAATTCTTCCTCTTCACTTTCAAATATTGCGTTGCAATAGTGACCGCACGATTTTTGGTAACCCTGGATATTGAATACGAGCACGAGCATCACGATGACGAGGAACGATGGGACCGCTGCCCACTGCGTTAGTACTGATTGATTCTTCCTGCCACTTCCGAATATTTATGTATTATACATGATCTTGACGCATATTTGAACCTCTATCATTCACTCTTCCGCTTATCGATAACATAGCACATTTCCATCCATGCTAAATGCGGCCATGACTGTCAGGCTTAGGTTTACGACAACTATCTACCTCTAGCGTGAACTATCGATCGCTATAGATACTAACTACTACAGCATGCGCCAAACAGCCGTACGGCGTCATCATCCTAGAGAGAGAGAGAAATCATGTGCGTATTCATTCGAGAGACGTGGGAGTACGAGACCAGACGAGGCTGGTAGGGATGAAGCGGGGCTTACAGTGCTTGGACGAGGCGCGATAGTGATGCGTCGTTGCTGTGCTCGGCGCGAGCCAACAATAACTCTTTGATGTCCTCTCCCGTCGCGTGAGAGTCCAAGGCTAAGTTTGGATCCACTCGCCTTTTGGACGGTGTCGCATCGGAATGCATGTAGCGCCATATCTCTTCCATTTTCTTGTCCAAGGTATCATACACCACATCTCCTTTCCCGCCAAACTGAGTAACCATCTTGCAGTGTCTTTTATTCATTTCGAGTATATACTGTCGAAGATCCTTGTATGTCTCGTCTTCGTCCCTGATCTGGAAAAAGAAAAAAGATAACACGTCATTCGTTAATCAGAACTTGTGCAACTTACATCTGAGTCAAAGAGGATAATACCTATCCAGGGAACCCGGGTTGGCATTTTATTCATCGCTTCATCCATGATGGCATCAATCTCAGATCCTGGAAGGCTTCCAAAGTCATTTCTCGGTGATTTGTGAATGCGGCAATATTGGCGCAGGAGAAAATGGCGGGCGATGAGTAGCGTGAGAGTGCGTGCAAAGAAGTAGCAATTGAACTGCGCCAACGTGTATTTCTCGGCGTTGGGGTCCTTGCGAATAGCATCGCAGATAGCAAAAACGGTATACAAGTCAGGCATTGGTTCAAAAAAATCCTGAATAATCTTGCAATTCGTGAGCTTGCTGACTTTGTGGTAATCCTGGTCATCGAGAGGCGTAATTGTATCCTCTGCCTTGCAGCCATTCAACTTGGAGTTAAAATTCGTTCCTTCTAATGGACGCCGTTCGATGCGATAGTGTGTGTCCAAATCGAGGGTTCTGAGGATGACAAACTCATGCTCGGGCTCCTCTCTTTCCTTCCTGAGCTCGAGCCTGTAGATAGAAGGGAAGTTGGAAAAACATCGGTAGATGTCATCATCGATCGGGCGGGATGACTTGTCGCGCACACGTGAGGTGGACGAGGACCGAAAGGGCATCAAGAATAATGACAGGCCCGGGGATGGCATAACTTGGGGTCAACGGAGAGTTGCTATTGGCAGTGCCTGCGAAGCTTGATGCTTTAAGCCCCGTCAGCGAACCCCGTGCCCTTTGGACCCTGCGAAGGCTGGAAGCCTCATTCATTGATAGTAACGTGCCGAGGAGCATGGGATTCGTCCGTTTGTCGTTCAACGTCCTCCTTTGCTTGATCCAGTGTGTGTGTGTAGAAGCTGATTGGTGAATGTTATTGAATTGGATGCCGAGCAGATCGTGAAGACGGTTGAACAAACCATAAAGTGGACACTCCAGCCAGATGCCAGATTCAAACCTCATTGCAGTACTATAGATGACCGATGAGTGACTTACCATCAGTCAATTGAAGTGGGTGCCTAGTCGGACGTGGTCTTGTTTACGGGCTGACAGTACACTGCCAGGGCCAAAGGCTAGGAATCAGGATATTACGTATACATCAGGCACTGTCACCGACTCCATTTACATACGCTCAACGCGAACATAACAATGGAAACCTGTAGGTCTCGCTCAACACCAATTCATATCCCACATTAAATTGTTCAAGCGGATGCATGTCAAGTCTTTCTTTAGACATAGACCACTTCCAAGCCCAATTCCTCGATGTTGAAGAGTTGGGCGCTAAATTTGACACGGAATGTCATAAGGTTCGGTCCACCTTCTGAATACGACTTCAACATGTGCATTCAATGAGGCTATAGGAAGTCATCTGATTTTGTTCTAGTACATCCAACGTATCAACGCATGCCCTTAGGGCTAAAACATAGCTTAGAAGGTATCGTTGCCAGGGCAGGTATCGGTGCTATGGCCCTCTGCAAGAGTACTGCTTTCTAAACGCCCCCATGTCGTCAATCTGAAAGCGTGCTGGACAACAGTGACTGAAGCGGAGGTGCCCTGGAACGCCGATTCTCATTTACTTTTTAATGTGCACAACGGTTGCAATGACACGACATCAGCCTCGCGGCGAGGCATGGAAAACCATGCGTCGTGGCGTTTATAACTGGAACTCGTGTGTGATTGAAGAGAATCGCTTCCCTACAACAACCGTTTTCTGTTCCGCCCACCTGTGTCGACCGTCACCGCATCAACTACGGAACTGTGCGGTCCTCCTGAGACGAGCTCTGGATAACACGACTAATGTGCAAGTCGACGTCGAACATCGAGCTCTTAATTGAATGGTTTTAATTAATATGCTAATCGTTATGCTCGTTCTGATGAATTTGTAGTGGACACGATATTCGCACCAAACATTGGAACACGCCTAGAATAAAGGAGTTGCGCTATCAAGTGGATATTCGCATAAACAACGAGTCGAGTAGGACAGGTATTGCCCGCGTGTTAGCTGCGCAATCCCCGAGATGGAATCACAAGCTTACATGGTAAGTCAATTCTGAGTGGGGAATCACATCTGATGATAAGGGTTGTAGCAACGTGTCCGGAAATGATCGAGTAATCTTGGAACTTTATTGCATCCATCAACATCGCAAAACGCACAGGGTTTGTTGTTCAAAGGAAATCGACATATTAGCGTTAGAACCTTCGCGTGGCAGGTTTAACTCGGTCCGTATGTTGCTGCATCTGACATGCCAATTCAGAGCATCGGATTTGTTTGTACAACGAGAAAAACAAGGAAAATGGAACGATAGCTATCTGGTACCAAGAACCTGACCAGGCCCAGGATGCCAACAGCGCCATTAAGCCGTGTTCGTTAGATCGTCTGAGGGACTTGGGAATTATCACCAGTTCGCTCGCGAGTAGCAAGGTTGGAATGATGCCTCCTGCATGGACGAATATCCTATTCTCGTTGGGAACTCTGATTCAAATATCGAACAACACTGCACAGGTAGATCCCGCATAGAACATGGCTAGGACTTGTTTTGATGTTTTATTATGCAGATATATCCAAAAGCCCACTTTGCTGTCACCACAGTGACATTCGCGTTCAAGGTACTGTTATTCGCCAATTGGATACCCTTTTTATGTTATAAGAATAACCAGATCGCAATCCAGCAATGTCTGCGAGACCAGAAAGTTAATGGTCTTCTCGACGCTATCGCAATGAATTACCGTTTGATTCTGGATTCTGGATCTTTAGAAAGAATCCAGTCGTGCAAAACAACGATTGAGCGTATGCTTGACGCAACAACGGAGTGCGCCCTGTTTATAGTCGAGTATTGTAAAACACAAGGCTTTGGTAAGTTTGAATCCATGATGAATTACTGGCGATTAATTCTCTCCCTCAGCTGGACGGGCAATTCAGAACAAAACGGACATGGTCCTAGGCTCCTTCGAGAAAGCATTCGCTGATTTAGGGACGGAATTCATAACGAACGGCGTTGCTCAGGCGGCGATTGAGACTATCCGAATACTGGAGAGCGTGGAGGACATCGCTAGCGACGTGAGGGACATCAGTACGCCCGCGTTTCATGATCACGATCCCCTGTATTTATTTACTCTCTTCAGATGCAGCTGTCAATCTCCCCATGCACGAGACGAGTTGGGACCCGCAAAGCGTGTACTTACCAGGCGCTCAAAATGCAATTTTGAATGATATTGATCGATGGGCAATCTGTCGGGATCCAGAAGCGCCGATCTTTCTTCTCGTCGGGCCTCCGGGATGTGGCAAGACGCGTATCACTAATTCTACTGCCTTCGCGTTCGATAGCGGTAGACGTCTTGGTGCCTCCGTATTTCTTGATCGAGGCATCGCGGAGCATAGAAATCCAACAAAAGTATTCAGCTCTATCGCACGCGAGCTCGCTGCTTTCGATAATCAGCTTAAATTACGCATTTCTAAGGCCATTTCGCTCAAACCGTGCCTTGGAACAGCATTCCTTGAAAGGCAGTTGCAGGGGCTTATCATCGAGCCGCTTAGTGATCTGACGATCATCGGGCCCATTCTAGTCATAATAGACGGGCTAGATGTATGGCAGGATCGGAACCGCGTCTTGTCGGCCCTTAGAAATGCAAGTAACCTTCATCCAAACCTTCGCATCCTTATCACGTCAAGGCCAGAGGCAGATATCGTGAATAGTCTGACGGGCTTCCGTCACTGTCATCACCAGTTCATGACCGCTGACAAGTGTTTATTCTCTTCAAGTTCATTAGATCGTCTGAAAGACTTGGGAATTATCACCAGTTCGCTCGCGAGTAGCAAGGTTGGAATGATGCCTCCTGCATGGACGAATATCCTATTCTCGTTGGGAACTCTGATTAAAATATCAAACAACATTGCACAGGTGGATCCCGCATAGAACATGGCTAGGACTTGTTTTGATATTTTTATTTTGCAGATATATCCAAAAGCCCACCTCGCTGTCACCACAGTGATATTCGCGTTCGAGGTACTGTTATTCGTCAATCGTATACCTCTTTTCATCTTATAAGAATAATCAGATCGCAATTCAGCAATGTCTGCGAGACCAGAGAGTTACTAGTCTTCTCGATGCTATCGCAGCGAATTACCGTTTAATTCTGGATTCCCAACCTTTGGAAATAATCCAATCGTGCAAAACAACGATTGAACGTATGCTTGACGTGACAAAGGAGTGCGCCATGTATATAGTGGAATATTGTAAAACACAAAACTTCAGTAAGTTTGAATTCATGATGGATTACTAGCGATTGATTCTGTCCCCCAGCTGTACGGGCAATTCAGAACATTATCTCAAAAACAGACATGGTCCTAGACTCCTTCGATAAAGCATTCGCTGATTTAAGGATGGAATTCTTAACGAACGGCGTTACTCAGGCGGCGATTGGGACTATCCGAATACTGGAGAGTGTCGAGGACATCGCTAGCGACGTGAGGGACATCAGTACGCCCGCGTTTCATGATCGCGATCCCCTCCTTGTATTTACTCTCTTCAGATGCAACCGTCAACCTCCCCATGCACGAGACAAGTTGGGACCCGCAGAGCGTATGCTTACCAGGCTCCCAAAAGCGGATTTTGAATGATATTGTTCGCTGGGCAATCCGTCGGGACCCGGAAGCGCCGATCTTTCTTCTCGTCGGGCCTCCGGGATGTGGCAAGACGCGTATCGCTAATTCTACCGCCTTTGCATTCGATGACGGTGGGCACCTTGGTGCCTCCGTATTTCTTGATCGAGGCATCGTGGAGCATAGAAATCCAACAAAAGTATTCAGTTCTATCGCACGCGAGCTCGCTGCTTTCGATAATCAGCTTAAATTACGCATTTCTAAGGCCATTTCGCTCAAACCGTGCCTTGGAACAGCAGTCCCCGAAAGACAATTGCAGGGTCTTATTATCGAACCGCTTAGTGACCTGACAATTATCGGGCCCATTCTAGTCATAATAGACGGGTTGGATGTATGGCAGGATCGGAACCGCGTCTTGTCGGCCCTTAGAAATGCAAGCAACCTTCATCCAAACCTTCGCTTCCTCATCACATCAAGGCCAGAGGCAGATATCGTGAATGGTCTGAAGGGCATCCCTCACTGTCATCAGCGGCGCATGACGGCCGACGAAGAGGGCCTGGTGGAGGATGTTACATCTTATTCTCGTCAATGCCTCGAAATCCTTCGAAATAACAGACCCAGCATCTTCGCTGATTATTCTGTTGAAGAGGTCTTGGACGATTTTGAGACCAAATCTCTAGGAATCTACCTATGGCTTTCGGTCGCAATCAGATTTCTGGCTGTGGTCTCAGATGATACTGCACGCGCTTTCCTGAGCGTCATTCGTTCTACCGAAGCACCCACCGACTACGCCGCTGCTATGTCTATCCTTAAGCGCTCTATCTACAACTCGTTGAAGGCAACCTCACAAGTCAAGCTCAAGTCGGAAATATCGGTCGGTGCTGCGATGGCGCTCGGTGTTACTGGATTGTGGTCCGACAAAACACTTCAAATTCTCAATACAATGTTCGAGAAACGGTTGCTTCAACGTGACGACAATGCTAGCCACTTTCTCTCCTCCATCCTGCATCCCTGGTCCACGGAAGGGATGGCAAGCAACCGCCAGTGTCCACACCCTGTCGCAGAGAGTGGTTCAGTTGCATCCAACGTTTGTATGGCGCATGTCTGCGTCACTTTCCTCTGCGACCGCCTTTCATCTGACATTTGCTCTGATATCTATGTGACCAAGAACGATGGGGAGGATGTAATTGACGCACGATTGTGGAAACGACCTCCTCACCACCTTCGTCCTTACTTGGCGGATGCTTACGGATACGCTACCAAGTTCTGGATAGAGCATTTAAAAGATGTTCAAGATGAATGCTGCATCCCATCTCTCGTACAAAAGTTGAGAAAATTAATAGAATATGATATTTTCCACCTACACGAGTACATGGGAAAGGATGGGCGACAAACGGCGGAGGTCCTTCAGAAATTCCTTGACATGCTTGAAGCTTCGGTGAGTGGCTCTTCCCGGTTGTGTTTGTAACCGTTCTTCGACGAGTTTTATAGGAACTACTATGTGATCCCAGGATCTTCTCACAAGCAAAATCTCTTCTTAACAAATTCAAGATTCCGCTTAACCGCCCGCGCGGTCGCCTAAGGCGAAAACGAGCAGAGTGGCTTTGCCAGAATTCGTGCTTTTGTCCTCTATATCGCACATGGAAGATTACAAGTCCAAATATATGCACCCTCAAGGCATGTTTGGAATACGCTGGCAAACCTACCCCACTTCGTCAATGTTTGATGATCACACCTGCCATCGTACCCATGATTGATGAAGATGGCTACATCTGTCGGACGATTGAGGAAGTCAAACTGACCGTCGATAGGACTGCTTCCGGTAAGTTGGTGCAGATACACAAATATGCGGAGTAACCACGACATAATTATACTAATAGATGACCAACAATATCCGTGTGCCTCGGATAACATGAGGGTTGGCGTGGCGATCATCCGGAAGCATCCCAACGGATTCCCTCCGAAATGGGCAGGGAAGCTACCTTCGCCCGTTCCTCAGGACAGTCCCATAGATATGATGCGAGATCCTTGGCTGTGGCCGTTGTCCGGTGACAAGACCTCCATCGTTGTTGGCTGGGAAGAAGGACTTGAAGAATATCTGTACCCCCTACAGGCCGGAGACCAGCTTGCAATTGTTGCTGAGTTCGGCAACATGCCTACGGAATTCCAATTGACTGCACAATTTTCGGTAACCTTGGATATTGAATACGAGGAGTGATGTTACTGATTGATTCTTCCTATCCACTTTCGAATATTTATTGTGTATCATGCATGATCTGGACGCATATTTGGACCTCTATAATTCACTCTTCTGCTTATCGATAAAACATAGCACACTATCGCTATAAATAACTAGTATTTGTACAGGGTCCTTTGAATCCCACGATAATGTCCGTATATCCACGGGGGTGCACACCAGCGTTCATCATCGATGGATCGCATCGAGCACCGGTCAATGTCTTGGGTGACAAAAATCATGAAATGTACCACCATCGACATTCCGGGCGCGACGGGCCGAGGCATGATTTTGAGGATGGATGAAAGGACTCGCGTGCCCAGGTAATTCACGTGGAAGGTCGCAGGGTCATGGTACAAAAATTAGAAAGAAATGAAAGCAAAAAGCAGCCGGTCAATTGAAAGCGGGTGCCGAGAAGATGTGTGGTCTTGTTTGCGACGGGCTGTTACTGGGCCAAAGCCACCGACGAAATCTTTGCCGCTACAATCGAAGCGGACGATATCCCCCGATCAACATGGAAGAGAGCGACGCTTCCACAGAGGGCACAAGTACCGTCCGCGAATTGGAAGGTGGCAAACTTTACGCCGTCCTAACGGATAATGACGACTTTATGTGGAAATGGGCCTTCTTCATCCCAAACCCATCTGTCTCGCCGATCGGCTCGTCTGGCACGATATTTCAAGTCACAGAAATTCAGGACCCAAGAGGCTGGAGGTTTGTGAAGGACGAAAAGAACGTGCTCTCGTGGCAACCTGTAGTTACCATCGTACAGTTGGGGGATATTGATTTTTTGGGCGACTACGACGATTTGATGGGCGGAGATTATCTAACCCAGATGTTTGCTCAAGTCAAACTACCTTCGAGCGAGTCTTCGGAATCATCACGAACATGGTTTCTCGAGGCCGTCAGCGTGTTGGACGAGTACGGGATTTTGACGTGCGAGGACACTACGCTCCTGGAAAGGGAGATACGTAGGTATGCGTTTGACGCGATGGAGGGTTATTTGCAACGCGACGGTGATTGTTCTTTGCTTCGGTGTCGTCATATCTGATTCAGTCCAGGTTGGGCGCAATTTACGGCACAGAATTGTTCATAGTTCATCGGGGATCTGGGTGGCTCTCTTCTTTTTTTTCTGGTTTGGTGGTATTTCGAGTGGTAAGCTTTTTGCTCGTACCTTGCTAGTTGACGACTTAAAGCTTGTTAGATGAACAACGTACAATAGCGGATATACTAACTGTTGTGCGCTGTTATTGAATTCCGACTCGTCAATTGACTAATAACCTCCAGGTTCTTTACCGTTCTCTGCATATCAACCCGCATATACGTGATCGGGATTGTTGTCTGAATGACAACAGGTACTGTCGTTTCTGGCATGCTGATTTCACTACAATACTTCTTGCTGCATCTCAATATTTCCTTTAGTGGGTGTCTAAGTATATTTCATGGGCGATAGCATAGACTTGGTCACAATGTATTCATAATCGGACGATGTTATGTACATTGGCAGGTATTAAGGGCTTTGCGTTCTATGTGTTATAACTTCATATTATGACCATGTACGTACATACCAACGGGATTAACCTATATTGCAATACTTCACGGTATATTTAGACTAAACGATCGGGTGCCCCATTTTCTTTTCTCCTTCATGCACACAGTTACACTTCTTTCCGCCGCCATGGCTGGGACCACGCTGGCGAGCATTCTACGTATACGTCAAGATCCAAACACAACTAATATTGTCAAAATTAATAGTAAAGACGACCATTGGTACGTGTTCCGCCTCCAGAGTTCTTGTCACAAGATCTATATCGAGTCGGTAGTATGATCGTACCCAAGTAGGTATATGCGCTTGCATGACGGCAATTGTCAATGTCAATTTCGTAGGGAACCGCATACAAACATTGGCGACAGCGAATATACCGGTGGCGAGACAACTTATTGTACGTCTGCGGGGCGGACGTCATTGGATCAGGGGATGCTTCCGGGGAACTTCTGGAGGAACGTTGAGTACAAAGCAGATAATGGCGTGAACGGATATCCATACGTTCAACGTACGTGCTTCAAATTACGCAACCACTTGAAGCCTTTTTTTTTTTATAGTTACAGGTTGTATCAACCCCGACTCCCTTGATAGGCTCAACGCAGATGACGATGGAGGTCAATACGATTCGAATGGAGGCCCTGATGGCGAAGGGAATCCTCAAGGAAGCATGTGCCTCGGGTGGGTGTTCAACGCATCAGAGCGCATATAATGACCTACTATTCTTCATTAGATATAAAAGTTATGTGCAATTGATCGAGCCAACTTTGCCCCGCGCATGCATCCGGTGCTGCGGTGACGTCGCTGACTGCGTCACGAACAAAGGTAAGTTATGCTCGTGGATGTGCAATTGACAGAATTTGATCCGATAATCACTAGACAGGACAGGCTGTCCCAATGTTATCACTGGGAATTACTTCGACTGCGCTTGATTTCTTATGCTATGGGGACTATTATTAATTGATAATTGAGTTATGATACATACATGAGCTAGCAATGTCTATTTCAACCGTGGTTGTGTAAAGGGGCCGGAGTGATGCTGCGCGTTTGGCTGTGTGTGATCTCAGGCTCCTAATTCTCCTCGGTTTAAAAAGGCCGGTGTCTCCACGATTTCCACCAATGCTCAAGTCAGTAGCGACAAAGATCGCCCACAACTCAACCATCCCATCTCTGGCAGGGAACAGCGACCTAAGATCCCTGCAAGATTTGATAACAGCCGAAAAGAGTGTACTTACCTCGTGCGTCGGCGGTGATTACGCGCTCAGCCCGTCATCTAACGAATGAATAAGATTACAACGTCTTAGCGTCGATGTTGCGAAAGCGTCAGAGGCATTGCGAACTTGGGGACTAGGGGAAGGAGATGACCTAGGGGTACGTATATTATCTCTTGCTCAATGGACTGGTCCTATTGTTTTTTTTTTTTTTCAGGATACATTGAGCGCATCCGCAAACATTCTTACGCACTATTCATCCGCGCTATCTCAATATGCATCACATGGGCAAAGGATGAGGGATCAGCTGAAGGCGATCCGAACAAGGGAAGAAGCGCTGGACGACCTGAAACGTCGCAGAAGGAGCGTCATGTCAAGTGCTGACTCTGCGGACAAGAAGTTGAGCAAGATGAGTCCTGAAAACAAGAACCTCATGAGTCAACAAGAAACGTTGAATCGGTTGCGCAACGAGATTCGGTCGTTGGATGCTGATATCATGGCTGAGGAATCTTCGCTAGGAGATTTCAAGAGGTCACAAGTTAAAACGATGATGGGACTCAAGTTTGGTGGGTTATTGGAATGCAGCGAGAAAGGCATAGTGCGTAGGAGTTTATCTCTACCGTCAGGCATTTCCAACTGATCACACGATATCGAAAGATTGCTGGGGAGTATGGCAAAGTCGTGATTGCGGTGCGTGTTCCTTGACTTTTGACGTTTATCGCATAGATTGAAGTTGGATTTAAGGAAATCCCGGAGGAGGTGACGCAACCTGGAGTGCCAAGAGGCCTTTATTATGGGCATCCCCGGACAGAAGAGTTGGTTGCCCAAGCGCATCACCGAGTTAGCGAGGTCGTGTTATCGACCACAATCCCGGTAAAAGACCCCCAGGTGTCGTATCCCGATCAAGATCAAGTGAGGCAAGGGTATGATACCCGTTCATGGGCGCAAGGCGATAGTAGTTCGACTAACGGAAAATACCTCTCTACGCCTCAAGGCATTGCGAATGGACGCTTTCTGGACAATTCACCTTCGATGGCCTTTGACGCTCCACAAGCCCCTCTTCAACGTCCCTCCAACTATGAGCTTACAGACGGTCCTAGGAAGCAAAGCGTTGATGACTTTGGAATACCTGCATGGGGTTCCTCTAACGCTGGTGCTAGCCGTTTCAATACTTATCCTCCGAAGATTGGACCCAGTGGTGATGGGGAAGGTAGTTCTAAACCCCACAACGAACCACCTTACCTCCCAACGCGCCAAGAATCTACTCCGTTCTCCGCTTTTACCGAAGCCTTATCTACAATCGTGGATCAGCCCCGAGCAAATGCCAATGTGCGCGTCAGCGGAGGTTCCATTGCGCCGCCGTCGTATGTGGAGCCAGGGCTGGATGCACAATATCAAGAGGCTTCTAGATTCTTGGGACAATTCTGTGGGATCGAAGAGGAAAATGATCTGCTCACATACCCCGGAGGTGCTCACGAGCAACAAGTTTCATCTCATCAAGGTCAAACCCAAAACGAGTTACCCGTTGCGACGGGGCATTATAGAGGATACGCTGAAATTGAGGACGCTGATTATGCAAACCAGCCTACGGGAACACAGGGAGACCTTCCTGAACGTGTTTCACAGAATTACTCAGCCTCTGACATGGGTATGAAAATCACATCTTTTATGCTGTCATGATATTAAAGATCTTATAGATCCCACTCCTAGGAATCGAACTGCTTTCGAAATCAGAAATCAACAAGCTCCGGGATCTGAAGAAGAGGAAAGGGCATTGAATGCTGCTGCTGCTCGTGAAATCGGCAGAGAAATGGAGGCAATGAACATTACGAGGGACCGTAGCCTGCCTCAATCCGTGCATTCGACGGTAACCCATGATTTGAACACAAATTCACCACCTCCAAGTGATGTTCCCGTGCCGATGACAATGGTTGAATCGACCTTACCTCCCCCAGTTGTTCCGTTTGCAAGACAAACTATTTCGCCTCGTCCTTCATTTGAACGGCTTCAGCTAACCTCGTCGCAACCCCATACAAATCAACTCTACCGATCACCTTTGGTTCAATCACGTCAGCTTCCTCCCTCCTATGAAACGCCAGAGTTCCCTTTGCCAACCCCGGCCTTCCCACCTTCGCCCCAGATAACCACAAGATCATCCTTCTCCTCGAGTCGAGGGTCTCCAGATATATCATCCCCAGCCATGTCCAAAGTCTCATCGACAGGATCATTACCTCCAGGGGGTCGTACCATACCCGCTGCTGCATTCAAGAGAGTTATACCCAGGAAAGGTAGCGAGGCGACTATAGGCGACAGGGGACGGCTCGCTACTGCTTCACCATCGCAGTCACATTTGCAGTCCCCAGTGATACCACCAGCACGAGAGAGATCCAATTCAGATTCAAGACCGCTTCCTACGCCACCGCAGCATGATAGAGATAGCGATTATGGTGCAGGAAGGTTTGTCACAAACTTGGAAGAGGAGTGGAAGTAAATTTTGCTGGTTGTTGGACCTTCTGAACTGTATGATACTACCAGCATGGACGATTGTCGATATCTTGTTGTTTCATACCTATGTATGTATCATTATATAATTACTATTAAGAATTAAAAAGCGTTGACCCCCACCCGGATTGAACGGATGACCTTGTGGAAGTCCCAAGTCTGGAATCACACGCTCTCCCACTGAGCTAGGGGGCCATCAATTTTTCGTCATCAGCTCGGAATCTCCAACTTTCGTCTGTTTTTTTCTCTAATACAACTTTTGTGATGCTTACAGCCTTGTACTGTGCAGACACGGTCTTGCTGCGCCGCGCGACCGACTGACGAGAAAAACGCTGCTTTCTCCATTGCCGAAGCTCTAGATTGGTCGAGTTCATCCTCGACCTCAACTGCCGACCATGCGAGATCCTCACCTGGCTCCACGTAGGGATATCTGAGCCATGCCGCGTCGCGTGTTTCTATTTTGCGGTCCGTCTTCGCGAACGCTCCCTAAACTCACATTAACCTGCACCTGTAGGCGTCCGTTCCCACATAGCCGCGTTTTTTTTAAACCAACACGGATGCGCAAATTTGGTCAATTCGTCATTTTTGATTCGGATATCGGTGGCTGTTGGCGTTTATCTGGTATCAGAGTGTAACGGAAGACTGCCCTACGTGTTTATCGGGACGGCTTTTATGCGGCCAGCAAGCTCTAAAAGTGAAAGACGAAGCCTTCTTATCATGCTATCTCTGGTATGTCTCGTTTGCCCTCCTGTGCGTTTTATGGTTGTAGAACCGCAAGCAGCCTGGTCCACGATATCATATCCTATGCCAAACTCTTCTGCCAGCAGCCATTGCTTCTTTTCAGCGAACTCGTCGTCTGCTTAACAATGCACCAATTGGTAATCACTACTTCGTTTTCGCACCCAAACACCACTGACGGTATTGTGATCAGGTATTTTGAATGACCCGCAAGCCTGGAATTCCGCCTTTGAACAATGAATTCAATGCATCTGCATTCTGCACCTGTTCCTCTCTTGGATATGGACGATGGATCTACCTCGTTCAACTCGGTTATAGTTGAGCCCTTCACCGCGACTCAGTACATCACCCCTACTGACGGATCCAGCAATTCAATATCTTGATGTTGGTCGTGATGACAGACACGTTTTGTTCAACCCATCAACTTTCATACATCTCAGTCCGCATGTACTCCGGATACTCACTCCAATTCTAATGCACGATCACGCACGTAGCCAAGACATTCATCTGGGCAACTGAATTGCACAATGATGCATGACCGTTGGCTAGACGCCATTTGACTTTTTTCACCCACGTCAAGGCAAGGAACTTCAAAGAAGCTTCGTCCGTTTTGACATTCTTAACAAATATGACGTGTCCTTGTCAAGGCCACGGAGAAAGGGTTTACTGGTATGCTGCTGCTGCTGCTGCTACGGACTCTCAGTACTTGGACAAGTGTTATCAGCTCTGCAATCCTACCGATGTTCCCGTTCGATATCAACGTTGAAGCTTGCGCTTGCCTGACGGAATGCACGTGTCTCAGGTCACATCATTTCTACGCCTTCCCCGAAGAGGTATTACCTTATTGGTTATGACGATCCCACAAACGCTGATCGTATCAGTCAAGTTCACATGTGAATATTATAAATCTGCAATTGAACAACATAAGCAAGATTCACTCAGACCTCCACATATATTTCTTGGATCCTCCCACAATGCCACACGTCGTCATCCTATAGTTGTCATACGCCGCATGTCAATAATGTCGTTTAGTAATAACAGAAGATCCCATGCGTTGGTCACAAGTTGTCCAGTTGGTACCTGGGTCCAGTTGTAGCGTTCGTCAAAAAGTGGAGATATCGCGCCCACTTATAGGGACGATGGAACGATGGCAGCTTCTTTCTCTCAGCCAGTCTCCGTCCAAAGAATTGGGCTTCCAACCATGCACCCTCTGTTATATATTCCGTTCATTCTGCTCCCCATTCTATGGGTGCGGAACATTAGGTGGAATGCTCGTACGAAGGGACTTCCCCCACCTCCCGGCCCCAAGCGATGGCCTATTGTAGGCAATCTTTTCAATCTCCCCTCCGGTAAAAACTATTTGGTTTATGACCAATTGTTCAAGAAATATGGTTCGCTGGTAGACCACCTTTCCGAACAAAACTGATACATTTTAAGGCGATATCATCTCCTTCAAGCTCTTGGGTCAACATATCGTAGTTCTTGGTTCCACCAAGCGAACGAATGAACTTTTTGGGAAGCGTTCAACTGTCTACTCGGGGAGGCAAGTACCACCATTCGTAGAAGATGTGTAAGTTGATTCGCTAAATTGCACTTCTTAAAATTAATTAATTCTTGTCTAAGCATTGATTTCAAATACATCTTTTTTACCTTGACTTACGGAACGTGGTGGCGCCGTCACAGACGTACATTTCACGAACATTTCAATCCCAATGTCATCAATCGTTATTATCCGAACATGTTGAAAGCAACTCATGTCCTCCTTCGTAGTTTGGTTGCGACTCCGGACGCCTTCTATCAGCACCTTCGATTGTAAGTGTTCCGTTAGTCATGCGTTACCATTGGTTGACACTTATCCTCTCAGCCTATTCGCTGCTATTATATTGGACGTGACATTCGATTTACAGATAGAGGGCCTAACTGACCCGTATGTTCTTAATACGGAGGAGACAGTGAAGGGGTTCTCTCAAGGGCTTATATTCGGGAACTTCTGGGTCGACTATGTCCCGTTCATGATACCCTTTATGAAATACGTGCCCAGCTGGGTGCCAGGAGCAGGGTACAAGAAAGATGCAGACAAGTGGAGAGCTGCAGGTAAATTTGTTGAATACAGTGCATATGAAAAGGTTAAATATGATCTGGTGCGTATTCCTCGCGAATCCTTGTGCAACACTAAAAACGTAATAGGCTAAGGGAATTGATCATTCTTGTGTCACCTCTCGTCTCCTGGCATCTCTCCCTGACGATGCGCGGGAAAAAGCTGAAGCCGAAGCCATTATTCGGAACGTTACAGCCACGGCATATGTCGGTGAGGGGTTATTGGCATCGAAACAAATACACACTAACTCGGATCTCGATAGCCGGAGCAGAATCGGTAAGTACGATGGCTGCTCAATTTGTTCCTGACGCCTTAAGTATGTAGGCTATGTCGATCAGTATGAATTTCTTCGCTGCTATGGCCAAGTATCCAGAAGTCCAGAAGAGAGGACAAGCAGAGATTGATCGTGTTATTGGGCCAAACCGGCTTCCTGACTTCACTGATGAGGCCTCTTTGCCATATGTTGCTGCGATGGTCAAAGAAGCTTTGCGGTGGTACTTAATTGCCAATAGTAGTGCGTTTTTGGCATTTCTCTAAATAATCTTTGCTGAATCTCCACGTCAGTTACACACCAAGCCACGGAAGACGACGAATATGACGGTTATTTCATCCCGAAGGGTACCATTGTCATAGGGAACTCCTGGTACTTACATTTCACTCTCTGGGAATAAATACATGACAGCTCTGTGATCAGGTCCATTTTACATGATCCAGAAGTTTATCCGAACCCAGAGGAATTCCGCCCCGAACGATTCCTGGACGACGGGATTAATCCACCTGCTCCCTACCCTGAAGCTACCTTTGGTTTTGGACGACGTATCTGCCCCGGCCGTTACTTCAGCGATAAAGAACTCTTTATCACTATTTCGAATGTCCTGGCTACCTTGGACATATCACGCCCAGTTGATAAATCTGGCAACCCGATTGATATTGAACTTGAGCATTATGACGGATTTGTTTCGTGAGCATCGTTGGAACTTTTCGATTAGCATTGTTGGGTTGACATTAACTCCAGATTTCCACTCCCCTTCGAATGCACTATAAAGCCACGTTCGCCCGAAACGGAGGCTCTAATCCGGGCGACAGAGGGATTGAATTATGCAGCCTAAACAATACCCGATTCGCAGCTCGACGCTGTGAGTGGAATTCACATGATTCTGTTTAATGTACTTACCTCTTCTTCTTTTCACATGTTAGCAGTGTGGACAGTATGTATGTACCTGTGGCCTACGTCAGTTTAGCAATCATGATGCCGCTTGAAGCTCTGAAACATTGTGTGACTATCTGATAGCCTGATATATGACTTCCTGATTGTCCAGGCATTTGTCCCAGGTTTCTAGTCAACGCACGACAGTAAGACACCATATTTCCATTAAGTTGAACATAATGCACATGGTCAACTGTTTGGTACCTTGTTCTGGAATTCTGGAAGAAATCCATCAAATCGGTCTTGGTCCATGAACTGGAAATCTCGTTGGCACACCATCCCACAAGACGCTGCCGCCATCTGTGCCAAATTTGACTTTATAGTAACACCGCGCACGCGACCACACGTACGCTTTTGTGGGCTTCGTTCTCCCCCTCCTCGTTGATCGGCATGCGTGGCGCGGAACCGCGCACGGTGGCGGTGCGCGTGCAGTGGACAATGGACATCGATGTTCCTGGCGGTCATGTTGCCTTCTGCGGGACGGAGGTACGAATCCGGCCTTCTATCTGCAGGTCCCTTTGAATATCATCAGTGATTTATGTCTGAGGCCCCTCAAGTATCTCCACTTCCTTGGTTGGTGCATCCCCGGCGCTGAAGACGTACTGGCTCTTGATACCAATGGAGACCTGGACCGGGAGATTTTACTATGTTTCATGATGTCATTAATATCATGCATGCACGCAGGACGCTTACGGCATGCTATCGGTTCAACGAAGATCTCGCCCGTGTTATCGACTTCAAAGTCATTAAGACCAGGACGAACGTGCTTCAGAAACTTCGCGGACGCGTGGCGACTTTCGCACCCGGGTTTGCTGGAGCGTGATGTTTGTTGAGTGTGGTCAAGAGTTACCAGTATATGGAGCTGGTTTACATATCATTCCATTTATGTAAGTAAATACTTTATTACTGCGTGCTTTGCTGCGCCAGAAGTTTATCTGATTGGTCTACTAGTACAAACCACCACATCGTCCTTACCCCTCCTACAAGCCTCTCCACAAGCTGTCGATCTCGAAGCGTCTAGCGAATTCAAGTTGACTTCTAACTATTGACTTCACACTCTCCAGCTCCAGCTCCTTGGACAAGTGTTATCAGCTCTGCAATCCTACAGATGTTCCCATTCGATATCAACGTTAAATGATGCAGTTTGCTTGCGCTCTCCTGACGGAATAGAAGTGTCTCGGGGCACACTACTCTACGCATTCCCCAAAGAGTTATTACTTTATTGGTTGTGACGATCCCACAAACGGAACTGATCGTATCAGGTCCACCTGTGAAATCTATATTTGGTATTGAACCCGTTTATAGACATAGCTCGATTCACTCGGACCTCGCCATTTATGTCTTAAAACCCTCCCACGATGCCACACGCTGTGGTGCCAAAGTCAATGTCAATATGCTGCATGTCAAAAATGTCGTTTAGTAATAACAGAAGAGGCCATGCGTGGACGTTGTTGGTCACAAGTTCTCCGGTCACCTGTGTCCAGATGTCGCGTTCGTCAAACGGGGGGAATCTATATCGCGCGTACTTGTAGGGGCGATGGGACGATTGGGGTTTGTTTCTTTCAGCCAGTCTTGGATTGGGCTTTCCATCCATGCAACCTCTGTTATATATTGAATCCGTTCGTTCTGCTCCCCGTTCTATGGGTGTGGGGCGTTAGGAAGAATGCTCGTACGAAGGGACTTCCCCTACCTCCCGGTCCCAAGCGATGGCCTATTGTAGGCAATCTTTTCAATCTCCCCTCCGGTAAAACCTGGATGGTTTATGACCAATTGTTCAAGAGATATGGTTCGCTGGTAGCCCACCTTTCCGAACAAAACTCATACATTTTTAGGCGATATCATATCCTTCGAGCTCTTGGGTCAGCGCATCGTAGTTCTTGGTTCCACTAAGCGAACGAATGAACTTTTTGGGAAGCGTTCAACTGTCTACTCGGGCAGGCAAGTACCACCATTCGTACAAGATGTGTAAGTTGATTCGCTAAATTGTACTTCTTAAAATTGATTCTTGCATGAGCCTTGATTTAAATTTCCTCTTTTTTACCTTGAATTACGGAGCGTGGTGGCGTCGTCATAGACGTACTTTTCACGAACATTTCAATCCCAATGTCGTCCATCTTCATCATCCGAACTTGTTGAAACTCATGTTCTCCTTCGTGATTTGGTTGCGACTCCGGACGCCTTCTATCGGCACCTTCGATTGTAGGTGTTCCGTTAGACATACGTCGCCATTAATCCTCTCAGTATATTCGCTGCTGCCATATTGGACGTGACATTCGACTTACAGATAGAGGGAATAGCTAACCCGTATGTTACTAAGGCGGAGGAGGCAATAAAGGGGTTCTCTAAAGGGATAATATTCGGGAGCACCTGGGTCGACCATGCCCCGTTCATGATACCCTTTATGAAATATGGGTACCAGGAGCAGGGTACAAGAAAGAAGCGGACGGATGGAGAGCTGCAGGTAAATTTGTTGAATATAGTGCATATGAAAAGGTCAAACATGATCTGGTGCGAATTCCTCGTGAATCTTTTTGCAACACTAAAATGTAATAGGCTAATGGAATTGGCCACTCCTGCGTCGCCTCTCGTCTTCTGGCATCTATCCCTGACGGCGACGCGCAGGAAGCCGAAGCCGTTATTCGGAGCGTTACAGCCACGACATATTTTGGTGGCACTGAAACGAATACACCCTAACTCAGATCTCGACAGCCGGACAGATACGGTAAGTACGAGTGCTCATTTCGTTCCAACGCCTTAAGCAATTGTAGACTCTGTCGTCCTGCATAAATTTCATCGCTGTTATGGTCAAGTACCCAGAAGTCCAGAAGAAAGCACAGGCAGAGATTGATCGTGTCATTGGACCAAACCGGCTTCCAGACTTCATTGATGAAGACTCTTTGCCATACATCGCTGCGATAGTCAAAGAGGCTTTGCGGTGGCACTTAGTTGTCAATAATAGTGCGTTTTAGTCCATCCCTAAATAATCTTGCTGAATTTCCACTTCAGTTGCACACGAAGCCACCGAAGATGATGAATACGACGGTTATTTCATCCCGAAGGGCACCATCGTCGTAGGAAATACCTGGTAATCGCCGTTTCGCTCTGGGAATAATTACACGACAACTCCGTGATCAGGTCCATTTTACATGATCCAGAAGTTTATCCGAACTCCGCCCCGAACGGTTCTTGGATGACGGGATTAATCCACCTGCTCCATACCCTGAAGCTGCCTTTGGTTATGGACGACGTATCTGCCCTGGCCGTCACTTCGGCGATAAAGAGCTCTTCATCGTTATTGCGTCAATCCTGGCCGCCTTGGACATATCACCTCCAGTTGATAAATCTGGAAACCCGATTGATATTGTACTTGACCATTATAACGGATTCGTTTCGTGAGCATTGTCACAGTTATTCGACCGCATCATTAGGTTGACATTCACTCCAGATTTCCACTCCCCTTCGAATGCACTATAAAGCCACGTTCGCCGGAAGCGGAGGCCCTCATCCGGGCGACAGAGGAATTGAACTACGTAGCTTAAACAATAACCGCTCAAGGGAATGTACCATATCGCAGCGGAAATGAATTCGACTCTGCGTGGAGGCTCTTAGCCGCCGTCAGGCGTCCTCCCTGGCTTTGCGGATCTATGTCTGGCTTGTCCGAGGAGCTTTGTCCTTCTCCAAAACTAATATATTTAGATAGGGCCGCCAAGGACGGCGTATTACAACTCGTAGAAAGACGTCATCGACTTCAGAGTTAGTATAGTCAAAGAAATCAGTGCAGAGCCTAACGCTTCCATCGTCCCTCCGGGTTCAGATGAAGGGCGTGATGATCTACTAGTAATGCTGACCACGACTGGGCCCTAGTGACTCTATACGGAAAGCGTAACATACTTCAAGTTATTCATAGGAAATCCTCACCTGGCACCATGTAGGGATATCTGGGCCATCCATTAGTAGCAGCTCATTGACCCATGCGCAGCGATAAACTTTCTATGTTGCGGTCCGTATCTCTTCGCTCTCTAACCTCACATTGACCTGCACCCGTAGCGTCCGTTCCCACATAGCCGCCTTTTTTTAACCAACACGATGCGTAGATTCGATTAATCCATTAAAATGGGCCACCGCTTGGGGCTGGGAGGTAGGGTAATCTTTGGACGGAGACTACTACAAGTACGCGCAATATAGATTCCACTGTTTGATGAACACCACAACTGGACGCAATCGGCGACGGTGCCAACCGGAGAACTTGTGACCAACGACATGGCCTCTTCTGTTATTCAACGACATTTTTGACATGTGGTGTTGGGATTTATAGGAGGATGGCAAGGTGTTGGCAATTTCGTTCGTTATTAGTCTTTATTTATTTTTGATAGTTTATTGGAATTGGATTATTCTGGCAAGCAGCGAAATATATTACATTTATGGCAAGGTATATAGGGAGACAAGTTGGTAAATAATGAGATAGAGGGCTGTGATGTCTGAGGAATGCAGGATGACGAACAGCAGGGTAGACTTGTTCCCTATGTTGAATGGCCAACGGGTCCCTCCTATGCAAAATGCAAGACAACCTAAGAAGTACTTCATGATCAAATAGGCAGGTAAGCCATTAACAAAGGTAAAATAATTCATCACGGCAGATTGGATGAGGAAGAAGAGCAGAACTCCTGGCGTAACGGGAAGACTAATTCTCCGCTTTGACTCTATTCCATAGACCAATGCGGCAAAGGACCAAAACCCGACAAGTTGCGGAGATAACGTGAGTACAGTTATGGGTTTCCGCGCTGAATTCATGATTTTTGGTAGCCGCACAAAGGTAACCCGAACCGGATGTATAAAGTACTTCCCTGCACGCTTCTTGTCGAGAAAGAAGTCATGTAGGGATAGATTGATATCAGAGTGTGAAATACGAACAAGCGAACGTAGCCTGAGTAATTTGCGCTCGAGTTGCTCTTCCCGGATCCGGAGTCGTCGACAGACGAATTTTATTTTTGGTTCACGCAAGGCGATAATCAGCGTGAATAGATCTCGCAACAGCCTGATGTTTGGCTGTTGCGAAAGTATCTGGATATAAAGCTGGTCCAACTCTGCAAACGGCGGCAGAGAGTTAGCTGGACGGGTGTTCAATACAATGTCAAGTCGTTCTCTAGGATCATCATATACGTCGTCGAGAAATTTGACCACAGTAAAGGCGTATATGAACTGCCCGGATGATTTCGAGACTAGCTGGTCGATAGTCCTATCCGGTGGCCATCCAGGTGATAACTTGAAAAGTTTGTGTTCTGCACTGATACGAGCGAATTCATCCTCCAGATATCTTCGAATGTCGTCATCAGGATCGAACTGATCGTTTAACGAAACTGTATGGGTGATCCCGGTCATGACTTTTGATTCAAACGTTGCTTGAATGTGGACTTCTGGTCTGCTGCATATCAGGAAACGCAATGGGATATGTATCTTTGAAAGTGTTTCGCCGATGAGCCTCAGAAAGAGCATCTGGTCTCGATCAGACGCGCATTCGTCTACACCGTCGATTACAATGAGGGACCTCTGTGGACAAAAGTCTGGTTTATCACGTAAAAGTTCTTGTAATGGCTGTATTATGAGATGGTCGAAGTGGATATCAAGGGATTTGGTGGGAAAGAGAGGTTCTGTCTTGATGGCCGATTCAATGTAGGAAAGTAGTTCAGGTATGTTCTGCGCAAGTTGCCAGGCCAACGTTGTGAATAAACGCGTCGCAGCACCTCGGTCCGAGCTGTTTCTAAGAAAGAAAAAAGACGCTGCTAGTTGCTCGCCCGAGTAGTGCCCTGAAATTGTTTGGGCAATGGCAGATTTCCCGGCTCCTGCGGGGCCGTTCAACCACATGATACGCTCGCGCGCGCGTGGATTCTTAACCCAATCCGTAATTGTTTTCAAGACCTTTTCACGGGTTTTGGGATGGCACCTGGGGGGAGGAAAACGTGCCATCGAATCATGAAGTGCACCCTCCGAAATATACTTTCGAAGGTACTCAAGATCTATGCCTCACAATTAATACTGTGATCCTAGAATCCAAAGGGGAAACAGGATTCACATGTCCCCTCCTTGGGGTAATAGATATTCTGACTGAAGTCATTAAACTGGGAGTTGCTGATTTGGAAGTCGTGAGAGCCTGGGAAGAGCTGGGATCCCATTCATTTGCGGGATGTTAGAAGGGGGACTCAGGAAGTTCAAGGTTCATTTCCGAGCTATAGTAGGTGAGGCTGTGCTCGGCTGCCCTGTTTCCTCGCCTTCCACCGTCAGGACTAGCCTCTAGACGCGCATTCGTTGGCAAACCCATAATCCAGAAGCTTATCCCAACCCAGAGGAATACGAGCTCTAGGGCGCCTACGCCTCCACGTGGACTGGTCCTGTTCCAAGCGTTAGTACGTTAAAGGGCCCAATCCCAATGATTACTGCAAATATCAAGGGTGCGTGCCAGACACTTTGGCCAGCCCAGCTGCTCCCTTTTTCTCGACCAGCGTCAACTGGCGAGGCATAGCCTCAACACTCCCAGACTCTGGACAAGGATCTGCGTCACCCTACAGCTTCTCGTCTCATATCCGCACCTGTCTCGCCCTGTCGAAAAAATTCCTCTCGATATCCTCATCGACGCGAGGGACGACGAATGGGGGTGGAACTTTACTTGAACCAGAACATCATCCAACACTTGGGCCCTCATATTCGTCGCACTCAAGATGATCAATCCCTCCATCACCACCCTCGGCGTGCTCTTCTCACTTCAACGCGGTACAACGACTTTGTGAGTTTCAGCCCCGAGTTCCGGCCTCGTCAGTTGGCCAAGCCGGCGTTTCTCAGACGAAAGAAGAAGGCAGGCGCGGGCGCAGTGTTCACAACCAAAGACAACCACGGCGAACTTGCCGAGGTTGAAGCATCTCCTCAAGGGCATTCATCTCGATTGGCCAGCTCTGGCAGATGCCGCGGATGCTAGCCAGGTTGGAGGACTGAAATCGCTGTCTTGCCTAGCATGCGCTCCAAGTCCGGCCTCCTCGTCGCGATTTTCGTCGTTTGTTGAGCGCTAGCCCGGCATTGGAGGTGTTGGGCGTGAGTGGGTCTGGGCCTACTCCAGAAGAGCCATCATCGTCAGAAGGAAACACCAGCGGAAGGACAAAGTCCGCCTTGGATGTATATACCATCATAGAGTCATACAGAGCACACATCATACTTCGTTCGTTATTACGTCTCTGTTGTCGGTCTTTATTTATTTATTAATAATTTATTGGAATTGGATCATTCTGGTAAGCAGTGAAATAGAATACAGGATACATAGCCCTAACCTCGACTTGGAGGCATGGTAACTGAGATAGAGGGCTGTGATGTGCGAGGAAAACCAGATTATGTACAGAAGGGCAGACGTGAAGCTGCCATGCACTAGGCTGATCCCTGCTACATAAAATCCAGGAAAGCCTAAGAAGATCATAATCAAATAGGCAGGTAAGCCGTTAACGAAGGTAAGATAATTCGTCACGGTAGATTGGATGAGGAAGAAGAGTAGAATTCCTGGCGTAACGTGAAGCTTACTAGCTCTTTGCTTTGATTTTATTCCAAAGGCCAATGCGGCAAAGGTCCAAAACCCGATAATTTGCGGAGATACTGTGAGTACAATGAGCAGGTTGCTTATGGGTTCCATCGCCAAACTCATGATTTTTGGTAGCCGCACAAAGGTAACCCGAGTCGGATGTATAAAATACTTCCCTGCACGCTTCTTGTCGAGAAAGAAGTCGTGTAGGGATAGATGATACGTTGTGATATCATAGTCTGAAATATGAACAAGGGAACGTAGCCTGAGTAACCTGCACCCGAGTTGCTCTTCTTTGATCCGGAGTCGTCGACAGATGAATTTCATTTTTGGGTTTCGCAAAGCGATAATCAACGTGAATAGATCTCGCAACAGCCTGATGTTCGGCTGTTGCGAAAGTATCTGGACATACAGCTGGTCCAACTCTGCAAATGGTGACTCGGAGTTAATTGAACGGGTCTTCAATACAATGTCAAGTCGTCTTCTGGGATCATCATATATGTCGTCGACGAACTTGACCACAGTAGAAGCATATAAGAACTGCCCAGATGATTTCGAGACTAGCTGGTCAATCGCCCTACCCGGTGGCCATTCAGGTGACAATTTGAACAGTTTGTGTTCCTCGCAGATACGAGCGAATTCATCCTTCAGGTATTTTCGAATGTCATCATCTGGCTCGAACTGATCGTTCAACGAAACTGTATGAGTGATCCCGGTCATGACTTCTGATTCAAACGCTGCTTGAATGTGGGGTTCCGGTCTGCTGCATATCAGGAAACGTAATGGAATGTGCATCTTTGAGAGTGCATCGCCGATGAGCCTCAGAAAGAGCATTTGGTCTCGATCAGGCGCGCACTCGTCTACACCGTCGATTATGACGAAAGACTTCTGTGAACAAAAGTCTGGTTTGTCACGTAAAAGTTCTTGTAATGGCTGTATTATAAGATGGTCGAAGTGGTTATCAAGAGATTTGGTGGGAAAGAGAGGTTCTTTCTTGATGGCTGAATCAATGTAGGAAAATAGTTCAGGTATGTTCTGCGCAAGTTGCCAGGCCAACGTTGTGAATAAACGCGTCGCAGTACCTCGGTCCGAGCTGTTTCTAAGGAAGAAAAAGGACGCCGCTAATTGCTCGCCCTCACAGCGCCCGGCAATCGTTTGGGCAATGGCGGATTTCCCGGCTCCTGCAGGGCCGCTTAGCCATATGATACGCTGTCGCGCGCGTGGATCGTTAGCCCAATCCATGATTACTTCCAAGACCTTTTCACGGGTTTGGGGATGGCATCTGGGTGGAGGAAAACGTGCCATGGAATCATGAAGTGCACCTTCCGAAATATACTTCTGAAGATACTCAAGATCTATGGCTCACAGTTATAACGGTGATAATAGAATCCAAAGGGCAAAGGTATTCACATGTCTCCTTGGGGTGCTGACTGAAGTCATTAAGCTGGCAGTTGTTGATTTGGAAGTCGTGAGAGCCTGGGAAGAGTCCTGTGATGGATTGTCGCCATTTGGGCGTGGCCGCCTGTGCTGTAAGCTCGGATTGCCAGTCGGAGTGTTGGGCTTGGATCATTTGGGAGATGTTAAGTTAGAAGGGAGGAATATTAGGCTCAGGCTGTGCTCGGTTGCCATGGTTGCCAATTCGGTGTTTTCATGTGTGTTTTCGACTTATTTGTGAAAAGCGCCAACGCAAGTACTGCAAGACCGAAAGTGGACAACTGTCGCATTGCCCTTTCCCTTTGGAAGTTAGCCACCGTCTGGACTCCCTGACTCCGAGTCTAGACGCGGGGCTATGTCACACCGAGGAGCTCTTCGTTGGCCGACCCACCTTTGATCAGGATAACAGTCGATACAACGCATCGTCAGTCGTACGCTATCTTCGCCAAGATCATTGCTAACCGTCTAAGGTTTGATGGCATTGCCACTGACCTCTTTCGTCCAAGGACCAGGCTAATTTGGTGGGGTTCAGAAACACACCACGACGGACGTTGGCCTTATCCTTATGGACGCCATCTCCAAGAACAGGGACAGGGGCCTTGACACCATTGTCCTTGCGCTTGACGTCGCCCAAATTTTTCCATCGTCATGATCGCCATATTGACCAAATCAGGCTACCATTCCAAAATAGCCAATGGCATTTTCCCAATGGAATTTGGAATCCCTCAGGGCGACCGCCTCTCCCCCCGTCCTTTCTGCACTCTATATTTCCCTGTTCTTGCGTAAGCTCCTACCATGGGGCCACAACAACTCCGTGAGGCTCAGGTCCATTTTACATGATCCAGAAGCCTGTTTATCCCAACCCAGAGGAATTCCGCCCTGAATGGTCCCTGGGGATGACGGGATTAATCCACCTGCTCTACCCTGTAAGTAGCTTTTGGTCATGGACGACGTATCTGCCCTGGCCGTTACTTCAGCGATAAAGAGCTCTTTACCCGTTATTGTGTCAGTCCTGACCGCCTTAGACGAAACACGATTGATATTGTACGTACTCGACAATTATAACGGATTTGTTTCGTGAGCATCGTTGAAGTTTTTCGACCAGCATTATGGGGTTGACATTAACTCCAGATTTCCACTCCATTATAAAACCAGGTTCGCCGCAAGCAGAGGCTCTCATCAGGGCGACAGAGGAATTGAATTACGTAGCCTAAACAATAACCGTTCAAGGGAATGTACATGTAATTCGCAGCGGAAATGAATTCGACTCACCGTGCGTGGAGTTGAAATGAAAGTTGTGTTTAATGTAAATACCTCTTCAACTATCTTACATGAGTTAGCAGTGCCTGAGTTTGACGTAAACTTAGCAACGCCGCTGTGAACTAATGTAACATGACGGCATACTCATTTTACCTACTCAAACCAGTAAGATCCTAACCATTTCAGGCGTTACGTCCGAGGCCAGTGTGAGAGTTGTTTCAAGGATGTTGCATGTGAATTCTCAAGAGCTCCGGCATTTATAATAACCAGTGGCAATCGACGTAATGGATAACGAGCTATCTATAACGATGTAAATATTACTATTACTCAATAAAACAACTAACTACTAATCTAATCTAGATACAAACAAAGCAAAGGATCAAATGAGAAACAAGGCGAAACATATACAGATGGAAGAAACCATTACAAAAGGACATCCAAATAGACTAAACAATGCTACAGTAAAATCAAAACACAAAGATAGAGAGCAGTTCGAGAGGATAACCTGTATCCCAAACTGTCTATAGGGGTAGGTTAGTGATCCCCTTTGGGATTGCGAAGCGCCGTATCCTTCGACGAAGGACGGAAGGGGTTTAAGAGGAAAAAACGCGCGGTTAGGACTGCGCTAAGGAGGATGTGAAAGGGGCAAACGATACGGAGACAGCAACCAAAAACCAACAAGGAGACCAGATAGCAGCTTATGCAGAGTCAATAAGTATAGGACAACCAAAAAACCCGAACCGAGTCCGGAGATGAGACTAGGCGACTCATAAGATAAATGTAGCACGCGAAGAGTTAAAAAAGAATCTTGTATCATACTTTCCACGTGGGACGACGGCAGCTCATCGTCCCACTCACGTCGACGACTCCTGTTTAGCGTCCACTGTGCTGCTGCTGTACGAGTGTGCTGAACGTCGTCATACGCGACGGCGGCCGCGAGACGTATTTTGTGTACATCTTCGTAGGCGACGTAGGCGTTCCGTGATCCAACAAGTCAGGATCAGGTGGAGGGATCCATCGTTCGTGGATTACCTCGGCCTTCTCTTCCGAGACAGAACGGAACATTTTTAGGGGTGAAATGTGTTGAGAGAACGATAACCTGCGCGACTTTGTGGGTGCCGGCGTTTGTGAACGCAGCGTGGTCGGCGCAGGAGTGACCATACGCGCAGGGGCAGGAGGGGCAGGGGTATAAGACCTAGTGGAGGGAGCCTGAGGGGAGCGGACCGCAGGAGTCTGGGACCGGGTATGGACCTGGGTAGGAGCTGGAGTGTAGGGTCGTATGGGTGGTGCAGGCGTAACAGATCGTGAAGACATGGAAATAGTTCTGCTGTGCGCCGAGGCAGACCGAGTCATCGGCACTGCTGTCGATGACGTCGTCGTGTTCCGACTTGGACTCTGCATCGGCACAGGTGACGTCGGCGGTGGCGTCGGCGTTGGAGAGGTTGAAGATGGGCGCGACTCCGAGGCGGGCAACCCTGGGAGAATTGATGCTAGGGTCTTCAGCCGGTTAACCTCCGCGCGCAGATTTTGGCACTCTTGTGATTTTTGGGCATACAAATTTCGCTATTAATTATCCCGTCAGCAACAAAGCATAATGAGGTGGCAAGCGCGCTTACTTGTCTAAAAGGATTACGAAGTAATCGGAGTGATGTTAGAATTGTGTGGAGAAAATTTTTTTGTCAGGCACGGGTGACTTCACTTACCGTCGTAACTCCGCTTCGAGCTTATCCCCTGCTTCTTCAAGTTCATCAATTTTGGCTTTTAGGTTGTTTTCGATATTTTTTGCATTTTTACTAGCCTCTGAATGGGCCGAATGATTCATAAGTATTGCTCGTAGTAGCGCTGCGCTGAGGAACAGTGATTGATTCTGTAGGGTGCAGAGTAAGCAAGGCACAACAATACGCTTACGACAATCTTACCTGTTCGTCCCGCTCGGCTGTCATGAGCCAGTCCTCAAGCTCCCTGTGTAAATGAAATACCTCCTCCACGGAGGTTTTTGTGGCGGCGACTCGCGCTACCTTGTCCTCCAACCGACGGGTGTCCGAACGAGGCCTCGGCGCACCATCCACCTGCATGAGCCGCTCAGCTCTCCTTGCCAACACCTCAGTTGGTAAGTCGTGTGCTGCCTCGTACACGGGCAGACGACGAGGGGTACTCCGCCCGCTGAAAGTGAAATCTAGCCGTATGAGTCGAACAGAGTCATAGGTAAAATGTTCACGGCAGAAGGGGCAGACGGGTATGAGGCGTGAGGATGTCTTTTCAACTATGGTCGAGCAACAAGGTGCGCATAAGATATGTCCTATATAAAATTTCAATGCCACTGTCGTATATACAAATAGACGGGACGTACCACAAGGGATGCAATGAGGAGGGCGATGTAAACTGTATTCCTCAGCGCAGACGTCGCAAGCTGAACCGGGATGAAGAGTTAGCATTAGACCAGCCAGTTGAAAGCACCTCTAGGTTAGGAGGCGGAGGTAAGGAAGGAAATTGGGCGGAGGGGAAAAAATCGCTTGAAGGGAACCGGTGATGGTGGATAAATAGGAAAGGACGTAATGCGCCCGTTTTAGTAAGCACTGTTCAAATGCCGCCCTCCTTTGAGACCCCACACCTTATATACCCAGTGCTGTGAAATACTACCATACTCAAGATGATTCCAGTGATTCCTCAGCTTTTCGAGTCAGCTTTCTTGCTTATCAAGCCTTTGTCCTGCAAAGTTTTTTGCGACAAGAAATAAGGTTAGGGTTCGTAGCCCTGATGCGCTAGGCTGTGTGGGAATGCCGTTGTCGCTGAAACACGTTGCGCAACACTCGGGGACTTGCAATTGACGTCTCTTGACTCGGGATCTCACCTCCGTGGCGTTACTCCGAGCCCCTTCCCTCCCTCTATCATGCCGTGTGCCAGCACCGCAGTTCCTAGTACACTTGGCCTATCCTGGGAGCAGTGCTCCACAAGGAGCACGACGTGACGACTCAGTGACTGAATGATGCTCCCTTACAAGCGACCCAATATTACGGACCTTGTCACTCTGGATTCGTATACGCCGTGGCGTTTAGCCTTTCACACATGGATAAGCGCTGTCATACCTCGGCAGGGACATTTTTAGATAGATTGTGAGAAATGGCGACATCCTAGAATGTTCCCGGGGTCGGCTTCGCCAAATAGTGATTTTGCAGCCAGTTTTTTCGTGCTTGCGACCTACAACGTGTAATCGATGATCACAATCACCTTGTGGAAGGACGGCTGAGGAAAAAAACGAGGAAGCGAGACAATCAGGGCCGATCATAGCAAGCCCTTGGTTTCTTAAGCAAATGGAGATGTCGCAATATCACCGCCCTCTTTAGTTAATAGTAGTATTTTTGAACCTACCATTGACCAATTTACCATCACATTCATAGTCGCCTCTTCCTTCGACTCCAGACCTAGAACATTCGTGAGCAAGCTTGAAGACATCCTTACATTCTGCACGGTTCTCGGTGACTCGGGCTACATCGGCTTGAATCACGCAAGTGCGACGGGCACGTTGGCTGCGGATCGGAACTGGGACCCTATAACCAGCGAGGGTGTATTCTTTCATGATCCAGGTAAGTCGCCATCAGATCTTCATACCGGGCTGTTTCGCCTGTCTTTTAGAAATGCTAAAATTGTAGTACTTGCATTCATCGGACATGGCTTTGGGCATGTAATTACTCGTTACAGGACGTTCCGGACCGCGCGTGCATTGACGGATCATGATTCATGCGCCAAGCCCTGAAAATGGACGCGAAACAGGTGTAGTGCGAGGGACGCTGGAAATATATTAGACATATATAGCTTTGAAAGGTTGTACTCATCGCAAACGTGTAACATCCAACATCGGAGCTTTCTGAAGCCAAATTGGCAGGAAAATCTACTAATGTGTAGACCACTGATTTTCATTGATGGTCTCGGCAACTGTGAATTTGGGTGGCAGGCCGTTTCAACGATGCGTGAAAAGTCTTCGCCTCATGATTTAGGAATGAGACATATACGCTGTATGCGTGGGGGTTTAAATTAATGTGCAGTGATGCCCCGATCAGTACTGTTAACCAACGTTCGAGATGAAATCGTTTATTCTAGCACTCACTTCCTTGTTCGCGGATCATCTTGATTCGGCTTGGTCGTGACTTGGTCGCTTAGATTTTGCTTACATAGAATAGGGTGCCGCCGCCCCAGATATATATATGTACCAGATATTTTCAGCATGAGGTATCTTCTTGACAGGTTGCGCTGGTATGCCTAGGAGAAATGATTTCATGAGTGCGCCCAGACGAGATGTTCGTGACTCGCCTTAAACAAAAACGACCGTTGCCTCAGAGTCTTCCAACTCTGCGCGTGCGGTTGATCCAATTATTACTTACAGTCATATCCAGAAAATGCGGACGAACATTTGGTCGCAAGTAGAAAGCAGAGTGTAGAGATGATTGACGTGAGCAACTCGCAAGTCTTATAGTTTTGTAAGAAAGTCCATATCTATGGGCCACTTCGATGCTGTACTAAGCAGTTACATACCCCAGACTCGGACTCCAGTGTGGCGTTCTGCTTACTAATCCTTGCCCAAACAAATGATACATTCCATAAATGGGAAAAGCCCTATTGCGGTCTATGATCATTGATACGCATCTTTTACGAAACAAAATTTCCTCTGCTCGTCACATCCTTCTTAATGACTCCTATTTTTCAGTGCATTATAATTTGCGTACAGCAAAAGGTTGGATAACTACAACCAAACGGATGCCGGACGCTATACTTATCCATAGTTGAACCATCAGTGCTGTGACGATTAATAAATCCAATCCATATACTTCTCATACTAATAGCAGTCGCTGTATACAATGAGTGGTTTTACGGCGCGTCGCGCACGTTCGTTTAGCCATCTTCGGCAACTTCCTTGCTTAAATTAGTAATCCGAGAGATACGGCGAAAAATGAAGGAAAAATCGCCCCTTATGTAGTGCGTAAGCCGCACAGGACGCTTGTCATGACCCTAATCACTGCTGTTCGCATTATCATCTAACGCCTTACGGCGCTCGAAGAGCCAGGATCCATGATATCAGGACAACTCTGCACAGTCCGTCCAACGCCCTACGGCGGCCGCGGTGTATACGCACAGGCATACATCAAATCGGGAACATGCGTACAGCAGTGCCCAGCACCTTACGCTTATGTTATCGCGCGAAAATTCAGGAAGGAGGTGTGCGCATGGTGCTTTAAATATGCCTTCGAACATGGGAAGAATACGTGGGGGTGGAAGTACGATGCGATGGCTTGCGATGCCGCAGGACATTTTCAAGGGACCGAAAAACAAGGCTTTCGAAGGCCCGATCACAAAGGGAAGGTCACCGGCCCAAAATATGCCGGAGTCTCGTTTTGCAGTTCAGAATGCCGTAGCGATTGGTGCTTCGAGATGGATTCTGGGGGTTTGTACGCCGCCTTGGGGTCAACCGCGGAAAAACTCGCGGTCTCTGATAAGGAAAGAAGGACCGCGGACGTCTCTTCGTCTGCTGTGCCATCAGTTATGGACGAAGCGGATGGCCTCGCACTGCTTAAGACTATACAACGGCATTGGTTATATTCCACGGACGTGCTCCTATCTGCTATTCATCATCATGAACTATTTTCCATTATGGGCGACACACCGATCACCGTTGCCCGTCAAACTTTGTCCAATCAGGAACAGCTTGACTTGATCTGGAAACAGGCTGAGCTTCTTTACACACCTGGTAAAGGTCAATCGCGGGATTTTCTCCGGCTTCAGGGAGAACGATTGACAGAGTTTGAGCTTGACACAGCTCAATTCGTGATTTCAGCACTCGTGAGGCATTTCTCGGAAGAAAATGCCGTAGATTCAAAGACCGTCACTGACCGAAGTCTTCCAAGCGGACCGAGAGTGACGTGGTCCGAAATGCTGGAACTCCAAAATAACGAAATGGAGACAGCGCTGCGGAAGCCGGAGATAATAGCGGCACATTTGCGTGTCTACGGATTCGTGAGGCGAACTGTCGAAGCAACTTTGCACGCAGTACAAACAGAAGGGGTCATCAACCGCGATTGGACCAAGCTACGAACCTACGTCGAAAGGAGTGAATTCATACGCGCTGTGCTCGGAAGAGATCACGGGAATGTATTTGGAATCTGGGACATGGCGATTCAAGGCGATAGCGAGATGCTTGGGTGGGGGATGTACATCCGGGGGTCTTATTTCAATCACGGTGGGTTTTGGTTCACAGATCGATCGACTGCTGTTCACATCATTCTTTTTTTCGACTCACAGATTGCTTTCCAAACCTGAGGAAACAGCGCGTCGGGAGAATCATGAATTTCTATACCACAAGAGATATCATGCCCGGAGAAGAAATGTGCATCGCATACATCGATGTCAATGATACTGTCCTCCAGAGGCGAGATGAGTTGAAGAGGGAATGGTATTTTGACTGCGCCTGCTCCCGCTGTCAGCGAGAACTCGAGATAACGGGAGAAGATACCGAATCAGCCGTTTCCGCCGATGTTGTTATAGACTCTGGGTACATTAGTTTGGTTGAAGATTAAACGCCAGCGTGACTCAATACACTCAGTCTTCATCTTCCAAGGCACGAACTCATGTGATATGATGGAAAGAAGTGGTTTAAAACCCTTTCGTCCTGTCATATGCTTCTTTTCGGATTTCGGTTGCATTGGCACTTGCCACGGGAAGTCAATCAGACCAACGACGCCCAGGAACTGAAGGTAGTAAATCCGCAACATTAGGCTTCCCTTTTTCCTTAATCCTGATTGCCTCCTTGTATCCACGTTGGCAGCCCTGAACTAACGGTTAGCCGACTGCCGCTATGATCGAGGTAGAGATCCTGGCGGCACGCCGTTGCAACGTTGCCTTGGTGGTACCGACAACAGCAAGTTACGGAGAGGGGTAGTTGGGTCGACTCTACATAGCATCCAGCAAGGGTATTTCCGCCGCATTTTGCCCCACAATAGAAGCTTTTTTGACGGGTCTAAACAACAAACCTTGTAAGTTCATTTGGAAAATAAATTCTAGCTATAGCAAGGAAGAGACATTAGGATCTTCGTTCCCGGTAAATTATTTTACGCGAAGTGATTGAGTTTACTGCAGTATGATGAGCTAGCGTGGACCGCGCGTGTGATCAACATGCACATGATATTGTTTTGCGAGAGAGATCTGATTATGTACTGCTCTTTGCCAGAGCGAATACTGTGCTCATTAGAGACTTCCGTCAGCAAGATATATACGTGAGAAGAACATGGGGTATGGGTGGGAGAACTTCTCATTCCACGCCTATTCCGTAAGGGATCAGAGTCTTATTTGTGATGCTTCCCCATGTCTGCCGGTGTTTTGATAACGGAATGGCGAGTAAGACCGCGCCCGGGGGTCCGGGTTGTCAATCACCATCATGATATAATGCCTGATATGAAGGTCAATTCGGGCAATTGTAAAGCATAGTGTGAATATGTCATTGGTGACAGCATTATGTTCAGCCACCAGTGTGCAGGGAACTGCATCATTTACGGCAATGACGCTCAAAATGACCGCAGATAAGCCAGTGTATCAGTGGCATTGTCACTTGACTTTAGGGCTCCAAGTCTAGATGTTCTTACTCCAAATTGTGATTTGCGTCTTGTGGTTCTAAAGTCGTGAGCGGCGATAAGACAGCGTTGGAGCTGCGATGCAACCTAATAATCTCCTATGCACCTGACTTCATTCACCTGATCGAGGCTATTCATAAAATAAAATGGTGTCAGTATTGCATTCGGCCTGCTTCGAAATGAGTGGGAAAGCTGGGACACATGCGTCAGGGGAAATTCGGGCCAAGGAGAAACTGAACGATGTTCGCATTGTGTAATTGGCTTGTTAGGCATCGGAACAACGCCTGGTAAGCCGGCAACGGAACGTTTGACGTTGTGGGCGTCAATCCGTCCATTCCATCGGAATATCTTCTAAAGCATTGCAACCGATGATGAAGAATGAATGGTATATTAGATCAGGGCTGCCCCACCGGGGCTGTCTTTTGTTACAATAAAATGAACTGTCGCGGTTCTTACTATAAAGCCACCAACTCGACTCCCAGTGGTTCTGCAGGGAATGCAATATATATTGACCAGAATTAACCATATGGTGTTGACTAGAATTATTTGCTAAATGCGCGGATAATTTTGGCGGAAATATGGAGGAAGAAGATAGAACCGATGAACGACAAGGAAAGGACAAGGACGATGAACGGGTCACTGAAATTTACAAGTCAGCTATGGAAGTGTTGGGGATTCGAAGGACGTACACCCGAAGACCTGGGGAATCGTCCGTGTAGAGCTTGAGCATCGTGTTCGATGACCCGCCAGCACCCGCAGCGCGGGTGGAATTTGGTCTTGATACTTGTGCACCAGCACGTCGTCTGCGCGTTTAAAACGAATCAAGTAAGCGATTTGTCGTATGTATTGTCCGTTTTAGAAAACTGTACCGAATCTGAGCACCGGATGGCTTTGCAACGCCCGTCGCAGGCGCACGTCCGGAACCGTTGGCAGGGGATGAGTCAGAATCCGACTATGGTCGTATAAGTGTGTATACGCTTCATAGAATACAAGAATTCTTACCATGGTGCTGGAAATATGAATAATAGAGTTCTTGTTGCAAGTGCGCTGGCGGCAGAAGTGAAAACACGTTTGGATGACTGTGGGAACTTCTTGCCATTTCAAGATGTGACACGTATTCAAGTCATGGATTGTGGTACTCTGATTACATAGCTTCGTGTAAGGTATCTAAGATACAGCTGTGCAGGAATTAAATGGAAATACCAAAACCATTTTGAATTCATCAAATAAATACCAACTAAAGATTATAATGAGTAAGTGCATTTTTCAGTGTCCCTTAGGGTCTTTGAATGATGCGTGAGAGATTCATGCGCTGGATTCAGACATCCCCGACGTCGCATCCCGTCGCTATCGGGATGAAGTAGGATGAAGTGGCTGGCCAAGATTGCCCTTGCTTTCCGTCTCCTTCACACTTGATCTAGTCTGTTGAGTTACCAGCAACATCGGAGTTCAACAGGTCAAGTTGCTATCGTTATGTTCGCGCGGACGAAAATTTTCTTTCTCAGCGGTGTTATTATCGCGAGATTTCCCGATGGAATTTGATGAATGGAGACACCATGGCGCCTCGTGAAAGAGGTGAGTCGGTATCTGTCAGGTCCTCCATTTCCCGTTTTCTAACTTCCTGTACCAACAGCTCCGAGGATGTACGTCGGCTGTCGAGTTCTCACATCGCCTCTGTTCAATGGTGTTAATTTGTTAAGGTGTGGTTGGTTACATCAAGCCTCCCAGACTTGTTTGGCTTTCTATGTCTGATACCGGACACGAGCTTGAACACGAGGCAAGGTCTATCGACCCGAGTTACCGACGGGGTCCGATCATGTGGGTCTCTGGTCTCTCTATCAGAGAAAGCAACTGATGGTTTTCCGCTACTGGGTTGGGCTAGATTTAGTTCGCACACCCTCCTTTCGGGGATCATGCTTCGAATAAGAGACTAGAGCTGCGACCGCCATCAATCATTTCTCCGTCTGCTGTTAAACTTATCTATCTATGGGTTTTGATCTTCTATCAAGCAATCTCCTTTCCACGCCAACAGTTTGGGAGTGCCTTTACAGTTCCATTCATCAACTGTGACAGTGACGACGAAAGCAGGGACCCGTGGGCATGCCGTTTCCGTCCAACATGTGTGGTCCAACCTCCGAGCTGTGTGTAATCACCCGTTCGCTTAGTACCCGTGGCATACTTAAATCATCTCGTTGCATCCGTCAGAATGTTAGGACTTTTCGTCCGCCTACCGTCTCCCCGATCTACATCATCTTCAATTTGTTGCCGCTCCTTCTACACTATACCCCGAGCTGGAACGTCTCTAGAACACCAGTCAAATAATTTTATTCTCCCGTATACCCCAGGCAGCCTTTCTTTCTTCTCGGCTGAGCCATGCTCACCCTGAATTATGGCTCAACATGCGACGTTTGTCTAGAGCAATACGGTGCCGACCATAAAGCACCGTACTCTATATACTGCGGACACGTCTTCTGCTTGGAGTAAGCATGCCTCTATCTTATCCATCCAAATGGTTTACAAAAAGCCTGGTACAGTTGCATTAATCGCATCTCGCCTCCTGAATGTCCTTTGTGTCGAATGGCGTATACTCCAGGGTCATGCTTGAAACTTCATGTCGATATGTCAGCCCTTTGCCCCACGGGGCGCGACAGAGAGGCTCGTAGGTTTCAGGAAGCCATAGTAGAGGTCACCAACCAGGGATCATCACAGACATATTTGCGGCAGCTGATTACCGATTGTCGGAATTTTTTGCAGGGCCAGCCTCGTTCAATGGTTCGTCGCTTATCAGCCTCGTGTATTTGGTCATCCAATATATCCTTTATTCTTGACAGTACGCGGACTTGCGGGTCATCTGCAGAATAGTATCGTATCTCTGCGATGTCAAGTCAAACCTAGTCGACCAAAAAGTCGAAGTGGAGTCGCTCAAAACCGAGATCGCGCAGCTTACTGCGCAGAGAGAACGTCTCCAAAGCCTCGAGGATTTGAGCGAGCAGGTTTCCCAGCTAGCAGCAGACAAGTCCGAACTGCAGGGCAAACTTGAGTCGTCAGAATCTGCTCGTGACAGTGATAAACAAGCCGCTGTGGATTTGGAGCTGAAGCTGAAGGAACATGTCGCGCGGGCTGAGAACGCCTATCAGACACTCTTGGAGTACGTTTCTTTTCTCCCCGATGCGGATTAATTGCTGAAGTTTCTTTGTAGTCGAGTATGTGTCCCTCTCCATTCTCTCAGAGTTAATCTTTGACTGTGCATAACAGTATAGCTGCGTCGTTCAGGAGTACGCCGGCCTTAATCAAGAGCTTAGGGAACTTCGGTTGAAGCTGTATGATCGTGTAAGGTCCGCTATGGATCCTTCTAATCCTGGTGTGCTTTCGCGTTCTTCCCCTCGTAACAGCGACACAGAAGAACCTATTCTTGACTTTGATCAACCCCGCTCTCGTATACCGCACTCTCAGGCTCCAGAATCTCATATGGCTCCAGCACCCGATCCATTCGATAAGATTGCCCTTGCCAACAGTGGTGCACCCTCTACTGTATCGGATGGTAGGAAGGGTCTTGAAGGCGACGAAGTTTACTCTCGTAAGAAACTGGTCAGATGTGGCTTCGCAGATCATCCCCGGTCATGCCAATGTGATGACGAACTCGAGCACTCCTCAACTCCGCCCCCGTCCTATCTGAAGCGAACAACTATGCCGAGGCCGACCTTCATCATTGAGCATGCCAATTCGGGAGCTCGCCGACGTGGGTCCCTTTCGGGTCCAATCGGACCCGAGATGCAAAGCGGGTTGTCACGAACTGCGCCTAAGAACCAAGAATATGGAAATCAACCTGATCGTATACGGATTCGCTCCTTTTCTGACGTTTCGCCTATTCCAAGCCGCCCTCCGAGCAGGGGTCGAAGTAGACCAAACGAGGATAGCACGCCGCTGAACGAGCCTGTCTCACGGTCGGAATCTCCCAACCCTGATCATGATGTTTCGTCCTCCATACGCATTCCTACAACCCCTGCAGCCCCCCAGAATGAGTGTGTACGGCGATTGTACAACATCCTGCAGAAACCACAGCCACAAGTCTCTTCATCGCCGCCTGAGCTTTCCTCCAGTTATGGCTCTTCTCATAGATCTCGTCGCAGCGGGTCCCGGTCCCGGTCCCATTCCCGGTCTCGCACTGGCTCGACAGCCTCTTTCAATCCACCGCCAGCATCGCCACCGGCTCCATTGACGGTCCCTACCAGTACCGTACAGCCTACCCACAATGTTCCGTATTCGCAACCTGCCCTCCCTCAACCATCTGTCATATCTCGCGCCAGTGATGCGGCGATGGCGATTGAGAAATTCCAGAAAGAGCGGCAAATGGCGGAGAAGGCTCTCCGAGAGAAGGAAAAGGAGAAAGAGAAGCGGGAACACCGCAAGTCATCTGACAAGGATACGGAAAAACAGGATGGAGAACGGGCTACGCGCAAAGCCACTTCAGGCACCACGACATCTTCCAACCGTCCTGTGACATCGACACTTACGCCTAGCCTATCGGGATCACCTCATCGGGAATCTTATGCTTCCGCGTCGTCCATCTCTTCTGCATCCGCGTCAGCTGCTAACATGCCTATCCAGAAAACATCAATATCTTCTGCATCACACTCTCTGGGTCGCAAGAATTCGGTGAACACTCCATTCGCAAATCACCCCCGTCATAATCCCGACTCGCAACGTGATAGTAACGTGACTTATCAAGCGCCATCTTATCGACATGGATCTGGAAGCAGCAAGTCTGCCACTTCAACTAACATGCATAATACCAATACTGCTCCGCCGATTTCGGTCTGATCTAATTTAATGTTCTTCGGTGCTATTCATGCGAGGATCTCTACTCATCTTCACATCATCCGTCTTTGCCTGCTACTCTGGATGGACTGCCAGATTGGACAGCGAAGACAGCATATAACACAGCATTTTCAATTCTCTGTACATTATTAACACTATGTTTATTGGTTTCCGTTGTCTTCCTTTTTCGTTCATCCCGGTTCGCAAACTGTGGACATGTGCAATTTGTAAGCAATAAGACCTGTGGATATCCATCTTATACCATTTAAACTACACGGTAGATGTTCGCCATTAAGGGAAATGAATTATTTGTGCATATAGTTGATTGATGGATAAGAATGGCATGTCTTGGGCGGCACTGGTCACAAGGTGTGGGGAAGATGTGGGGTAAGGAACCCTCAATGCTGTTGTATGGGCGAACGTCATGGTTATTCACGGCAGTATGGAACAGTACTGTCCCGGGTACATGCCATACGCTCTTCGAGACTGCTGTCATAAGGGGCGTGTGGAGATTTCCGAAAATACAAGCTACGATCAAATATACGCCTGATTAGCTGGCCCAGGGCAGAACTGGGGCGAGTAGATGCCGTATTTGTAGATGTCGTTGCCTGGTACCTGTGGTATACGTCGCACCTGCGACAAACGTTGGACGGACCCCACAGGATAGCGGAGTTGTGTTTAATCATAGAACAATTGCACAGCTTGCAGTCTTCTGGGTCTATAGCGGGCGAACTTAACAGTGACGAATGGAGACATGTCACCGTGTTCTATAGATGGTATGCCGGATCTTGACGTTGTATTGGCCGCGAGACAAATATGTCACCCGCGAGTATTCATTGTACAGATCCGAGGACTATAGCCTAGGAAACGTGGCAGTCATTCATAAGCATTAAACATGATGCTGTATCATGACGATGACATGTCAAAGAGCTGATAAGGACAGACAATATGCGGAAAGTACAAAGGCCGAGAGTCCACGTGAATAAGACTCGGGTCAACTAGGATCGGCACTGAGAGAGAGTAGCGCCACAGAACTGTGCAATTAGAATCCATAGCAGCATCTGCAATAGGGTACGTCAGCGGTGTCTCATACTTTTGAAACGACTTAGAATAGATGACTCACGAGACCAACCACGATGCACAGTGCCACCATCTTTCTGTCTCTCCACCACATTTGCCGTCGAACAGTCCGTGCACCACGTCTAAATGCTGTTGCCCGGCCGGCCATCACGTCAGTCTTGTCCACTAATAGCTCAATCCGTTCACCGCGGTTAAGAATCTGCTCCACGTTTTGCACCATAATGTCTTTCACTTGATTCAATTCGTTCTGGGCGCGTGTAAGCTCATCCGTTGGTGGCGCCGTGTTATACGTATGCATAAGGTTTGCAATGGTTGGCCCGAAACTGCCTTGTAATCCATAAGGCGGCATGTCTCCGGACGAAGAGGAAGGGGCGGATAAGAACTATTGAAGCGTCTATCATTAATTTCGCGTCAATATTAATCTTTCTGGGAATTACCTTGTGCTGTAAATCCGTTAGGAACGCGAACGGTATTCTCCTATTAGCACCGTTAATAATACGACCATGAGAGGAAGTAGCTTTGGGACCTACCGTCCGGCTGCGGCATCCGCTATCACAAGGTACGTGATACCAGCTTCTGAGATGTAGTGGAATAGGTATTGTTCCCATGTATACGTCAGTTTACTAGTTGGGCGTGAGTAGTGTCTCTCGGTATTCGGTAGCAGTGTAGCACAGACCTGTCATTTGGAGGTATCTTCGACAGAATTGTCTGCAGTGCTGTGAGCGCCTCGTCAATTAGAACTGGCATGCCATATGGGAATCGTCCTGCTATACCTTGCGAAAAGTCTCGCTTGTCTCCTGAATGCTCGGCCAAAATCAGGGTGCCTCTAGCTACGACGGCATGTATCTGAAATGTGTTATGAGCAATTCTTGCATCATCAGAGTATTGATCTCGAGACTTACCAACGACATTACGCTTCAACGTCAGGAGGAGGGTGGTAGCGCTGACACTGCCACGGTGCCGTCGGCATACGGTTACCTCGCATTCAATTCCCACGGCTGAGTTTCGTCTTTTCACAACGTCAACGACAATGAAAAATCTTATCCGAGGCACTGGGGGAACATACCAAAAAAAAAACTAAAAACTGAAAGAGGTCAACCACAGCGAACAGTTTTCAGTATATGGTAAAAAGCTGATGAGCCTTTCAGGGTAAACCGTAAGTGGAATATGACACGTCTTTGATGTCATTCAACGGTCGAATGCAGAAGGAAGGAGAAACAGGAACAACAAACAAATACAGATGGCCCACAGCTAGGCGCTTGCCATCCGATAAATTCCGAACTCTTTTTACTATTACCTCACGCAGACCCCTCTATGCTTTGTCTTGAATCAAGTTACCAAATCACATATCAAATTTTCTCGACCATCCATAACCGAAAGCCAATGGAACAAACCGCTCTAATTTCGCTCTCGGGACGACAACACGGAACACCCAACCCGACTTTCTGACTTTGAAAAAGATAACATCTCGTACTTCCCACTGTGATCGATAAAGAGAGTCAACAAGCATCTCTGAGAATGGAAGAGGGACTGATCTCACCCCTGGCTTATCGCTATACTATTAGGACTGCCAAATACATGTCTTTGGAATAGCTGGACACAGCAACTTGTCCAGATACGATTCTATCATTCCTTGTATACGGCCGCCCAAGTCTCGAACCTGGAAGTTTACCTAACACGTTGTCTGATGCTCAATTGGGGCCATACTAACTCCGATATGTTGATCGATAACAGCAAGTCCGACTTGGTTGTCTGGATTTGGCCGTTCATGCACATATGCACGCAGATGCGCTAGGATTAGCTGAATTACAAGGTCCAGATTACAAATGTCATGATTGCAGTGCTATATTGACACAGTATTTCCAACATACAACCTACGTTACCAGACGCAAGTAAAAATGCCCGTGAGTGGGGTAGTACAATACATACATAACGTGAATTGTCATTTGAGTTCTTATCGCCGTATAATCTTTTCGTTAGTAAACCAAGCAAAATGCATGCTCTCTCCCAAAAGGAGGGGTATTATTTTCCTCATTGTTCATGACTCCACGATCTCAGGAACCCTTCGGCTGGTACCAGGGGTGTGGGCGCACTAATGCCCCTTCCCGCGTTATCTTCCAACTGGAGACCAAGCGCATTCCTCAGCCTCGGAGGTGTCCGCGGTAAAGGCCTCGGCATCTCAGCAGCAGCCAGATGCACTGCGTCTTCCACTGCCATAGAGGTATCTAGCATCGGAGGGTGATAAGTTGCACCTCCCCCCGGCGCTGGTCGAGCCGATGTGGTGCTTCGTCCAGTGTGCGAGTAACCGTGACTGATTGCGTGACGCCCGCCAGAGCTACGCCTATGCGCGTGCCGCGATGGCTCGTTAGCGTTCGTAGTCATCACCAGGGCAGATACGGTAGACGTGGCGGTGGTAGCCTGTCCTTGTGCTAGTGACTGGATGCTTGTTGCGCTCCCTCCTGCACCGATTATGGAAGGCCGTTGGTCGAATGATACACGCCTTTCGCCTCTCTGCCTTGTTTGCATTGCACCCGTTAGTAGGGAAGTGGTTGACCCCTGTGCGGTGCTCGGTAGCCTCTCCATTACAATCTCATCGTCCTCCCTCAGAGGGAACGAGTGCAAGCCCAAGGATGATAACGTAGATCCAGGTGTGTCTCCCGGTGGAGTAGGATACATACTCGCAGGGCCAAAGGAACTCAGATTCAGTGCATTGCTTGCATTTTGAGAGTGATGCGTGTTTGTATGACTAGCAGTGGCGATCGTGGCAGCCGTGGTAGCCGCAGGTGGATGGATGCTCCATGAGGAAACACTAACAGAGCTAGGTCGTAGTGTAGGGGGGATTCGGGGATCTTCCCTCCTTCTAACACTCTCGACGTCCGTCTCGTGCCCAGGAACGGTAGTGCGTCGCCTATGAGTTCGATGTGATGTCCTATGATGTGTGGTCCCATATGTAGCGCTCCGACTTGTTGAAGAGAAAGATGAATCTGAGGTAACTCCTCCACCCGCATAGCTGCTATTGCTGTCGACATTGCTTGCGTTGCTCGAGGTGGTATCCGATCTTTGCTGTCTGGGCCCGTTTACATGATAGACCAACCTCTCCTCGCTAGAGTCATTGCCTTGATCTGCCAGCGGGGACCTGGAATGCTCCGCGTGGATAGTTCGTGGCTCATTCGAACCCTGTGCAGGATAGGGAGTAATTTCTTGAGAAATCCGCGACCAGCGTATTCTGGGTGTGTCGTCTTGCAACGTGCTGCCCCAGATGTGCTCTCCATTGGAGTCTCCAGGCAAAAGTCCTCGTGGCGGATGACGCGTTTGGATCCAGACTTGACGTAGCCATGTCGTAACCTTCTCCGTATCCATTCATGTATTCCCCTATATACAGAGCCGCGACTGAATATGGGTTCAGCGGAGCGCCAACATCCAGACCTGATGATCCGTCTCCTGCGCCACCAGAGGGATCGTCCCTACCACGAGAATTGGGGGGAAAGGGTGTATTGGACACTGTTACCTCCTTGGGCGGTATTACTCTTTTTTGTGTTACCGCACCAGGGAGAATAACACTTGCCTCATCGTCACTAAGGACTCCATTTGGGTGCGAGTTTGAGAGAAAAGAATGTGCGTTGGAGTATACACTTGCTGATGAGTGACGTCCATTACTTTCCTTCGCTCGCCGTTTCCCTTTCCGATCCCCGCTGTCCGGATGGGCCTGGAATGTTGAGTTTGGATTAGGTGCATAGAAAGATGTTATGTAGCGGTGCTCTGGTTGTACGGTGGACCCATTGATTTGGGACTGTCGCCGTGTCGACGGACCTGCCTCGGGTACGCTGTATAGACTAATAGAGCCGGAAGAACGAGGCGTAGTTGCAACCATTGTTAACTGATTTAATGGGACTGGGAGTTCAGGAGGTTGGGGAAGTGGGTTTTTTAGCTTGTGCTTTGCAACTTGCATTCGCAGTTCATTTCTATCAGTTTCAGCGTCGCCTAGCTAATTGCCTTCTTCGTCAGAATTCTGCTTTTGCAACGATAGAGTTGTATTACCTTCCTATTGCCAGACAGGTCAATATGCGGGCTGAGATGAAGGAATAGGATCATACTTTTCTAGTTCGCCTATCTGGGTTAGCAAACTCTGCTCTATCGCCTGCGTCTTGTCTTGTTCGGCACTCGTCATCCTATCCTTCTCCTTGAGAGCCTTTATTGTCATTTTGTCTCGTTCCCGCCGCGACTTGAGCCTTTGGTACTCGGCCAAGGCAAATCGTGCCTTCTTCAACGCCGGATGCTGAAAGGCAAACACATGATTAACAGCGTATCCAGTGATGAAAGAGCAATAGAAATACACACCGATTCTGTCCGTCCCTCCAACCATAAATCCACCTCCCTTGTCAAGTCGACTAGACGCTCATCCGAGTCATCCCAGCAAGCCATTAACCTCCGCAACAGCTCGTTTTCTCGGCGATTATCACCCTGAAAATGTTCATCTACGTCTTCCAGCTTGTCCACGATCAACTTTTTCACTCGCTCCGGCAAGTACGGTTTCCGACAAAGGGGACAATTTGGAGGTATAATTGCTAGCAGACATCTGTGTTCGAGAGTGTATTAGTGGCAGATAACGAGGTTATTACGATTGAATAACAAAGGGGGGAAGGTTGAAGCACTTACGTTCTGCAAAAGACGTGACCACATGGAACGACATGCGGGGCGCGACTGGATGGATCTTGGGTATATAATTCCAGACAAACGTCGCAACGACTTGAAGGATGGAGGACAAGCATAGAATTGGTGGCCAACGAGGCTCAGAATCGAAATTCTTCAGAATTGTGGCCCCAATCTACGCCTTGTCGTGTTTTCCGCCTTGCGTCCCCGGCTCGCCAGAACTGGAATGTACGCCGACTTTGATGGATTCTGTAGCGAATAACCCACGGTCGCACAAGCCTTGGAAATGGAAGTCCACACAATAATCACTTGGACGGTCGATTCAGACTGCATGCACCCCAAGTGCAATGCATCATGGCCGCAGCCAAATTTAATCACAAATCACTATTGTATTCACTACAAAAAACACACAACAAGTTATTGTAACAGCCCCTTTGTCTTCCTCCGGATCAGCGATCTGTGGGCGTTTTCTTGCGCAACGAGGTGGCAGTTTCCCTGCATTAAACGAAGATCCCTTCTGTTGGATTCCGGCGAGGAAGGGGCCGCGGACATATCCGTCGTCGATAACCCATAGCGACGGGAACTGACAGCTGCAGCTTACTCCTCGATGTCAAGTCGCAGTCGGAGCCTCCTGGGGTTCAGGGTCTGGCTAGGTGATGCCAGAGTCGGCCATGAGGGCGTTCTGAACTCTGGATCCTATCGCCTCGAGAAGGCCTTCTTGTCTTTTGTGCGCCTCCAAATTTCTGTTCCGCCACGAGATGAATTAGCAACACCGAGTACCTCATTGTACAGGGAGTACAGCACTTATGGCCTTTGCTGTCGCGTCTTCAATCACGGCTGACACGGTTTGTCGCAGCTCTCCCTCATCAATGTAACTATCGATCGCTCCAGGGCCGCCATTGTTGCTATTCGCGGTTCTCAATCCATTCTAGGACGGCAATGTGCTCGAACAAGCATTGACGGATGACGATAGAAACGACGTGACGGTGATATAAGTGGGGATTGCTGCGCATGCGTTGAATTCCAGGTGTTATTTTTCAGAAACGAAAGGGTAAGTACGGGAGATAGTAAAATGCCAAAGGACTCACTTGTTATTCACTTAAGTGATACTAAAGCCATTTCTCGGCAGACTCATAGCCAGTCTCTCGTGTGCTAGCTTGATGAATTTCATTGTAATTATTGTATGTTGATAGTAGCATTTACAGTCGGACGAAACAGACATGAATAGCGTGGGAGTCAGAAGTAATTATTTTATACAGTCTGTAAATTACATAATTAGTTAGGTCACTGAATTTAGATCTGAAATGTTATACATACATACATTTGTTATCTGTTTTTGCTTGTTGTCAATTCAAAAGAACACATATACTTGCCTTATTGCCTTATTCTGACTTATTTTGGGCTTAATTTGCCTTAATTTGCAAGGCATCCAGAATGGGCAGTGAGGCATTTGACTTTAAGTAAAGTAAAGCCCAAAATAAGTCAGAATAAGTAAAAATAAGTAGGAATAAGACAAAAAAGGCAGGTAGGTTTTCCTACTTAACAATTTAAAAATAATGTGGTTCTGATCAAATCTTGTTACTTAATAAATCAAACAAAAAAATCAGCCATTGGGGCAGTTTTGACCCTCTATTATTTTCTGATCTAATAATTTGTATACCCCTTTTGCCTTTAAAACTGCCTGCACCCTTCTAGGCATGCTTTAGCATATATTTCATTCCACTCCTTTGCCACCCCAAGCACTCTCCTTGTGATAAACAGTCAATTATTCACCAAGCTTTGGGAGACTTGAGTCACTTGACAATGCCATCCAATGCACCCAATTCATAAATTCCATCATCCTCACCCCACCAGTGCCATTACTCCTCAGACTGTTAGGAAGGCAGGCTTTCAGTCAGCATTGAGCAACAAAGAAGAAAGTCCCAATGCTCAAGGGGTCTCATCAACTACAGTTTGCCCAATACCATAAAAACTGGACTTTGAAGGTGTGTGTTTGAGAGCAACAAGGGGAACCACTCTCAGACAGACCACCACACCAACTGTCAAGCATGGAGGGGGAAGAACCTCATGGTTTGTAGATGTATGGGTTGGAATGGGTGGGGAAGCTGTAGAGGTACTGGGGAACATGAATGCTGAGCAGTATTTTGAGATTTTGGAGGGAGGAGATGTTTGAAAGTTTGGAGATGGTCTGGCCTCCATATACCAGTAGTGACAGAATTTCTGTTGACCAGCTTGTACCCCTTCATGGATAATATGTACATAAGTCTGTGTTTCTCCCCATGTGCAGCCTGGGTACAAATCTGAATCTATCAGCTTTGGCAGTTGTTGTACCAAAGATATGTATGTTACCTCTTAATGTATTTAGCATCCCACAGCATTGTACCAGCTGAGGGTGAGCCACAGTGGTATTTCCAACAGGACAATGGCCCAAAACATACTTCAGAAAGGCAGATGAGTGGTTTTCTGACAATATCACTCCCCTGAAGTGGCTGGCCCATTCCCCTGACCTAAATCCCATTCAACATCTTTAATTTGTTTTTTGATGGGTATATGCATGTAATAAGGTGCCAGTTCACTTGCTTACTCCTCAGGCATACAGTGGGTCAAAAAACTGCCCCAATGTTTGCACAATTTGGAAAGGTTTGCATGGTGTGAAACAATGACATAAGCAAGAAGTCTAAAATAATTACATAATATACCCTGACATGTTTGCTACCTGTCAATTCAATAATCATGTGATTTGGATCAAAATCTGTTCCTTAATAAATGAGTCATACAAAATAATCAATCATTGGGGCAGTTTTTTGACCCTTGATTAATTTCTCTGATTTTCAATGTTACACACCGGCCATGTGAATAATAAATAATGTTGTGTGACTTTATTTGTGTTAGTTTGGCATGTTGAACTTGGTTCATTCATCTTCTTGACTCTTCACCAACACCATGAAATCTATTTCTGCTGAAAAATGCTCTTCTCCTCAATGAGAGGGATTCCCATCACCAAATACAAGCTGGGACTGGTCAGGGGAAGGGTACTATTGTCAGAATCAGTAAGGAAGTGGAGGGGGGTAGGGAAAATCATCCTGGTGGTCATCCTTCCAAGATTTCTTCTTGTGATAACCATCAATTATCTGTCAAATCAGCTCTGGGAAACTTGATAATGCTGTACAAGCCACCTACATATATGTACAGGCACAATGTTGCAGTGATAGTAGATGTTCAGGTAGACTTGGTTATCATCAGACTGAGTTACTAGGAATCAACAGTAATTCCAGGGCTAGGAAGTGCCAATGCAGTGCATAAGCAGAATGATCTGGCTGGACTAGTAGGAAAAGTGAAGGTGCTTTTTGTTTCTAGTTATCATTTCACAGAGATGTTTGAGTATTTTGCAAGGGAAACAAAGTACCAAAATGGGGTTGTGTTTTGAACATGGGATACTGCAATTTGTGAGTCAAATACTTTCTAATCCTTACTGTCCAGTGTCAACTGACTGTTCATTTCAGTGGATGTATAATAAGTCACATTTTCATGAAGCCTTTTATGGCAAGAAATGTCCTGACAAAAAAACCATGAAAGGTCTATTTGCAATGGTTATTTGCAGTCCATCACTCAATGCAATATGCAGTGGACTCATTCCAGGCCATGGAGGCTGGGAAGTGAGTAAGGTTGATCTCATAACATGGTTAAGCACCCCAACCATGAGCTTGCCCCTGCATTACTCCTGCTCATCAGGCCTTACTGGATGCCAGTAACATTTGGACCTTTCACAGACATCCAGTTGAATGTCCATGCCCTTAAACTGACTCCCAGTGCTGATTGGAATGAGACAATAAGAGAAGACAGAAGAGTTAGAGCTTTGCCCCCTCCATTGCAAGAGCTGTTTCTACTGAGCAATGATGTATCTGCTCAGCATTTGGAGCAAATCATTGCTTCAACAGATGGTCCCCTGATAGATGTGTTGATATAATAGGATGTATGTGTGTTTGTGCAATCACCCATCATATTCTTGTACAGCAGTTTTCCTTAATTTTGGTAGTCTCCATATTGTGGTTTAGGGTTACTAATAGCTATTCCTGCCTGCTCACTCAAGACTGATGATGCCAGCTTGAGATACCAACACTTTACTTACTAGTTGATCCTGTTGGAGAGCCTGGGGCTGAGAGTGTCAACAATCTGCTGATTGATGGGGTGCTGGACATGCTGGTGACAGCAGGAGTGGGAGGAAGACGTGGGATGGCTAAAGGGTAGGGGTCACTAGGGGTTGGGCCTTGAAAACCTTGGGGTTACACCTGCCATTCAAGCTCAACAGTTAGTTAGAGCCATGCCCAGCAATGCAGGGAAAGCATTCGCCGCCTCACCTGATGAACCACCAACAATGATGACTATCAAGATGACAGAGAGAGTGAGTGCAGTGATACCCATTCCATACATTATCTGATGTGCATATATGCAGATCAAGATGAAGCAAGAGAGGTCAGGGAACTGACCATGGACCTGGAGTCCCTGTGTGGACTCAAACAGAGTCTTGAAGACACCTGCTTGGATGTCATTCAAGTGAAACAAACAAGAACTGATGATTCCTCTGCTCTAGAGGAATATACAAGGGCCATCACCTCCACCACATTCAAATTCATCAACTCTGCCCAACAACACCACTCCCAGCAGCAGTTTTCAACCCTATTTTCATCCATAGGGCAAGTTGTGGACCATTGGTTGGACAAAGCAACTGTGGTGGAGCCAATGCCTTGCCCAACAATGCCACAACTGGTGACACAATCACTGCCACCCTCTGCACTTCCATCCAGTCCATCAATGCAAATGGTTTGCTTGCCACAGCCACAGCCAATGATGCTGCAACCAGTGACACAGTCCAAGGTTTGCATGCCTCGGCCACAGCCAATAGTACATCAGGAAATTGGGGAAAAATCTGATCTCATCTGATTGCATCTGACACTGCTGGAACACTGGCTGTCTGATTGTCTTATTGTCTAACCAGCACTGGAACACTAATTGTCTGACAGCCTGATTGTCTGACATTGTCTGCAACATCTGACACCTCATCTGGCACTTGTCAGACGTTGTCAGATGATGTCAGACAATCAGGCTGTCAGACAATTAGTGTTCCAGTGCTGGTTAGACAATAAGACAATCAGACAGCCAGTGTTCCAGCAGTGTCAGATGCAATCAGATGAGATCAGATTTTTCCCCAATTTCCTGATGCTAATGCCACAACCACAATCACTGCCATACAATTCAACCAGTCTGGCCACTCTCTGGACTTGCCTCATTCAAGCCACAGCTGGTGGCTGAGGTCATCAGTGCCCTCCAGCACAATGAGGGACAAAATCCAAGGAGATGGAAATCATCTATGGGATAATCATGCAGGGTCTATGCTCACATTTCTACAAGTTCAAATTCATTCCCAGTTCATCTAGAGCTGCGATGGAAGCCAGGTGCCCAATGCACAATTGAATAACAATTAGTCATTATGCCCTGGTGGCCCCTGATCCTGATCAAGACTTGCACCATGGAATGCAGAACCTCAGCAGTCAAAAAATAATACTACAAGCTTTTTGGACCCTCATAATGGTATTTATTTGAAGTCCTACAAGGGAAAAGATAGTGGATAGTTATAGTAGACTGTACTGGTAGAAGTGCCAAGCCCAACAGGCATTGAAGAGCATTTCCAACTGTGATAATGGCATTCCCATGCATAGCTGCTGACAATGACCTGCCAGAGGGAAATGACAAGTTGGGGATGATCACAATCATCAAGTATCCGGAAGCTATGGGTCTTGTAAAGTAATATGTGTAACAAGGTTTCTCAGCTACAACATTATTGTGCCCAGTCATATTGTCTACCCAAACTTCAAATTTCCCCATTATGAAGCCCTCACACTACCAAGAGCACATACTTTCATCACTTTGATGTTGGATGGTTCAATCCTGCTGAGTATAGGTGTGGGTATGAGCATGATGTGTGATGCCAAGGACATGATGATAGACGATCAGTACTTAGTACATTTTTATTCTTGTCTGCAGTGATGCCTAAATGTCATCTGCCTTTACTTTCTGCCATTTCTGTTTCCCATACCATGCACATACTTTCCTTACTATAGTCTGGATGTTGCCAGGGTTGCATCTCAGTCGCTTACTGCCACAACTGAGGCAGTGAGATCCATATCATTCTTGTTGCCTCACCACCATGTCACATGCATTCCCTGTTGCTGAAGTGCTGGATTCAGAGGTACTTCAAGTACCACACTGGCTGGAGTGGATGCACTACATAATTGCCTGCTGGCTTGTTGTTACTAGGCTTGTCTCACCTCCCATGCTCACCTCTGCTTGCTTCTGCCTCTTTGGACTTCCCATAGCTTGTCTCTGCCTCCTCTGCATCACCCAACTTGTTTCAGCCTCCCTCAGCTCTAGTGTTTACAGGTCAGGTCAGGTTAGGTTATTTGCCCAAATTTTGAATAACTGTGACTGTAACCGGTTATTGAATGACCCCTAAACCTAGTAACTGTAACCTGACCAGTTGTAACCAGTCACAACTGGTCAGGTTAACCTTGCATAACCAGTTATAACTGGTTAGAAGATGACCAGTTATGACCAGTTAAAAATCTGCAAATAGAAATTGAAAATGCTCCACCAATTTCAGTCCCATCACCAGTGGAGTATTTTGCTATTCTTTCTGAGGGTTAGTGGCATGTATGTATAGGATAATTTGCAAATAGACATAGAAAATCCTCCACTAATTGCAGTGTTGTCATTGGCAGAGTATTTTGCTATTTTTTCTGATGGTTGGTGGTGGCATGTATATGATAATCTGCAAAATAAAAATAGAAAATGCTCTGCCAATTGCAGTGTCATTATTGGCAGAGTATTTTGCTATTTCTCTGAAGATTGTGAGGTAGAGAATTGGGAGGTATAGTGGTCATGTAGTCATCTTTTTCAAAATTTCTTTTTAAATTCATGGGTGTATCACTTTTAGAGCTCAAGACATAGGGTAATTCAAGATAATATAGACAGTGTAGTTCACAACAAATAACCCATTTCAAGTTGGTCATCATAACTGGTCATGACCGGTCATGACCAGTTATAGACCAGTTATACCAATTGGGCCATTTGCCATAACTGTAACTGTAACTGATCACTGACCGGTATAACTGTGACTGATGGTCAGGTTATAACTGGTAGCGGTGAAACAACGAAAGTGGAGGTGCAGTGTGCAACCTCCGACGTTCCGATGCAGCCATGCGAGTTTGGCAGCACCAAAGGGTGCTCGTCCACTTCAGTCGCACTCGTCGGGTGTCGGGAACGATGAACTCAAGTGAGGGGAAGTAAACTTGTATATCAAACTAACTACAACAATATATGTACTGTAGACCTCGTGTATGCTACGTGTGTCCGATCGAAAGCGGAGCTAGTCCGATAGTGGCGGAGTTGTCGGAGCATGTCGGAACTGGCGGACGGTGGCGGAGATGTTCAGAATGCTGCGGAACATGCTGCACAATGTAAACGGATTCCATCCATTACAGCGGTTAGGTCAGGTTACAGTTATTTTCCAGTTATTGTGACCTGACCTGTAAACACTACTCAGCTCATCTCACTACCTCCCTCAACTCATCTCTACCTCCCTCAGCTCATCTCTACCTCCCTCACCTCATCTCTGCCTCCTCTGCATCTCCTCAGCCTCTTTGGACTCCCCCCAGCTCATCTCTGCCTCCCTCAACTCATCTCTGCCTCCCTCAACTCATCTCTGCCTCCCTCAACTTGTCTCTACCTCCCTCAACCATTCATCTCTACCTCCCTCAGCTCATCTCTGCATCATTATTTTGTTTTCATTTACATTTTAATAAAATTGATTGTTGTCAATGTCAATGTCATATAAATAGTGTGAATGCCAATGCTGCAATGGCTTGCAGTGACTCAGTAGCCTTGTGGTTGAATGGTCCACAGGAGAGGATAAGTTGTGTTATTCTTCCACACAAGGTACTGTCTGTAAAGTATAATTAATTCCATTTTACAATAAGGATATTTTTTGTAATGAAGCAAATAATTGCATTGAGTTTTTCTTCTTTGCTTTTCTTTTTATGGTGAAGCAATTTTGTAGCAAAGCAAAATATAATTTATAATTAATTAATTTAATATATCCAACTAAAATAAAGATTGTTCCCATAATAACATGTATACAATTCAAGTTATATGTAAACCAGAAACAGTTAGTGTTGCCATGACTCAAGTCATTTTTTTGATCTACAGCTTGAATAAAAAAATTGTGAAAAAATCTGATGTGATACATAGATGAGCTCAAAAACCTGGGGGTTATTTATTGGCACTTTGGCAGATTTCCAGTACTTGGGTAAGGAATTGGAACTTGCAACCCTGCCAAGATGATTTACAATGCAAATGGTAAGTTTTTAACTTTACTTCTACTACCATATTTAGCCCTTTGCAGGGGCACAAATTGAGGAACTAATCCTCTGCCTGGGCCTCAGTGCTCAGTGCTCACAGGCCATGTGTCTGGATACATGAGTGAAAGGAAGAGAAAAGCATTTGTTGAACTTGACCTTGGTATACAGCCCTCTACTACTGGATAACAGCCCATTTTGTACTGTGACTATCATGACTACTACATACAAGTGAGATCCCAACCTGACACCAGGCTTGCTGCTTACATATGTATATCTCACACCACTCACAATCACTGCCCACTGTCCAACATCCACCATCCACTGCACACCATCCACCATCCAACACAGTAGACTGCACCACTGTTTGCCATTAACTTCATCATTTGTTGTGTTTTAATTTTCAATGTCCAATGTGCACTGAGAGTGCCAGGAATTGCAAAGAGCTGATGCCTGAGTCATTACAAGCAGAAAACAGAGTTGCTCAATCCCTGCATGCATTATGATTGGGATTCTCTGGTGCCCCACAGCTCCCTAAACTAATCATGTTCTTGATTTCATTTCTGGCAGCCTGTCAAAGAACCTTGTAAGTGATAGTCGCTATGAAGCTTAACCAACAGGTCATACTGTGTCTGTCATATTGAGTTTTGATTGCAGTGGAGCCTAAGGATGACAATCCATGAACCTCAACTCAAATTTATACTCCATTGTAGCCTGTAGGTGGTAGCAACTCCTTTGCTCAACTGGTATCCAGCTTGCTCACTTGTCAGCACAACGGCGGCCAACATTATGTCAGTACACGGCTGACGGTGCCCTAGCAGAAAGTTCATACACGCATGATGGTTCTGGACAGCATCATCTGATATGGGCAGCAGATGCAAAGGGAGAGCTCGCCAATGCTTGGAGCTGGATGCTAGATTGAGCCACCTGAGTCGCATCCATTTTGGTGTGTCTATAATTTCTTTATGATGCGTCGACGCAACTGAGAATAAAGAGTGTCAGTGTCAATGACACGCAACATGCATGATGTAAGTCATTGACAGATTATGTAAAGAAATCCGGAAACCAACAAGATGGCACATTCTCTTCTCTCCCGACTACTTTAAGTTGTCGGAATAGTACCCCAACACAACCCAGTCTACGAAGCGCACGGTAGACTAGCTTCAGCTGCATTCAGGTCACTGATCCGATAGCAGTGCGTACGAAAATCATCCGCGTTCTGACCGATGGTGGGAAAACTTAAACGTGTGCGACATAATGCCTTCGGCTTTGCGATAGTTCCATGACTGAATCCGGAAATTCGTGGACTTACAGAGGAACATCATGCAATCGATAAGCATTCATCAATCTACTGTCATTCACTCTGTCAAAGCATCACGAAACTCTGGCGCCTGGCGTGCATATATGGCTACTTTGTTCAAACCCTTCACAGCCTACGTTCGTCTCTCCCCGTCCCATCCTCCCCAGTATATATTACCTCTGCAAGTGAGTCTTGAGTTTTGAGATACGTTACATTAGTTGTATCTATATAGGACGCAGACTACATGCTTGGATCAAAGTTCGTCCCGAAGCTTCCTCAACTTCACAAAGTCCAGCTTCCCAGCCTTCCACAACTTCCCAACCTTCCCAATCTTCACGACATTGCGCATCTCGTCTCGAGTTCATCGTCTTCTCGGAAACCAGCGACTCTGCGCGTAACCCCGAATAACTGGATTACGGGTGAAATCCGTGAATGGTACGGAGCACATCGTCATACAGCCATCGACCGGCTGGAGCTTCGAAAGGAACATGAAGGGGTGAAACACGAATTTATCGTGATATATCTTGAGGGCGGTTCAATGTATCGGATTGACAGGAGGGCTCTGAACGGTCCAAACACGGAAGCCGTATTGAAGGGCTGCGAGTCCGAGGACTCCATTGCGCCCGTCACCGCCGAAGAACTCAATCTTCTCAATACAACCACGGACACTATGGTCGCCCTCGAATTCAACGCATCTAAACCGGACTTGTTCATCATCATCGCTATATGCGCAGCAATGCAGCAGAATCCGGAAACGAAGTTATACCACCTATATCACTACAATTGCTATTTTCATGCCCGTTCTGTTGTTTCTATCGTCATCCGTCAATGCTTGGTCGAGCACTCCGATGCGTTGTGTTCGAACGCAGGAGTCCGTTGGGACATTGCCACCCAACCTGCCTTATCCGACGAAGAAATAGCTAGTACGGATTGGGGTGTTTTGAGAACCGCGGTTAGGATGGCAGCAGTTACGGCCCTGGAGCGATTGATATGGCCTATCGTCCAGGTACATTCTGTGACCTACGAAATCGACGAGGAAGAGCTGCGGAAAATCGTCTCAGCCGTGATTGAAGACGCGACGGCGAGGGTCATAAGCGATTCCATTAAGGATGAATTGCTGTACTCCTTATACAAGGAGGTACTCGGTGTTGCTAATTCGACTCTGTGGCGGGACAACCTTGGACAGAACCTCTCGGATTACAAGCACAAGGGCAAATGTGAGGTAGTCGCGGGAATAATCATGTCAGAACTCTTGGAGGCCCACAAAAAAGAAGAAGGCCTTCTCGAGGAAATAGGATCCAGAGTTCAGAATGCCCTCATGTCCCAACCGCCGACTCCATCATCTCCCACCCAGCCAGACCCTGAACCCAAGGAAGAGGCTCCGTCATCCCCAATCCATGCACCTAAAAATCTAATGCGATCGATGAAGATGACAACGCAAGCTATGACTCGTCATATTTCAATAGCCCGTGAGTTTTGTCTTCCGATCTCTTAGCCTTTTTTAACGGTATTTTAGAAAAGAAGATTCAGGAGTCTCCCATGATGGCGTCTGGGACATTGCTTAACAAGGCAGTGGGGGAAGTAGCGAACTTGTCGCCTGCAGTATTCCGGAAATACATCAAGCAGTTTATCCCGCCGGTGGAGTTCCGGAAGCAAATCGACGACGCACTGATAGAATGGAGGTTGAAGGATGAAATCGTGGAGAACATCATTAATAATCTCCTGCTGAAATCTGACGGGGATATACCGGAGTCAATGATTCGAATCTTTGTCGAGAAAGAGGTAAAAGAAATCCACGTGTCTTTAGATTCACTGAGCTAACGGATGCTGGAAGGCCGAACAAGTGCGGACGCATGTAGCGCTGCAGGAGCATGTTCTCCGTATGACACGGGATCATAGTAAAATGGTCGCGCGAGTCGTCGTCGGATCGACAGAGGAAGGCGTGTACAGCAAACTGCGACAGAAGATGGAAGATATATGGAAAGATGTGCAACCGCTATCAATTTCGCAGTCATGGGTTAGAGAGGCATACATGCGACTCACGGCTGCCGTTAAAGAAAGCATCCACACGGTGGTACACGACTGTATATACCATCTACATCACCGGGCGGCGAATCCACAAGCACCTGCAAAGTCTTGATCAGTCGATGCCTCTACTATGTGCCACATATCTAATATGGGTATTTCTGATTTTTCTCAATGTATAATAGGAAGTGGATGGATGACCGAACGATGGCCAGCATCTTGTCAGACGGCGTTTGGTAGGTACTATATAATCTACGGTCGCTATCTTTGTAACACATGTATTTGTTGCGTATTTTTGTATCTCGTGTCCTTATCATTGAAGCAAATATACACTTAAATCATATACTGGAGCATATGATAACGGAACTTGTTCTGAACAGGTTGGGCGCTGATGAGACTTTGATCGGTCAAGTGGACCAGACGATTGGGCCAACTTCGATTCTGCCCCTTACAACAACTTTCATTCCATTCATTTGAAAGTGACGCAAACTTTTGATGGAAAAGATACTTTGGGCAAGTATCCTTATGCAACGAACCGAGGCTGCGTTCTTCAAGAATTGGTAAACAACTATGATATGAACGACCACGGGACAGGTTCACGTGTAGAACCTGCTGCGCGTCGAACGGCGACATTTATATTTCATATCCTAATGAGAGTTGTACATGTTGCATACAATGAGTGGATATGACGATTGGGTTATCCCTTTTGAGTATCGTGCAAAGTGGTGAAAAAAGGCGAGATGTAGATCACAGACGACGACCACGGCGACCACCCTATAAAAGTGAAACATTCAATCAAACTGTTCTCGACTTTAGAGGTGAGTCATTTACCTTGCGCCTTGTAGAGTCAGTAGGAACAGGCGTCACATCCTCAATACGGCCAATACGCATGCCGGCGCGGGCAAGGGCACGGAGAGCGCTCTGAGCACCAGGGCCAGGTGTTTTCGTACCGGTACCTCCGGTTGCTCTCAGTTTGATGTGGAGAGCTGTAATTCCGACTTCGCGGCAACGGGCTGCAACATCCTGGGCTGCAAGCATAGCAGCGTAAGGTGATGACTCGTCACGGTCGGCCTTGACCTTCATTCCACCTACTCGCGCCCATCGTATCAGTACTCTGCAAGGGCTTGATCGTCAGAAATACGTACCTGTAACGCGAGATATAGTTTCCCGACCGGAGAGATCAGTGACGTGAACAAAAGTGTCGTTGAATGATGCATATATGTGTGCAACGCCGAACACGTTCTCGCCCTCTGCAACTTGGGGGCCAAGAGAGACAGTCGTCTCTTCTTTGGGAGCTTTGGCTTTCTTGGGTGCCTATGATAGGTACATCGACAGTCAGCTCGTGCGATCCATTGAAAATCCATGAAATTGAAAGCGGAAAACGTGCACTAGCGTACACCAGACCGCATTCCAGTATATATCAAAGCAATTGGACTCACCATCTTGAATAATTTGGTGCAGAGACCTTGAGGATGACTTGACGACCAAGGACCGCGCAAGATTCTGTGTTTGTGTGCTTAAGCAAATAGGTCACAATAAGTACAAAGAAGGGTCAGATCTTGATCGATGATATATTGATAATCTAATCGCTATCGCGTAGTACAGCAATTTATCCGATATGTGACAGTCGTTGCGATAAACCAATTACATTATGCATACATTTTCGGATTCCTCTGGCCCATCTGAGGACCCTTTTTGCTTAAATAGAGCAGATCTGCCGCCAGTGTTCTCCATTCCATCCTCACCTGATTGTATTTTCTAAGACATGGCTCCCAACCCACAATGTGCTGCCCTCGCCGCCGCGAAAGCTAAGTCAGGTCTGTGTTTATACTCTGGTCACTGTTCTACTTATGTCTGAACACGGTTATTAGGGCTTTCGTATGGTCAGATTGCTGAGAAGATCGGAACCAATGAGCAGCATGTTATCGACAGTGAGTAGTTGAATCGATATCCAAGAAATCGATATTTATTCTCATTGTCTAGTCTGCACTGGAGCCAAGAAACCTACTGCCAGCGAGTTCACGTCTCTCGCGAACGTTTTAAATATTACTGATGCTGTATGTGATTTCATCTGTCCTGGTAGACATCAGCTAACTTGCATCTAGCTTCCCCATGACAGTGCTCATACTGCTTGATGCGCCCTATCGGCTATGTATGATACGATTCAATGTACACTAAACTACATTAGCTCTGAAGCCAGATTCAACCGATGATCCAGAACGTTCGCTTGAGGTCTATTGGCGTGATAAATTCTAGGGCCCAGCCACAGGAACGTACTCCACACAGCTCATCCTTATGTAGACCTCCACAGGGATGAAGCGAGCAGAACTTCGCTTACGATTACTACTAGCCCGTTTTAAAATAATCTCTTGGCACGGCCGCGGACCAAGATTATATCACGTTCAACGTCAACTGCTATCTCAGCGCCTCTCAATCTCCATTTAGCTTCTAAATTTAGCTTAGAATACCTCATAGCTCTACGCTCTGACGCTGAACCATCCTAATGACTATTCGAAAATGCAAGTAACGTGTCTCTGTACTGCGGCGCATTTTCTATTTCGAGCAAGGGTCCGTCAGCTAAAGGTTTTGAATGTGATATAATAAGTCTTTGCCGCTATGTGAGTATGCTTCAGAGTTCAACTATCGCGCGTATCTCTTCACCGTCTGTTAGACCGCGGAATTCGCTAACATGTTTTGGCGTCAAATTTAGACCCACGTCGCAAGATCTATGCGCTCGTGTTATGCGTGATGTTGTTTAACACATTCCATGCAGCAACATTCATGATCAGGACAATAACATACCCACAACAGACGCCCGAGTCAAATGTCAAACACATGTTCGAATGTATCATCTCCCTGACACGCGCCTGGCTCGTCACGCCACCAGCAAAAGCAAGAACATCCAGATCAAAACGTCCAGAGCTCGCTAACAACGTCAGTGCCAACTTGAACCGGGTCGTCCCCTCCGTCCTCCAAGGTCGTACCCGCGATGCCGTCCGATTTCCCGGAAAACGCCAGCATAGGTCGATCGATATCCATCGCCAATGCAGGTTCCTTCTTGATCTTTCGATTAACTTCCGTGTCGAAGAGCTTGTAGCAGAGACGGGACAAGTAAGCATCAGAGTGGAGATTCGAGTATGTGGACATACCGTGTGATAGGTGTGGTCCAGGAAATCTTCCATTGTGTATCCCGGTTTTGTAAAGGCTTCAGAAAACACCTTTGCCAGCGTTGATACGGCAGAATGGTAGTGTGATCGATGAGTGTACAGCTCCCACATAGAGCTTGACAGAGCCTGCGTAAGCAAGGGATTCGGCTCATCCGCCAAGAAGGGGTCTAGATAAAACGTTAGGCGATGATTTGGGGGAGATGCCGGAGACGAGTGGCGTTACCATTGAACTCCCTATCGTCTTCTCCCGTAGAATGAATCATGACCATCAACGCTGGATGACGCTTCAAAATGTTATAGGTAAATGGGATAATCATGACAATCGCAGCCGGCGGAGCTGATAATGAAAGCCGCGACAGCCTTTTGACGAAAGATGCCAAGATTGCAGCAGGAAGGTGGCTGAAAAAGTGCCAACTCAATTTGATTGATATACACGGGGCAAAATACACGTACGAAGAGCTGAGAAAGAGCTCCGTCATGCGGAAAAATCGGGCTCTATGTTTTAGATGCAGAACGTTGCGGTCTAAGAACGCATATAAACGCGTGTAGAACGAAGGATAGTCACTATGAGAGAAGAGTACCAATTTTAGCAGGAGACCTTTCGTAGGCGATTTTCAAGAATCACGTACAGGTTATAGTCTTTCATGAGGGTGAACAACGCGTTGAAGGCCAGCAAACCAACTGCACCGCCTGAAATATAGAATAAAAATTCATCAGTTATGATTCTGTCAGCACTAATGATACCTGGCCTACCGTAATCAATGCATGAGCCAACCCAATCCATAACAAGAACAGCTCGGGTTAGGTGAGGCAACACTCCTCTGTGCATGACGTTCAAAGCGCGCAGAACCTGCTCCTTGCTTGCGGAAGTATCGTCTTCAACCGTGAGGCGAGGCAACAATGTCAACCAGGCGCGAGTGAACACCGCGCGGTGTGACTCGAGAGAGTGAAGGGACTGATGGATGGTTAATGTATGCAGCCGCGCCCGTGGTTGAGCTGATGTAGCACTTTGAGCGTCGTCCGGAGAGTCGAAAAATTTGCGCCAATCGTCATTCTCATTTGTATTTTCTTCCAGGTCTTCCATCACCTCATCTTCCTCATCACTTACCTCGATTCCACCAGCCGAAATCTTCTTTTTGACGTACTTTGGTTTCGGAGGTTTGGTTCCCAGCTCGGGAACCCACCATTCGCTCAGCTCAGCTTGTTCCGTTGGGAATGTCGTTAGCCGCACCAAAATCGAAAGAAGGTTTGAGGGTAAGTGTCGATGTGTCTTTGGCGGTGTTGCATTAAGTAAGGTACTGTTAGCAGAAAAAAAACCATTAAGGAGGAGCAAAAAAAAAGTAAGATGTGACATACGCTGCGTCGCGGAGGAAAAACCACCGAATGTCATCGTAGACGCTGAACCATGTCTCAAGGAAATGTTCTAAAACATCTTGGTCGATGATGCCATCCGAACTTTGCTTGCCTCGAGAGCAGGGTGGGCACAGGAGGAGATGAGACACGATCTTGCGGAAATGGGACATGTGGAATTGAGGTTGCAGAGTAGGCGCGTTGGAATGTGATGATGACAGGTGTTTTTGAAGTGAGAATAATATCTGTAACGCGGAGATCTATACGACGTCAATAAGCAAGGCCAAAAGGATAATGATCGTAAGATAACACGTACTCGAAGCATCTTTTCCTCGTCTTTCATCAACCCACCTAAAAATTCGACATAGGTATTCAGCCGTTCCCACAACCAGGTTTTAACAATCCTTGCTGCTTCATCTCCGCCGGTACTGAGTTTGGTGTTCGTTATCAATTGTACGAAAACTCGGTAGAGTGCATAAACTGCTTTTGAAGTGTTTTGAGCGTCGCGCGCTGCGACCGCGAGGTCGAGGAGATCAGCCAGGGAGTTTAACGATGCATTCGTGGAAATAGCGTGCGTAACATCGTCTTCTAGACGTTTGACTGACGTTCCAAAGCTTGCATCGTCTTTGACTTTGCGTTTCTTGCTAGGTGGAAGAGAGCTAATGTGTCCAGGCATAGCGGCCGTGAGAATTCCCAAAAATCCAAGTTGCCGAATTCCGCGGATGTCATCCCATTCCAACTCGGGAAGCGCCGCCTGCGTCGGCACCAACCTTGCTTCAGATGATCCATGCGTAGAATCCAACAGCAGATCAAAACATCGGACATCTTGTGCCATATTATAAAAATCTGTGATTCTTATTTACTCATGCCATATTATAAAATACTGTGATTAAATATCGTCTATCGGACAATGACGCAACGGCGGCTTGGAGTCGTCGAAGCTTGTCCACGGCGATGGCGAAGTCATTGGCGAGATTTGCGTCCGCAGGAGAGCCCAGCAACAGCTGGAATTTGGACGCCGTAACGTCGGTGGTATACTGAGGGTTAAAGTTGCCACGGGGTGAAACGTTGAGACGGTTGGGGAGGGCCTCTCCCACGACAACCATTACGGCGTCCTCACGCACGTCGTTGGGCGTGGATATCACTGCTGAGACCTGTTGAACACTGACAAGGACGCGAGATGAACCGTTGGACTTCCACGCCACAGGTGAATCGAATTCAGGACAGGCCAAATAATTTGGCTGAGAAAAGAGACAAGTGCGTTCCCAGACAGTGCTAAACTGCAGTAAACGTCAAGCGGGGCATGACAGGAAAGAGAAGTAAGAGGCACACAGCCGACATTGAGACAAGCAGGGAAGATCGTCAAAAATGATGGTCTGGAGGCTTTATAACAGGGAAGCGATGAGGAATATAATTGCGGAAGGATCGACACTTTGAATAGAGCCTATTTTTTTCATTATAAAGATCAAAAAGCGACGGTCGTGCGTCTGCTGCTGCAGGACTTGTTGGGCCTGGCTGATTGGTGGTCTGGAGGCCATAGCAAAAAGACAAACCCAAAGGGTACAGGGAGAGACGTGGAGGGCCACAGGCAGGAGGTCAATGTCGGGCGCCGCACTGGCTGGAATAGGAAAAAAATTCTGCAATACGTCATTGTTTATTGCTATGTACTGTTGGACACCGATCTGGCTACGGAATACGTACCCACTAAACCTTGCTTCAGCAAGGTAACAACGCGCTGGGTTGTGCCCACGCCGACGCTGCGACCAACGCAAGGCAAAGAGTTCGGAGGCACGACGACTCTGTCACCAGCGGGCTCTACGCAACCGAATACTGACGAGTCAGGCCGTCAAGTGAAAGCATGCCATATAGGCATGGGAATCCTGGTGGACGGGTTGCGTGCGGCGACAGTACCTGAAGCACCGAATCAATGTTTCGAACAACAATGGGCGGTGTATACAATAGCGTACTATACTTCTCCACTAATTCACGAAACAAGGCTAGTCTGGACGACGCGCCGCGATCGGTTCTTTCTGGCCATCTCGGACATCTGCCAGTTGAAGCTTCAAGATCCGGTATTTCTTGACATCTATCACATGCTTGGTACGACTCTGCGGAGCCCAGGTGTGCACTATGACGATTTTATTCTCCTTTGAAATGCCCATAGCCTGGAGAAGATGAACATCTTTCAAACTATTTTACTTCAAATCTTTTCAGCTCGAAGCTCGAAAGCTCGGAGCACGACGTCTTAGCCATGTCTCGCGCGCGCACCCTTTATAAGGAAGGGCATCCTGGGCATCATAGCCGTTGTAATCGGCGCGATGCATGGCCAAACTAGTATCTCTCAGCTTCCATCGGAAACCTATCTTGCCCAGCCTCGAAACGACTCACTACCCCGTGCTCGACCACTATTGGTTCTGTCCTTCCAACGTCCTGATGTGAGGAGGAACAGGCACAGGGGACGCGTGAGATATGGCGGCGGAGCATATCCGGGGAATGTTTTTCCACCCGCGTTTTCTAGTTCCGCTCGTACTTGCTATGCTTCGGTTCAGCGTGCTTTAGCCAGATACCTGGCTCTACAGCAATTGATTAACGTTCCTGGGGGTAAACATCAATGACATCTTGTCGTGTATGTCATGAATGTCTATTCCATTGCATCGCCACATTTTTGGCGATGAGTCTCTGTCCTTTCTGTTCAACACGTTGCAGCGTCTCCACTACAGCCGATCAGTGATGACTAGGAGAAACTAAGTGGATTCCATGTTCACATTCAGGCCCTTCAGGCAATTGCTCTCTGGCGCTACTTAATAAACACCGCAGCAGTTGTCCGATTTATTTCTTTTGCAGTCCTTAGATTGTACGTCATGTTGCCACTTCACACAAGTGAAACGAATGAAGTAACACATTAGGCAGTGCGGTCAAGGATTGCGTGTGATTCTTTTGTCTGCGCATCATCTTGAGACCTGATGGCGATGCAAGCCTCACCGGAAATCCGCCCAATGAATTTGAATGCGGTTTGCACACCTTTCGAGCGTAACTTTGTTCTCATCCTTATTTATCATGATGATCCGTAGCTAGGTCCCATATTTCATCTCCGATCCTCCGGCTGGGACAATGGATTCACATCAAGCGCAGCGCTATGGAGAAATCCCCTCGTGCGCGACGCCGACGCACTCAAATAGTGCAGCTACACATGCAACTGAATTCTTCGGGCATGCTCGTGACTTCCAAGTGAAAGATTGTCACTTCTACGATTTCAAGCCGAAGGTCATTTATCATGGTTGTTGCAAGGAAAGTACAAGTGAAAAATTTCCATCCTGTGGATTTATCCTCGTTCTCAACTCTTTTTCTAGAGCTTATGTATCTTCAACAGTTCATTTCGGAAGATGCGCTCCACGATTCTATGGCGCGTGATCCTTCACCCAGATGCCACCCTATGACCCGCGAAAAGGTCTTTGAAGTAATTGCGAATTGGATCAATGAGCCAAACCCATGTCAGCGCATCATGTGGGTAAATGGCCCCGCTGGCGCCGGGAAAACGGCCATTGCTCAGACCGTAGCTGAGCGCTGCTCAACCGAGCATCTTGCAGCATCCTTTTTCTTTCTGAGAAATAGCTCAGACAGGGGTAGTGCGAAACGTCTGTTCACTACGTTGGCCTGGCAGCTTGCCAAAAACGAACCCGATCTGCTCCCATACATGGAATCAACCATCGAGAAAGGACCGCTGCTTCCCACGAGGTCCATTGACATTCAATTTGATCATTTCATCGTCAAGCTCTTCGAGCAAGTTCGTCTTGATAAACCCGACTCATGTCTGAAGAAGTCGCTGGTTATAATCGATGGGGTAGACGAATGCGAGCCCGAAGATACACAAAGACTTGTATTGGAACTCATCGTGGACGCATTGGTCAAAGAAAAAATCCCACTACGTTTCCTGATTTGCAGCAGAGCCGAAGCTCACATTCGGGAAGCCATAGGAGGGAACAAGATGACTCACACCCTCGAGTTGGACCATTTTGCGCCAAATAATGACATTCGGAGATATTTGGAAGCCGAATTTGTCCGTATCTCCAATGAGCGCAGCATTTCATCATTAGATTCGTCGCCTTGGCCACCAAACGGTGCAATCGACTTGCTAGTGTCTAAATCGTCAGGCCAGTTCATACACGCATCGACTGTTATTAAATTCGTCGATGACAAAGATGGCGATCCCAGACAGCAGCTTAACACTATCTTGAGACTTCGTTCAGCTAGCTGTCGATCCCCGCCGTTCGCGGGACTGGACCAACTCTATATTCAAATACTTTCACAACAGCGGGACGTTAGGTTTTTAAGGGATCTGTTTGCACTCTTACTTGCCCTTCGTCAACCGAAAGTCTCGTTTGTCTGTAGACGGTTGCGAATCAGCAATGACGAACTGAAATGGAAATTGCGCAGGATGCAATCCCTCTTACAGATTTCAGGGACAGTGATCGACATGCATCATTTGTCCCTGCAGGATTTTCTGCAGGATAAGAAGCGCGCGGGCAGGTTCTTTGTGCATCCAATGCGAGTAATGTTTGTGCGCCTACCGGAGGTTACCCGCCCCGTTGTATTAACATCTGCAGCAGTTGTGAGCATTGTTCCCTTTGCGGTATTAACGCTTGGAGTGGGCCCTTTGTATTTCCTGACAAGGGTGGCGAGAGGCTGTGTAACGTCTAAAGCAGACTCCTTGTACGCACAGATGCTCGTTCATTCCCGGCTGATATGACTCTACAGGATTGATAGATATGTGGTTATCCTTGTATTATAGCATCACTGTTGTTGTTCTTGTAATGTACCTAACATTGCCTCTCAAGACTGGAAAATGATATATTCTCGTGGACCCACCGTAGCAGTGACCTCGTTCACTCTTTGCATATATCTGATTCTAATCAAATCAAAGCGTATACGTATATATTTATATAGTCCTTCATCGGCGCTATCACTGGACTGTTACTGTCTTTCATATCCATATAGGCTAATCAAGATGCGCTGTGCCCGAAGTCGACCAATGCCGGTTTCGCACATGTTGAGGTCACATAAAATTTCCATAAATAAAACCGATCTTGAGTAAATTAGCAACCATCCGATTCACCTCATATCACCTGGTCCCTCCTGGTCCTCAAAAGCAGAAGATCCCTGATCAACCATTAAATGAATCAGACTTGGCCCAGCCCACTCATTTACCACGCCGTCGGACCAGTCACAAACGGCAGCTTTAACAATTTTCACCAGCCACACGAGGTACTTTCCCACCCGGTGGCCATCATCGCCAATGCTGCAGCAAAACGCATCAACTGCTTCGTCAGCCGGATGGTGTTGACCGCATGTGCATGGTGCGCTGAGGCATAGTTTGTCGGCGGAAGAAGGATCTTGCGGAAATGGCTGCATGTGCTTCGCGAAGACAGAAGCAAGCCAAATGGCGTCTCGTATACCGAGGTTCATTCCTTGTCCGCCAATCGGAGAGTGGATGCGGGCTGCATCACCGACGAAGAATACGACCCGAGGATTCATGCTCCGGTTTTGATCCTGCAACACCACAACTCTAACGTCTCCTTCAGCGTAGAAAAACCGTTGTCGACATCCATCCAAACGCTTCTGGAAGTGATCACATCTTCCTTGGGAATATCCCATCCGATGTTGATTCGTGCCACTCTGGATAGGGTGACCGGGGGATATGAATGGCGAAACTGGCTTTGGGAGCAGTACTGTATAAATGTTGATCTGGTCACGCGCCAAATGCCGGGGAGTGAAGGAAACGTCACATCGGCTATGATATATGACCGGTTGACCATCCGCACCACGTCGTTATCGTCTGTCTATGCACGCGCCGTCAGGGTCTAAAAAACCGATATTGACGAGTTGGCGAAATATGGGACCGAACCATCAGCCCTTATAATGTATTTCGTTTTGATTGTTTTTCCATTGTCGAACGGGCTGACTCCGTAGTTGGCCGACATAGGTGGTCTGCGGCACAACGACGGTCATCAACAAAACTGCCGGATTCTTTTACACCGTTACATCACAGTGCAGTGTCACGACCCTGTAGCGAGCCGTAGCAATGTGTTGAAACGGGCCTTCTCGCCACATCTAAATTCTAAGTAGTAATTTCAAAAGATTATAATGTCGATTGTAATGAATTGCAATATACACAGTCTTTTGGGGGGGCAGCTACTAGTAAGCGTGCTTTCAATAGCAGGATTAGTAAGTATAACAGCACAGTGCGAGCAAGATATGCTCTATTATCTCCAGTATTTAGGGCAGAATCATGTACTTCATATGTGCTTACCTTCTTGCGGATGAGCGTGTCCTCGGCGGGCATACCGATCGCGCTGCATAGTACACGCGATGTTCCTGCATTCGTATTATCCGAGGCAATGTCTTCAGGAGTTAACTTGCCCTCAGAGCTCAACTCGCGGGCCATCGATAAGATATGCGAACCATTTCTCTTGAATCTAAAGTAGTCGAGGAGAGGGCCGTCCCCAGCCGCAACGAGAAATCGTAACGCCGAGCTTGATGTGTCCCTCAGACTAACGTCGCTTGGATCGAGAGGTGTCGCAAGGCTGGAACCAAATGGCGAATCTTGCGTTTCTTGGGAGTCGTTCGAATGACCGCGTTTCACGAGATTCCGGTCAAATTCTTCCCTGGACTTAAAGTTGCATGCGTATATAACGCGTCAGATAGAGTGGTCCACTGGGAATCCCCGCCAAACATATCCGAAACGGGTAGCGAGACCAACGAAAAGAGTAGCACCGACAGTTACGGGTAAAGCCCAGAGAGCAGTTGCAAGGAACGCCAAAAATATCATAACGAATTGATGGCCTAGTACGTCCGCCCAATGCGCAAACCTGCGTATACCTTGCGTAGAATCCATATATCCGGTTTCGAAAGCGGCCTGCTCCAGTTTATCGGGCCATAGAAGCATCGTTCCACCGACACAGATACACCAAGGAACGAAGCAGATGACTCTTGTAATCGATGCTGTGATATCCAGAGAAGAAAAGTGTTCGGGACGAAGGAACCATAGCAGATCTTCATCAGCGAAAGCGAAGTCGTCGCCATACTGAGATATGAGCAAAGCGTAAGGGTATCGTGTAACTCCGCGGGGGTGAGTCTGAGCTCAGTTGGCTCTTTGAGATCTGCCCTCTTCACTTGGTTTGGAGGTTGAGGGCGCTCACTGGATGGAAGCGGTGATGTCTGACGAGGTTTAGTAAGACGGTGGGACGTGTGACAGTAGGGATGGGGAAGAGGGAGAGCTACTTTCACTGTGGTACGATGATGACTAAGTTGGCAAGACTCGGCTCGAGCTGACATAGTTGGCCGACATAGGTGGTCTGCGGCCGTAGAATCACCGCAAAAGTTATGATGTAACTGTGATTGCATTTGCATGTATTTGCAAGTCCTCCGGTAATGGTTCTTTGCGGATTACTTGAAATGCCAGGCTGGAAGCTGGACCCTTAAAGCAACTCTGTTCAGGTCCTCGCGACTTTTCTTACATACCTCAAATAATGAATAGGACTCAAGCGCAACGCTCCAATGATATCTCAGCATCCAGCGCACGGTACTCAAAGAGCGCCGCTACTACACATCCTACGGGATTCTTCTCGCACGCTCACGACTTTCAAATCAAAGATTCCAACCTGTATGATGTCCATTATCACGAGCACCGAAAGACAAAGACAAGTGAAACCGTTCACCCTTTGAATTACATTACAATCCTGATCGTGACTATTAGATCTCGAGTATCTTCAGCAGTTTATTTCAGAGGGTGCACTTCATGATTCCATGGCGCGTTTTCCACCACCAAAGTGCCATCCCAGGACCCGTGAAAAAGTCTTGAATGTAATCATGGATTGGATCAACCATCCACGTCCGCGTCGGCGTATCGTATGGTTAAACGGCCCCGCAGGAGCTGGCAAATCTGCCATCGCCCAAACGATTGCGATGCGCTGCTCAGATGAGAAATTAGCAGCATCCTTTTTTCAGGAACAGCTTCGACAGAGGTACCACGACCCGATTGTTCACGACATTAGCTTGGCAACTTGCAAAAAACATACCTGAAATGCTTTACTACGTCGAATCAGCTATCGAGGCAGAACCTCTCCTACCCACGAAATCCATCGATATCCAGTTCGACCGTCTCATCGCACAGCCATTTGCAACTCTTCTGCACGACAAGCCTGACTTTCATTTGACGAGGTTCCTCGTCATAATAGACGGTGTAGACGAATGTGCGCCCGATCGAACACAGCAGGTCTTCCTTAGGCTCATCGGGGATGTCCTATCTGAGAGAAATATCCCATTACGTTTCTTGATCTGTAGCAGACCAGAAGCCCACATTCAAGAAACTTTCGGATCGCGCATCATGACAAATGTTACCCAGCCTGTGCTCCTAGATGATCAGTTCGAGCCAGAAAACGACATTCGAAGATATCTAGAGGATGAATTCGTTCGTATTTGTACTGAACGCGAACTCTCGTTATCTGGATGGCCACCAAATGGGGTGATCGACAAACTGGTCTCCAAATCATCTGGACAGTTCATATACGCCTCTACTGTGGTGAAGTTCATTGATGACATAAACGGCGACCCCAGGGCACAACTGGATATCGTGTTGAAGCTTCGTCCTGTTGACTTTTCGTCGCCTTTTGCGGAGCTGGATCAGCTTTATATCCAAATTCTGTCACAACAACCAGACGTCAGACTGCTCAAAGATCTGTTCACCTTGATCATTGCTCTGCGTCAGCCGCGCATCCCATTCGTCTGTCGACGACTCCGGATCGGTAAGGAGGAACTCGAGCTTAAGTTACGCGGGCTGCGTTCGCTTGTTCACCTTTCAGATTCGGTTATCGACGGATATCATCTCTCCTTACACGACTTTTTTCGCGACAAGCAGCGTGCAGGTTCGTACTTCATACACCCTCTGCGGGTCACGATGGTGCGACTACCGGGGATCATGCGCCCTGTGTTATTGGCATCGGCAATAATCATTGGGATTGTGCCCTTTACCGTACTAACGCTTGGAGCAGGGCCAGCCTACCTTATCCGAGTAAGGTATAGACGCCCTGGACCTCGTTAAGCACCTAATCCTGGAACCCCTTTTGATTCTACTGCGCTTTATCCCTTTCCTCTCGAGCCGGCTACTCCCCTGCTGCCTCAAACTCACATACTTGAGAACCTCGACCTTCTCTCATCGTGCTCATACCTGATGCTCCCCTCCCACTTCGTTTGGAATAGTTATAGTTTTATTTTTACGCTCCTTCGCTTAACGGATCATTATAAACTATTATAGCTGTCGTATAGTAAATTAGAACTTGTCTCATATATTGTCCCCCTCACGATGCACCTCTAATGTACGAATCAAACTTGCCCCAGCCCACTGAGCGACCACATCATCGACGCGGTCACAAATGGCAATTTGAATACCAGCTTTACCAACCACATGAAGTGTTTTCCCCACCCCGTCGATATCGCGCCCAACACCGCAATAGAATACATCGCCCGCTTCGTCATACGGATGGTGCCGATCGCATGTGCATGGCGAGTCGAAGCGTACTCTTCCAATAGCTTGTCCGCTGAAGAAGGGTCTTGCGGGAATTGTTCCATGTGCTTTGCGAGGATCGGAGCGAGGCCAATGGCGTCTCGGATACCAAGGTTCATCCCTTGTCCGCCAATCGGAGAGTGGATGTGGGCTGCATCTCCAACGAGGAATACGACGCGAGGACTTAAGCTGAAATTCTGCCTCTCGCTCTGATTCTCTGCGTGGAGTCGGACTAGGCACTTGTCCGCGATGGCTGCGTGCGTTCGGAACCTCGAGGACCATAACACCTTTTCAATCACCACTCTATCCTCTTCCTGTCCAGCGTACAGAAACCCCGGTCGACGTTGATCCAAGTACCTCTGGAAGTAATCTGCGTCAGGCGTCGAAGGTGGTGGGCCATCCTCTTTGGGAATGCTAAATCCAATCCTATAAATCCCGTCCGCTGTTGACTCGTACGATTCTGGATAACGTGATCGGGGAATGGGAAAGGCAAGGCAGACTTTAGAATCCACAGTGTGTACATACACCTGGTCGCGTCCCAAGTGTGGGGGAGGGGATGTGAACGTCACGTCGGCTATGACCATTTGCCTCACGTCTTTGTCGTCAATGGAGGCGCCGTCAGGATCGGCAAACCCGATGTTGACGAGTTGACGGACGACGGAATGCGAACCATCAGCGCCTATGACATATTTCGTCTTGATCTTTTCCCCATTTTCAAACGTTGCGATGATCATTCCGTCTTCATCTTCATTATCGGATAACCCGACCAGTCGATGAGGCCTGTCCACTCTTATTCCTAGTTCTTCGGCCTTCTTCTCAAGCACTCGTTCCGTTGAATACTGAGACACAATCAAGGAATAGGGATATCGTGTGTGTCCCTCGAGACAGGTGAAACCTACGTGGTAGAGATGACTGGACGCAGTGTAGGCATTCATATGGGTCGCTCTGGTCCCGTGTGCGATGAGGTCATCGGCAACGTGGAGGGTGTCAAGGGCCTATGAATTAGGTTATTAGATTCGGAGACGTGGCAAGAATGAATTTCCTTACCTCAAGAGTGGCAGCATGCACTACTAATGCCCGAGACGATTGAGGTCTCATGTTCCTCTCGACAGCGTCAACAATGACGAGGTCTTTGCACCCTCGACATGCGAGTGATACGGCAGCTGCTAGTCCAGCAGGACCAGCACCGATTATTAGAACTGTAGTTTGTTGAGGTAGCATGTGTAACGATGAGCATTAGGGAAAGAGACGGTCTTTTTAAACGGATCGAGCTCCAGCTACACGGATGCAAGAGATGCGCATCGTTGTTCTTGACACATCACAACGGTGTAAGCATTTTAAATTTGCAGTGCATCTTGATATAGCTCTTGAGTTTATATACTTAGAACGGCTTGAAGCCAGTGGTAGAATTACCGCGATCCTTATCAGCAATACGTCAGCGATGCCGGAACGGATGTTGAGAGGCGACGAAGAATCCCACTGGTACAAAACGGAACGCAATAACCGTTCACGTCAGTTCGGCTTATATGCGTACAGCCATTCTTCTCCGTCTAAACAGCCGCGAAGACCACTTCCCCGAACCTGGTGCTCCATTCCTCTCCACTGGTTATACTACGCTTCCATCGCTACGGGTTCAAGCCTCAGGGGTCGAAACTTTCACCTTCGACTGATGGCCAACTGTCGCTTGCACCGATTTTCGAGGAGAAATCCATGATGAAGCCGTTTCATCTTTCGAACTGTCCGGGAGAAATGTTGTGCTGAAATCAAGCATCCCGTTGAGCGGCGCGTGTTGAGCCAGGTGAGAGAATGCGGATGTTGGTGGTGGCTCTGGTGAGTTGCAATAAGGAGCGATGACGAGGAGAACTTGAACATTCTCGGAGACGACTCGCATGGCGGAGGAGTTTCCGCTCCTGTTCTGACTTCTAAGATGCTTTCAGGTTGCACTTGGACATTCCGAGGAGTGGTGGATGTTGCTTCTTGCGCTTGCAAGGCTGTTGAGCTTGTTGCTGCAGCTGTAGATCCAGATGTGAAGCCATGCGACAGAGGCGGTGCGGGGATAGTCACTGGGACAGGTAGCGATGACGATGGGTAGTAGCTGAGGGTGAGCAAGAGGTGAGGTTATGTTCCGGGCGGGTGGTGTTTGCTAGAAGGACGTACAGCTGTTTGGGGCGGTGGTGTATCCGTGGATTGTCTGGATAGATCTGATTGTGTCGAACACCCTCATAGTATGCCGCCCTCGCCGAACGGGCGGTTTTAGGAGGTGTTGAGGGCTGGTCGGGCAGTTGCTCGAAGATGGACAGATGTGGTTTTACATGACGTAGGGTGCTCAGTGAGACAAGGGGGATATCAGAGGGATGGACTTTTCTTGACTAGTACTTTCACAATGCACCGTGACGTGGCCGTGATGATCTTGCTCTGGCAAATTTGCAATCGTGGTTGTTGACGGTTGTAGATTTTCGTTCTGAATCAATCCAACGACATTATTGACCAGTCAGTTTTCTGGAAACATTGGACCCTGTCATTTGCTGCAAAAAGGCCCGGGGAATGTGGATGTTGTTCGGCACCTTGCTCCTTTACAAGGCAAGACTCTGATGCATCGTATGATTCACCATTGATTTGAGATCGTCTTCTTTCCAAGCGCCGGGAAGATGTGCGGTACAACCCGGGGATTAAAACCTCGCGACAGGAGGCCATCATCTACTTACATACGCCTGCAATAAGGTCTGAACTTACTAGTAGGAGTGCCCTTTTTATAATCGTTTGTTCGGCATCCAATTCAATGACATCCACCAATCAGCCTCTACAGGAGAGATGAGCGTGCACGCAATCCTTGCGTTTGATGCAAAGTGAATGGCTTGTGGCGAATCCCATGCTGTTCGGAATGTATCTACTTATCGATGAATGAGGCCTCCAGCCTTTACAGGGTCAGGGTTTGCTGACGGGGCTTAAAGCTTCAAGCTTCGTAGAGACTCCCAATAGCAACTCTCCGTTGACCGCAAGTCACAGCGGCCCCTCATCATCATTGATGCCGTTCTTGTCCTCCTCATCACGTTCGCGCAATCTGTCATCTCGCCTGATAGATGACAATATCCGCGATTTTTTCCCCAAGAACCAATCTATTCGCGAGCTCGTACTCTGGAAGCAAACAAAGAAACCAGCTGAGCACGAGTTTGTCATCCTCACGATGGACAATGCAGAGGAAAGGCAGTATCGCGTCGAGCGGCGACCGTCGATAGAAGAGAATCTTAGCTCCAAGGTGCAGGGATGCACAGCAGAGGATACCATTACTCCTCTAGAACGGGAACAGGTGGAGAAACTCCTGCATAGCGGAACAGTGACCCGGCAGATCACGATTCATTTTCGGGCCGATCCCAAACCTGACCTGTATACCGTTTTTTCTTTTTGCAATGCCCTCCGCCGGGACCGCGACGCCGAGCAATACACATTGATGCTGTTCAACTGTTACTTCTTTGCACGCACTCTCACACTACTCATTACCCGCCATTTCCTCATGCGCCAATATTGCCAGTTTTACAAATCAGATAGAAAAGGCCTTGGCAGCCGTCCAGGACCTGAGATCGATAAAACTTTGGACAAATGGGTTCCATCAGGTCTCGTGCGTGTTTGGATCGCCGAATGTGTAAGGATGATATTACTCAAGTTCTGAATAAGGAATTCTGATTTATTGTCGTTTATTGTTTTTTTTCAGGCCGATATCCTCGGATACGAGATACTTCGATGGCGTATAAACGAAATGAACAGAGAACACTGCAAGACGGTTAATCTGTTGCCAGGCTGGAAACGAGATGAGGTGCATAAGGTCTTGGTCAAGAAAAAGGAAGAGTTATGGCCCCGCATGTATTCGGATGCGAGTCATGCGAAAGACGATGAGTTCGACGAGGACGAGGGTATCCTTGGACCCCTATTCGGTTTCGGAAGAGCTTTTATTGCCTCCATCCGCGTCTAGGTACAGTACTAAGTGTTCCCCGCCTTGGCATCCCCACCAACCTCATCCGGTCCCGTACTCTCACGTCTCCCGCATGCGCACATGTTTTTTTCTCTCTTATAGGATGATGGCAGGTATTGTTCCTACGACAGAACGTCATGCATATCATATCCATTCATTGCTGGTATATATAGTAGTACTTGAACTGGTCTCCGGGTCGTTTCGTGTATCTCGTCCAAGCAAAATTTTCCCAGAAAGAACAAAGCCTTGCGTTAGCGAAAACGACATGATGCGATGGCTGATTAGCGTTTTGTCCTGGCTAGTGTGGCGTTGTGTGTTGGAGGAACGGTCACACGGCGAGCGTTGGGGAGGCAAACGCGTAAGTATATTCGATGGTATCTAGGTACTATTTATACTTAGTCCGGGAATTAAGTACTGTAATGATGTAATAGGAACGAGGTGGACGCGAGGTGGACGCGAGGATTTCCTCGAGGTGGTCACGGAGTCGTTTGATCCGCCCGGAATTCCAACATTGTGTTGAACATCAAATGTTACAGGATCTAAAATCAGACAATCAAGGTTGCTGCCGTAGCCTGCGGCGGCGATACCCGAGATTTATAATTATTGAAAATGAGACACTGGCCACGCCGCTTCACACAATGGCGACAGCGCCTCGTTCCATTCCGGCAGATCTCGTCCAGTCAATTGTCAGCTTTCTTTGGTCACTCAGACTCTCAAGAGACGAGCGCATCACTCTTATGAAGTCCATGCCACTCTTCAATTCGACATGGAGAGACGCTTATATCCGCGCGTCAACCAAGGATGTTTACATTCCTTGCGTCTCCTATACCGACCATTTTTTCAGTCTCCTGCGCAGGGAATCCAGACTTTATGACAAGGTGCACCTCGAAGCCAGGTGTCGCAGCATCACCTTTGCCATCAGCTGCACTCGTGCACCGCAACAAGGGCCCACCACAAGCCACCCAGCTGGCATTGCCATGGTGGACATTCTTCGCTTCATCAGTGACGACCAAATTTCCTACGTTCCCAACTTGCGCAAGATTGCAATTCACTATCACAATATTGGCTTTGACGATATATTCCACCATTCCCGACTTGTGGATTTCCCCTCGCAGGTGACAGAATTAGAGATAGTCCACACGTTCAGCCCCGAAATGCCTGATTTTTTGAAATCAGAGTTGCGAGACAAAGACGAAAAATACGGGAGTCCCCGCTATCTTTCCAAGTGGCACTTGCCAAACATCGGACATCTAACTATGGCAGGTGTTGGGGTTTGTTACGTTGCAAAGATGGTTACCGTCTGCCCGAACATTGTGAACCTGGAACTCGACCTCTCATACGGCCCTCTTAGGGAGATATGCATCCGTGTTCCCGACTCACTTCAGCGACTCATATTACACTCGCCGGAGGACGTCGACCCTTCGCAAGAGGTGTTATCTGCTGCGAACGTTCACGTTGAATGTCTCCCTTCTGTGCATTATCCAGTCAGGGAAGTATGCCTGGTGCCTGGGATGAATGAATATGTTTATAGCGTCATGAAATGTTTAGGTGATTATGCCTATCTTTTCGTGTTGTGTTATCCTGCAAATGTGAAATTGTACACGTGGAAGCGATGGTATCCGTATTGAAAGAGATGGATCATGTGGACAAAGGAAAAATGCCATTTATGTTACAACTAAAATCTGTCTCGGTCCAGTGTTAAGCTTTTACCATGGTCATTTTCTCTTTTTTTTTTGCTAAGAAATGATGTATCTGAACGTGAAAACACGCGTGCTAAGTGTCTACATGTACCATAGAACGATGTGCATGGCGCCTTCAGGCGTATATAAGGGAATAACGGAAAGGTATATAGGAGAGCCTAGAGTGAAAAGGGTAGTCCCATTCGAGAGACGAGGTGAAGAAAAACTTTCATCGCGGGATAAAAAGACTATAAAGACCCGAGAATTGAATATCCACATTTGAATCCTTTAGACCATCTATGTCTCCGTCTACTCATCGGACTGCCGTTACCTTGCCATTCTATAGTCTGCTCTAGCTTTGACTCACTTCACCGTCGATGTAACTGTACTGTCCCGGCGTAAATCAGAGTATCTTCGCATGAATCATTGTTGTGGCATGAAATTTGAACTTCATGAACGTGGACAGTCGTGATCACAATCGGTTGACGTAACACTCCCACAACTCTACAGAACAATCCCACTGGCCGCGGTATGAGAGAGAGCGTCATCAGCGGGCGAATACGAATACCTAGGCTGGTGAAGAACTCCCAACCGTGGCCCTCAGAAGAACGAAGCAGCAGATCTCAAGATAAACTGAACACGAGTCACGATGGCGACGCGAAGCATTGTGAGTGCATTTGCAGATACTGCTCTTTGCTAGTACGTCCCATCAAAAGTTGAGGATCAAGAAGCATGAGGATAGGTCTTCTCTTCTCGGGAAGCGTTGCTAGTACTACTGACGAAATTGAATGCCAGCGAAAGAGGGGGACTCGAGCCACATGAGAGGGTAACTACTAACTAGACTGCCTCGCCACTGAGGGAACTGATTGGCACGAGACGGGAACTTAGCGAAATTAGTACCGTAACGGTTGTATTTACCCTTCCCGTCAAAAAGGCCTGCCAGATGATGGTTTTATAAAGATTTGGCGGGCAAGAATTTGCGACCCCACCCTCATCATCGTTCCAGTGGCAAGAACCATCGAGGCGACGCCGACGCCTCCTCCCAAGGTCGTCTCAGCCTCGACGACGTGCCTGGAGTGGTACGAATTCATTGTCACTGCCATTCATGGTGGATCACGGCGGGCCACGGTCATTGCGACGTTTACGTAGGTATGGACATCAGGTCTTTTCATCATGCAGTGGCAGTACTACGGTATTCAGGGCAGGGAAAACGGTGACACTGCGCTACTAAAAGTTTTCTGAACCCCTCAAGGTACAAAACTATACGTCTGCGATTTGCAAGAGTCATTATATCCTCATAAGGTTTAGGGACTCGCGCCTTGTGACGATAGACAACCGTCTGTGTCGCAGGCTTCTCCCCCAAACGAACTGCGCGATCCAGTTCTGTTGTAACTTTGATCTTGTAAAATGTAGGGATGATTTGCTCGGCCGTCGTAATCCCCAAAACAACCTGCTCCTCCAACTCTGGCATCTCTGCGATGATTTCAATTTCCTTTGCCGTCCTAGTCCCCAAAATAACCTGCTCCTCCAACTTGGACCTGGTTCCTGCCTTCTTATTCTGTTGAAATACTGCAATTGCCGTCGCTATCAAATGCGCTTCTGGGTCAGAGACCTTGATAGCTGTCTTGTTATGTTGGAGAATGAGCATTGTTGGGTATGTCCCACTTCCGCGTTTGACTTTAACATTGACAATTGTAACAGCAGATTCATTGCGCACGGTCATTCGTATCTGGGTGCCCTCCGAAACGAAGGTACTTGTCCCATGACTTCGATCTTGATATTTCATGAACTGCAGTAGTTGGCCCAGAAATTCATTGAATCTCCATTCGGCTTCAATAGGGCTAGCATTCATGTCTTCTCTGGCGTGTTCGACCTTAAAAGCCAGCCCGAACGAAGAATTTCTGAATTTCTTGGGGATAACAATTTCTTCTTTCTCGATAAAGCCCGGAAAGCCAGAGTAATCTGGAAGAGGACCTTCAAAGAACGTGTCCTGGTCCTGGTCTTGAACGACGATGTTAAAAGCGTCCAGATCTGCTGATGTCCAGTCCATTTTCGTCGAATCTTTATCTAACGAAGAAGTTGATACTAGCATTATAGAGCAAAGTGGTAAGCCATACGGTCTTAGATGATGTCGTATTGGAAGGAAGTGAGACTTGCCCCTATGCAACGCCCAAGATGAAACAAAAAGTGGAGTAGGCACACGTGGCAAGTCATAAATATGCGACACCTACGGTAAGCCTTCTAGCTGCCTTTCTGAGCCCATTACATCTCCCTGCAGCCTGACTGCGCAAGTTGTCGTCATAACTTGCACCCGAGCTATTCCCTAGGTATGGCCGGGATCGCAGCGACGGTGTTGGGTTTACGGTCACCAGTGGACCTGAATTTCATTGGTAGAAGTGGCACTAATTGACTGGCGACTAGCTGTAGAGACTCGTGCAAAATTGCTACTAGAACCTTGCAAATGGCAAACTTCGAAACGTTTCTCCACGTCTACTAAGTTTCCTCGCTCATCCTTTCGATCCCCAAGAGCAATCTGTTGTCAGTTGGTACCTCTGAGCGCTCACAGGTCCGCTCTACTTTCCGCTATAGCTGTTCCGACAACTGTGTCTTCCATGTATGTAGTAATTGACTCATTCTTTTACGCCGTACAGTTTTTGGTGGGCATCCATACCTTGATTTTTCTACTAGCATTCCGTCCTGCAGCTGCGGTCTCCTGCAAATGTCTGGCGAGGAGCCGAACGCCCCGCGACGGATCGCTAGCACATAAGTCAAAGTACAAGTATAGCGTACAAAATGAGTAAACGGACGATAAGGTGCTCAGATGCCCAACAGCACATTCGATATGAAATATGAACCACCTGCGCAACGATAACCTTCATAGCCGGCCTCAACTTTTGCTGGATCTGAGCCTCTCGTTGCTTGCGTTCCTCTTATTTCTTCTGCTCCCTTAGTTTTCTTTCAGCAAGCTCTCGCACTCGCTCAGTGGCTGCCAGTTCTTTAGCCTTCTGTTTTTCGTATTCTTTGCGCAAGCGTCCTCTCTCGGCCTCATCCCTGGCTCGCTTCTGCCATCTGCTGCTCCTCTAGCTCTCTCTTTTGTGCTGCCAACTTCTCTTCTTTCCGCTTCGCTTCTTCCATATTCCTTTTCAAGGCTGCTTCTGCGTCCGCACTCTCTTCCTTTCTCTTTGCAGCTTTGGGCTCTTTCCAGATCTCATCCATCAATGCATCACTTTCGAGACTTTCACGAGGTCAGCATACGGTGTGGATCCGCTGATGTTTCAAGGCACGCTTTGATCCGGGCGACAATGGTATTTGTATATCTTTGTTCCACGAGTTCCCTGCGGAATGAGGACCTGTCCTGGGGCCTGGGCTGGGCCTCCGAACCAGTGCACATTATCATGGTCGGCGTACAAATCCCCGTGCATCTTCTTACATCCCCAACCTCAAAGTAATGAACCAACCGCAACGCCCTGGCTCACGGCGCGCACGGCTTTCGAGGAACTCTATTTTACAGCGGCCCGGGGAATTCTTCTGGCAAGCTCACAACTTCCAAATCGAAGACTCTCGTTTCTACGATGCCAGCCAGAATGTCCATTATCACGATCGCAAAGGTAAGACAAGCGAGTTTACTCTTTGAGTTTTATATTCGTTCTGATTGCGGGTCATACTAGTAGAGATTGAGCGTCTTCAACAATACGTTTCGGAAGGAGCACTTCACGATTCCAGGGAACGTTCTCCTCAACCCACGTGTCATCCCAATACCCGTCAGGAGGTTTTGAAGATAATCACGGATTGGGTTAAAGATTCACACCCGCGCCAGCGTATCCTATGGTTAAACGGTCCCGCAGGAGCCGGAAAATCCGCCATCGCCCAAACAATCGCTGAACGCTGCTCAAATAAGCAGTTGGCAGCGTCCTTTTTCTTTCTTAGGAACAGCATAGACAGAGGTTCCGCAACTCTTTTGTTCACCACATTGGCCTGGCAACTTGGAAAGAACATACCTGAAATCCTTCCCTACCTTGAATCGGCCGTGGAGGAGGAACCTCTTCTTCCCACCAAATCCATTGATATCCAGTTCGATCGCCTCATCATACAGCCGTTCCAGAAACTTCTGCACGATAAACCTGACTTTCGCCCAACAAAGGTCCTCGTCATAATCGATGGGGTGGATGAATGTGCACCTGATCAAGACCAGTTACAGCTCCTGGGACTCATTGGCAATGCACTATCGAACGCACAGATCCCATTACGTTTCCTGATGTGCAGCAGAGCAGAGGCACACATTAAAGAAACTTTTGGATTAGAAGTTGTCGCAAAAATTACTAATCAAATAACATTGGACCACCGTTTCTCTCCCGATGTCGATATTCGAAGATACCTCGAGGAAGAATTCGCTCGGATCTATACCGAGCGAAAACCTTCGTCATTCACATGGCCACCATACGGTGCAATTGACCAACTGGTCTCAAAATCATCCGGGCTTTTCATATATCCTTCTACTGTGGTCAAGTTTGTCGGTGACATAGACAGTAATCCCAGAACACAACTGAATATCGTGCTGAAGACCTGTCGCCCACCCGGCTTTTCTTCGCCATTTGCGGAGCTGGACCAGCTTTATATTCAGATACTTTCACAACAACCAGATACTAGACTGCTGAGGGATCTATTCGCATTGATCATCGCCTTGGGTGAACCGGACATCGGATTTGTCTGTCGGCGACTCCTGATCAGCGAGGATGAACTGAAGCGCAAGTTACGCAGGCTTCATTCCCTCGTTCGGATTTCAGAATCGGTCATCGACACGTTTCATCTTTCCCTCCACGATTTTTTCTGCGACAAGAAGCGTGCAGGGAAGTACTTTATACACCCTGTGCGGGTCGCATGCGTGCGGTTACCAGACACCACACGTCCGGGGATGCAGACAGCGGGTATGGTGGCGTTGGGGGGTGTGGGAGTCATTCTGGCATTAACAGGTGTGGGAGTCGTTCTGGCAGCGCTTGGAATGCCGGCCTACTGGTACTTAAGGAGTAGGAGTAGGCCTCCAAACTACCAACAGCCTATTATTCCATCTCACTCGTTCTATAACCCCCCAACTTGAAGCTCGTGTACTCGAGGTCCTCTCTGTTTAACACGTTGCTACCCCTGCAATATCTCGTCACGTTATGCATTATGGCTAATATGCTCACTTTCCCACCAAAGTTTACTCTTATGCTTTGCTCTACGTAGTACGTCGCTATGAATGTGACCTATTTCACTCCTTGGCTAAGCTATCTCGCTGCTCTGTCCTCAACCAACGAAATCTACTATATTTCTCCAGGTTCCTGCTATCCCTTTTCATAGCGTTTGGTAGGGGAATTGGGGATTTTCCGTAACCCGTCGCACTGCTTTTTTTTCGCTAATCCCACGACTTGACTGAACACTTGTTTACAAAATTCCGCTTACGTCAACTCTTCTGGCTTACTGTTCTGTTCCGAAAAAGGCAATAAAGTAATAAACGAGCAATGTACGGCGCTTCGCTCGGACTGGGGCCTCCGTCTCACCCCATCAGCTCGTAGATGGGATTCCTTGAAGCACAATTTGCTTACAGCACATGCGGCCACACTCAAATAGCGGGGTTGAAATACAACCTATCACAGGACTCTTTCCAGGCTCTCACGACATCCAAATCAACAACTCCCAGCTTAATGACTTCAGTCAGATTGTCTATTACCCCAAGGAGGGGACATGTGAATGCCATTTGCCCTTCGTATTCTATGGTTCTGATTGCGAGCCATAGATCTTGAGTACCTTCAAAAGCATATCTCGGAAGATGCACTTCATGATTCGATGGCACGTTTCCCTCCGCCCAGGTGCCATCCCCAAACCCGTGAAAAGGTCTTGAAAATGATTACGGATTGGGTTAAGAACCCACATGCGCGCCAGCGTATCATATGGTTAAACGGCCCCGCAGGAGCCGGGAAATCCGCCATTGCCCAAACGATTTCCGGGCACTGCTCCGACGAGCAATTAGCAGCGTCGTTTTTCTTTCTTAGAAACAGCTCGGACCGAGGTACTGCAATGCGCTTATTCACAACGTTGGCCTGGCAACTCGCAAATAACATACCTGAACTGCTTTCCTACATTGAATCGGCCATCAAGACAGAGCCTCTCTTTCCCACCAAATCCATTGATATCCACTTCAACCGTCTCATAATACAGCCATTACAAGAACTTTTACGTGACAAACCTGACTTTTCCCCACAAAAGTCCCTGGTCGTAATCGACGGTGTAGACGAATGCGCGCCTGATCGAGACCAGATACTCTTTCTGAGGTTCATCGGCGATGCACTCTCAAAGATACATATCCCATTACGTTTCCTGATATGCAGCAGACCAGAACCCCACATTCAAGAAGCGTTCGAATCGCAGGTCATGACCGGGATCACCCATGCAGTTTCATTAAACGATCAGTTCGAGCCAGATAATGACATTCGAAGATATCTGATCGACGAATTCGCTCGTATCTGTGCGGAACGCAAACTTTTCAAGTTGTCATTTGGATGGCCACCGGGTAGGACGATCAACCAGCTAGTTTCGAAATCATCCGGACAGTTCATATACGCCTCTACTGTAATCAAGTTCGTCGACGACATGTATGATGATCCCAGAAGACGACTTGACATCGTATTGAAGACCCATCCAGTTAACTCTGCGTCACCATTTGCAGAGTTGGACCAACTTTATATCCAGATACTTTCGCAACAGCCAAACATCAGGCTGTTGCGAGATCTATTCACACTGATTATCGCTTTTCGTAACCCAAAAATCCAATTCGTCTGTCGACGACTTCGGATCAGAGAAGAGGAACTCAAGCGCAAGTTACTCAGGCTACGTTCGCTTGTTCGTATTTCACACCGTGATATGATGACGTATCATCTATCCCTACATGACTTCTTTCTCGATGAGAAGCGTGCAGGGAAGTACTTTATACATCCGATTCGGGTTACCTTTTTGCGGCTACCAAAAATTATGAGTTCGGCGCGGGGAACCATAATTACGCTCCTCATGATATTTCCGCAACTTGTCGGGTTTTGGGCCTTTGCTGCATTGGTCTATGGAACAGAGTCAAAGCAAAGAACTAGTAATCTTCCCGTTACGCCAGGAATTCTATTCTTCTTCCTGATCCAATCTGCCGCGATGAATTATCTTACCCTTGTTAATGTCTTACCTGCCTATTTGATCATGATTTTCTTCTTAAACTCTCTTGCATATTGCATATATTGCATGGGAAGGACCCGTTGGATGATCGGCTTGAGGAGCGAGGGCTTCAAGTCCACCCTATTGTACGCCATCCTGTTTTCCTCGCACATCACTACCCTCTATCTCATTTACCAACTTGTCTTCCCCCCAAGTTGAGCTTAGAGCTATATACCTTACCGTAAATGTAATCTATTTCACTATTTGCTAGAATGATCCAATTCCCATAACTCAAAAATAAATATGACAGAGACGTAGTAACGAACGAAGTATGATGTGTGCTATATATGACTGTACAGTTTACGATGGTATGTACGAGCTAGCACTGCATGCGTGCCAATCTCCAATCCCAAGAATAACGCTAGTGCACACCTCGCACCACTGCTAAGTACTGGATGCCGATATTGACTTTGGGAGCAACAGTATGCACGTGGAGCTGGTCATGCGCAAAATGCGAGGGAGGACAAGTAAACGTTACATCGGCTATGACCATCTGTGACAAGTCCTTGTCGTCAACGGACGCGCCGTCAGGGTCTGTTTGACGAGTTGACGAACGGCGAAGCGCGAACCGTCTGCACCTATGACGTATTTCGTCTTCATCTTTACCGACGAATAGTCAGTCACCTCTGAACGCAGGAGTGACACCTGGTACCTTGCCGCTGGCAGCGATGAGGTCAATAGACTCTTCAGCTTGAGCCTCCAGACAGGCATACAAAACCTATTCCTCCAGGAGACAATAGCGCCACGAGCACGATCTATACGCCCACATCCGCCCCTTCAGTGAGCTTTTCAATTCAGCCACGTCACACGTTCAAACGTTCAACCGGGAGTCGATGGAGTTTTACATTACACAACATAAGTTCCTCTGAGACTCGAAAGGCCTCTTTCTTACCAGGCACAGTACAGGTAAGCACGCGGTTTCCGAGGGTTTCCGTCTACAACGTTCACTTCCCTGATTTCCCCATCGCCATCCCCTAAACACTAGCATCGAATAGATCTGAAGGTGGCTCAATCGGCATCCAGTATGGTTGTTGTTCGTTTCAGAAGCCTGAGGCTAATTGCAGCCTTGTACGGTACCAATAGCGTCGAAAACATGAACACACAACCGTGCCAGACTAACACAGCCTGAGCCCAACATCCTACATCCTGCAAATGAATGGGATCCAAGCACAACACTCCGGCTGGCAATGGCTTACAGCATAGGCGACCGCATCCAAATAGCGAGGCTGCTACACAATCTACGGGACTCTTCTCAGGCTCTCACCACTTCCAAATCAACAACTGCCATCTTAATGACTTTAGTCGGTACGCCAAGGAAGGGACATGTGAATGCCGTTTGCCCTTTGGAGTCTATGATCACCTTTCTAATTGCGATTCATAGGTCTCGAGTACCTTCAAAAGTACATTTCGGAAGGTGCACTTCATGATTCCATGGCACGTTTTCCTCCACCCAGGTGCCATCCCCAAACCCGTGAAAAGGTCTTGAAGATAATCACGGATTGGGTTAAGAATCCACACGCGCGGCAGCGTATCATATGGTTAAACGGCCCCGCAGGAGCCGGGAAATCTGCCATTGCACAAACGATTGCTGGGCGCTGCTCGGGCGAGCAATTAGCAGCGTCATTTTTCTTTTTTAGAAACAGCTCGGACCGAGGTACTGCGACGCGCTTATTCACAACGTTAGCCTGGCAACTTGCAAAGAACATACCTGAATTGCTTCCCTACATTGAATCGGCAGTCGAGACGGAACCTCTCTTTCCCACCAAATCCATTGATATCCACTTCGATCTTCTCATAATACAGCCATTCCAAGAACTTTTACGTGACAAACCAAACTTTTGTCCACAAAAGTCCCTGGTCGTAATCGACGGTGTAGACGAATGCGCGTCTGATCGAGACCAGATGCTTTTCCTGAGGCTCATCGGGGAGGCACTTTCAAAGATACATACCCCATTACGTTTCCTGATATGCAGCAGACCAGAAGCCCACATTCAAGCAACGTTTGAATCAAAAGTCATGACTGGGATCACCCATACAATTTCGTTAAACGATCGGTTCGAACCAGATGATGACATTCGAAAATATCTGAAGGACGAATTCGCTCGTATCTGTGTGGAGCACAAACGTTTCAAGTTATCACCTGGATGGCCACCGGGTAAGGCGATCGACCAACTAGTCTTGAAATCGTCCGGGCAGTTCATATACGCCTCTACTGTGGTCAAGTTTGTCGACGACATATATGATGATCCCAAAGAACGACTTGAGATTGTGTTGAACACCCGTCCAGTTAACTCTGAATCGCCGTTTGCAGAGCAAGACCAGCTTTATACCCAGATACTTTCGCAACAACCAAACGTCAGGCTGTTGCGAGATCTATTCACCCTGATTATCGCCTTGCGCGAACCAAAAATGAAATTCGTCTGTCGACGACTCCGGATCAGGGAAGAGCAATTAGAGCGCAAGTTACTCAGGCTACGTTCGCTCGTTCGTATTTCATACGGAGGTGAAATTACGACGTATCATCTATCCCTACATGACTTCTTTCTGGATAGGAAGCGTGCGGGGAAGTACTTTATACATCCGATTCGGGTTACCTTTGTGCGACTACCAAAAATAATGAGTGCAGCGAGGGGACCCGTAATCACGATGCTCATTGTGCCTCCGATACTTTTTGGGTTTTGGGCCTTTGTCACTCTTGTGTATGGAATAGTTTGTCGCATTGATGTATGGAATAAAGTCAAAGGGGAGAACTAGTCTTCTCGTTACGCCAGGAGTTCTGCTCTTTTTCCTCATCCAATCTGCTGTATTAATGGCTTACACTATTTGATTATGATATTCTTCTCTTCTTGCCGTAAATGTAATCAATTTCACTGATTGCCAGAATGATCCAAATTATCAAAAAATATGATAGAGACGTAGTAATGAACGAAGTATGATGTGTGTAAGTAGTAGTCAGCTAGTGCTTCCAAATTATTTGTATATCGACAGTAAGTAATTAAATAACTAAAAAAAACAAACAGAAATGGTATATGTCGTCAGCAGTCAAGTAGACATCCCACGTTTCGACAGCAGATGTTTGCTCCTTGATGCGTATGCTGCAACGGTCTGACGAGTGACCCACCGTGGTTTGCCATTGTTGATGATCAAACGATGGGTAGGAAGAAGTGGGTGCGACGCGCCAACCTGTATTGGTCGCCAAAGGTTTTCCGCGGACCATAACCAAATTTGGATTTCGCCGGAGACTGGCCGATGGACAAAAAGGTCATTGGGAATGGCCTCTCTTAACAATGGTGGCATATCAAGGGAGCTGGTGCCCTCCGACTCAAACCATCCATATATATGCCCTTTTTGCTCGCGGATTTTACGACTGTTTCGAATGTACGACGAGGGAGGCCGTAGTACTGAAAGTGGAGACGAGATGGCAGGAGATTGCGTTTCCATGATCCTAGGAAAGACAGGAGGTAATAGCGTACGTGGCTTTGTGTCTAGCCTGGGCAATGGGGGAGGCAACGATGCGGGCGGAAGCTTCGATTCTATTGTGGGCAATGCTGAAGGCGCCTCAGGCTGACTCTCCATGGCGTCATCCACTGGGATCAAGAGAGACTCGATTTCTGCGCTCTCGGAGTCATCGATCATCTTTGCAACCAACGCATATTTTATAAGGGGAAGCATTGTCGATGGATGGGGATATCTTGGTGAAACAATTAATATGTTGAAAAGTAGTGACTTACGTCAAGGTACTCTATATCAGAAATTCGCGCATACAGAGGGAAGCAATATCGATGGATGGGGATTTCCTTCAAACATATTGGTGAAACAGTCAACATGTTGAAACGTAGTGACTTACGTCAAAGCACAGGTGCCTTCTAACAGGCGGTCGAAGTCGAGGAGACGCCATTGACGTGGAAGTTGACCGTCACGGACCGTCACACTCACCAGCCATCCTCAGTTTTATCACCAATTCGCATGACCTCAGCCTCCATGCCTGGTTCCTATGCAAGCGGTGCTGCTGCTGCCAGTATCGCTCTGAAAACTGGGACTGGGACCGGTATTTTTACTATTTGGCGAGCCGTTCACCCAGAGAAGCGATCGCGGTTATTTGGAGCACACGATGAGCCGGAGGACATCATTCTAGCTCCCAGATATGTCAGTATTGAAGATCCGGACGCAGAAAAAAAGAACGGGATGTTACCTCCATAATCGAAGACGATATCGACCAGAATCCGTTCGCCCCTTCTAAACCTAAACGAGCGCAAACTAGATGTCAGACCTAAATCATCCCTCAGCCCAAGCAGGACATCCTCGCCCGCTGCTAGGTCCTTGTTACCATCGACCTATTTACACCGGGATTCGTTCGAGTTTGCGGTTGACGATGACAGGAGCGACAAAGAGGAAGAGGTCGATTTCTACGACAATGAACCTGACAAGAGTCATTTGCGGATCCCTTGGAAGAGTTTACGCACAAAAGCATCAAGCGCGCTATTCCTGCCAAAGTCGACGAGGAGAACGGGTGGACGGATTTGATGCATGGGGGTAAAGCTGTCGGGCCGCGTTCTCGTTGGCTGCCGAGTCTAGAGGGAAGTACGAACGGTTATGCGCCACAAGGGCTGGTCGCGGTCCAGGAGGATGGATCGAAGTCAATGTCAACGAAGTGAACGACAATAGGAACAGGGAGAAGTAGGAAGAGCCTGAGGTGGTGGAGTCTCGCTGTCTCAAATCCCGACCCTGAAAGTCCCGTGGTCGTTGGCATCCGCGTCTCCGTTTCCGTTGTTCTAGAGCCAACACGACCAGCAAGATGAGAAGACAAGCCGAAGATCCATATACGCCTGCCCCGACGCGTATGAGGCGCGCGAACAGGAACCGCAGTTCGTCGCGCGCTGGAAGTCCTGTTACTAGTCCCACCAAGAGCAGTGGAGGTTCTCAATGCCAAGCGATAAGCCCGTCTGTGTTGCGGATGCGAAGCACGCCGAGTGTGATGACGCCACAGATGGAGAGCGCGTTGCATTTTACGGCTGGTAGGGTTGAGTGCGAGATGGTACAGATCTGGAATACATTGATTCTCCCCGTTTGAGGGTGCGGTTGACCAAAGCTCGGAGCGCTGAGAGGGCCGAGAAAGGGATGGCGTTTATGGAGCCCGTGCCTCAGCTATAAGTATTAAATTCACATCACCCAACATAAGTGCATTACCGTGTCAAGCCTCGGCCCTCGTATACCGCAGACGCCGCCCTCCTCCCATCCAGACAAATCATTCTCCTCATCCTCTACTCCTCCTCCCACCTCTTCCGCTTATACACTTCCATCTCACCCATTCCGCCCCCACACTCAACCAACGCCTCGGGACTCCGATCCAAAAGCGTATCTAACTCTTCCTCGCTCAACACTTGACACTTGCTCTCGTCTCGCGTTCTGCAGGGAAGGTGTAATCTGAAAGAGAATTTTAGTTTGGGGACGAACGAATCGGAATACGGCAGCCCACTCTTCAACGCTCCCAGCTCTTTTTTTCTCGTCGCGCGCTGCATCATAATTTCACCTCCGTTGTTACACGGCGCTCAGGAATGGCAGGTCATCTGGAACTGGAATTAACCTGCAGAAGTACGTTGCATATCATCAGGTTTGTTAGCAGTGGCCAATGAAGAACAAGGGAACGCATGCAAAGGAAATCGCAAAGAGTGCTACAGAGAACGTTGATGACGCTCAAAGCCTCGATTATTCCAATTTCCAAGTTACTGTCTACCGCCTCCCCAAGGGCTCCTCCCGTTTTGATGGTTGACTCGACTTACCATACTTAAGTTGAAAAGAAGGCATCGGATCTGCCACCGCGTCGAAAACATGATAAACAAGCGTGCCTGAAAACGCCGAATTGACAACCGTGGTAACCAAAGTTAACACAGCTTGAGCCTAACATCCCTCCCCTTCCAACATCCCCCAAATGAATGGGATCCAAGGACAACATTCCGACTAGCAGTTCGAGCTTGCGGCGCATGCGGCCACACTCAAATAGCGAGGTAGAAACACAACCTATCGGCACAGGACTCTTCCCAGGCTCTCACGACTTCCAAATCAATAACTCCCAGCTTATTGATTTCAGTCAGAATGTCTATTACCCCAAGGAGGGGACATGTAAATGCCGTTTGCCCTTTTGATTCTATAACCACCGTTCTAATTGCGAACCATAGATCTTGAGCACCTTCAAAAGTATATTTCGGAAGGTGCACTTCATGATTCCAAGGCACGTTTTCCTCCACCCAGGTGCCATCCCCAAACCCGTGAAGCGGTCTTGGAAATAATCACGGATTGGGTTAACGATCCACACGCGCGACAGCCTATTATATGGTTAAACGGCCCCGCAGGAGCCGGGAAATCTGCCATTGCCCAGACGATTGCCGGGCGCTGCTCGGGCGAGCAATTAGCAGCTTCGTTTTTCTTTTTAAGAAACAGCTCTGACCGAGGTTCCGCAGCTTGTTTATTCACAACTTTGGCCTGGCAACTTGCGCAGAACATACCTAAATTGCTTTCCTACATCCAATCTGCCATCAAGACAGAACCTCTCCTTTTCACGAAATCCCTTGATGTCCAGTTCGACCGTCTCGTAGTACAGCCATTACAAGAACTTTTACGTCACGAACCGGACTTCTGTCCACAAAAGTCTCTCGTCATAATCGACGGTGTAGACGAATGCGTGCCTGATCGAGATCAGATGCTCTTTCTGAGGCTCATTGGCAACGCACTGTCAAAGATACATATCCCATTACGTTTCCTTATATGCAGCAGACCAGAACCGCACATTCAAGAAGCGTTTGAATCACAAGTGATGACCACGCTCACCCATTCAGTTTCATTAAACGATCAGTTCAAGCCAAATGATGACATTCGAAAATATCTGATCGACGAATTCGCTCGTATCTGTGCGGAACACAAGCTTTTCAAGTTGTCACCTGGATGGCCACCGGCTAGCACGATCGGCCAGCTAGTCTCGAAATCGTCCGGGCAGTTCATATACGCCTCTACTGTAGTCAAGTTCGTCGACGACATATATGATGATCCCAGAGAACGACTTGACATTGTATTGAAGACCCATCCAGTTAACTCTGCGTCGCCGTTTGCAGAGTTGGACCAGCTTTATATCCAGATACTTTCGCAACAGCCAGACATCAGGCTGTTGCGAGATCTGTTCACACTGATTATCGCCTTGCGTTACCCAAAAATCAAATTTGTCTGTCGACGACTTCGGATCAGAGAAGAGCACCTCGAGCGCAAGTTACTCAGGCTACGTTCCCTTGTTCATATTTCACACTATGATATCACGACGTATCATCTATCCCTACATGACTTCTTTCTGGACAAGAAGCGTGCGGGGAAGTACTTTATACATCCCATTCGGGTTACCTTTTTGCGCCTACCAAAAATCATGAGTTCAGCCCGGGGACCCATAATTACGGTGGTCTCAATGCTTGTGATATCTCCGCAACTTGTCGGGTTTGAGGTTTTTGGCCCATTGACCTATGGAACACCGCGAACTAATCTGCTCGTCTTCCTCGTCCAATCTGCCGTGACGGATTATCTTACCGTTTTTAATGGCTTACCCTACTTGATTATGACGTTCTTCTTAACATGGTTCTTAGTAAAAACCCCGGTGATCGACTTGAGGCACGGCTCCACGCATGTCCTACTCCGCGTCATCCTGCTTTTTACGCGCATCATGACCCTCTATCTCCTTATTGTCAAACTCTTCTTCCCCTCCACGTCGAGCTTAGGGCTACATACCTTACGGTAAATGTAATTTATTTCACTACTTGCCAGAACGATCCAATTCCAATAAATTATCAAAAATAAATAAAGACCGACAACAGAGACGGAATAACGAACGAAGTATGATTTGTGCTATGTATGACTGTATGATGGTATATACAAGCAAGCACTCCAAGCGCATGCATGCGTGCTGATTTCCAATCCCAAGAAGAACGCCTCACACCGCAACCCCAAACTTGGCAGAAATCTGCTCACCGGCGCCTATGAACGCAGGACTGGAAGACCCCCAAAAATACATCAAGCACGGGATCGTTGAACGTCCCGCCGGGGAGATACGCCTCCGCTTCGTCTTCTGCCTCTTCATCCTCGTTCGCATGACACATCCAGGCCTTTTCCTTGACCTCGATGGCGACGGAAGTCGTACCGGCAACGGCGGGCTGAGATTCATGTGGAAGCTCCACACAGATCTTGACCCGCCTCAAGGGAACGCGAGAGATGTATGTATATTCCGAGCCCTAACTTGTGGAACTTCTCTTATTATCCGACCTGAGCGTTTGAGCACAGGTGGTATTCCGGGTACTGATTAGCCGATAACCGAGGCGTGGCTGAACATCAACACTTTCCCGTCCGAAATCACTGAATTTTAGGTGCTCAAGCTATCATCGGTCTCAATCAATGAGCCTGCCGCCACCGCTATCGCCTAGGATCTTAATAAGAAAGGCCAGTCCCAGGTTTTGGCTGCCGCAGGTGACGGAACGATTTTCGGCCTCAATATCGTCAACGAACCAATGCCTCGGCAAGTTTACGTTTCTGAAACTTATTCTTAGCTACTTTCTTACTTTACGATAAGACACCTGAAGAAATAAGCGCTATGGTCCTTTCAGAAATGTAGAAAATCGTCGAGGCTTACTTAGTTAGGGCAAATCACTCGCCTTCTCCCATCGCATCCTACCGCATCACGCTCCTCTGCTCCCACCCGCCTCCCTCCCGGCCCCCTTGGCTCGGCTAGTCCGTCCAACAACCTATTCAAAGCAACCTGCACTTGCCTTATTCACCGCGCCGCAATCTGGATGAGTTCCTTGGATCATCCGCCGTCTACGCCAATAATTCAATCAGGATCATTTGGCCAAGCAACGGATGCTGCAATAACCATCCCAAACACGGGATAACTCTTTTCCCCCGCTTGTACAGGGAGGCTTTACAAGAAGTTCAGGAGGCGGACGAGGGGCCATGTTCGCAGTTGAGCATTCAGTTGAGTGTGTCAGATGGATGGGGATGTTTTTCGGTACGCAGTTTGACCCTCTTGTAGTTCGTGTCAATGTTGACGAGCCCCCGCGTTCCAGCTGGACAACCTTCCTTTTATCATCAGGGTTCCTGGATTAGGAATTCGTGGCATTGACAAGTAAGCTGAGGCTGAACGCCACGGCGCTTGGAGCTCGCCTTCGGTTGCCTCTTCGGCTGAGTCAATTCCAGAGAGATCCGTTATTCCATCACTGAGTGCGGGGGTGCCTCCGAGACTAGGCGTTGGATCAGCTACTGGGTCTACGTCGTCTTCTCCCAGGCATGGACTTTCGCACTTAGAGCAACCTTCCCTACCTTACCAACCACCCCAACCCTCCCAACACCAGCAGCATTGTTCAGAGAGCTAATCCCCTGGCGGCTCGCTACCATCGCCCTCGTCACCTGTTACAATTTCTCTGTGCCTCCGTCGATGATTCCTCTAAAAACACCTACCGTACCGGTACCACCTTCCGCGACGCCTGCCATGCCCATTGCTGTTCCCGTTCCCGTGCCAGCGCCAACCTTAGGGTTAAGTTTGGCGCTTGGGACCTCCACAACAAGACGAATACGCTCTTGGGTGGCGGTACCTGCTGGCCTTAAACATTGCATAGACTCGCTACATTCTGTCTATTCGCCGCGACATGCTGGCTCACCTTTGGGCCTTGGTAGAGCAAGAGGGAGAGAATCATCATTTTCACGCTCCTCACCTCATTATCCACGATACCGGATCAGCCGGGGCGGAGGAAGCGGTATTTGAGCAGCTTTTCACATCGATATACGACTTCGGGGTCGGTTTGGAGTTCCACTGGGGTGGTTGCGCCAGGAGATTCGTCGACTGGGTCGGCTACTCCGGTTGTTGTATCACCTGCGCTTGGGTCGCCGTTGGATGGGTCGGGGACCAAGGAAGGGAGAGGGATGCCTAGTTCAGGCCCTGGTGAAGCAGGGAAGTCTAGATCTAGGGTGCGCTTCTTTTGCTCGTCGGTGAGGGTAAGGGAGCTGACGAATGCACTTGGAGTGATTTAGACCGAGTCGTCATTCCTTGGGAAGAGGATGGAAGACAATGATATTTCGTTGGAGAAATCCAATTGGGTGGAAGGTGGGAGATGTCTGCACATGAAAGAGAAGGAAATAGTAATGGGGAGTGGTGACCGACGTAAGCGGGGGAACTTAAAGGCACGCAGGGGAAAGGTCCAAGGGAGAACTCTAGACACTTTCAGTAGTTGAATAGCGTCGAAAACAACACATGAGGTTGAAACACAACCTATCAGGCCCATCACTGCCTCGTACGCGCAGCATGTCCGAGTCGTCATCAGATATCAATCCTGAATGGAAACTCATAACGATTGGCAGGGGCAGCCTCGCCCTTGTCTCCATACTGTCAGGCCGCCCGGTGGCCTTTAAACATGTCATCTTTCCTAGTCGTACTCCAGAACTCAAAGCTGAGTTTGAAACACACTGCTCGCTGTACAACTCTTGCAATACCGATTCATTCTTCGAGATTCCACATCCACATGCATACTATGACCCAAATATCCCCACCAGCTTCGTTTCCCCAAATCGTTTCCCCAAATCGAAGGGTCGAAGGCCAGCCCGCCGCCCTTTAGTCGCGGAAAAGGATTTCAAAGCCTTAAATTTGGACAACGCCGCGTACGCAATGGATCAGGTTTTACCTCTTCCTATATCTACAGCACTCATAATCCGCAAGTTGTTCTATCCTCCTGGCCAGGAAATGGCACCACCTCCTTCGCTCTGTCGACTTTATTTTGGCAAAGTAATTGAGACCAAGGCTCTTCCAAGTGGCCGTCCGAGCCGTTTTTTCAACTCTGCCAACTTTCCCCTAGATGTATCAAGGTATAGCCAGATGACGGAAGTTGCACACGTTGACGATTACCCTAACGTGGATGAAATTGCACACGGCATGGGAGAGATGTTAGGTCTTCTACACTGGCGTGCTGGATATGATGGTCGTGACATTGAGTTCATTATGGGTGGGGCGTCATTCAGTGGCATAGCAATGAATGTCATTGACTTTAATCAGGTAAGTTGTGACAAGTTTGCTTATGTTCAGCTTACCACCTCCTTTCCTTAGATGCGTGCCTGGTCGAGGAAGAAGGAGGATGTACATCAGCTTGTCGAAAGTTTCTTTACCAACGATCCATATTATCCTCGTCCTCGCCCTGAAGACCCGCTTTATCAAAAGTTCTGTGCTGGTTATATGGACGCGTGTCCAAAGAACTCTGATGAGGCTATTCAACTTGCCCAGGACTTTCTCCGCACAATCGAAGCGGAGCAGGGTCGACGTGATTCCATCGTACGAGTCTAGTCCTACCCCCACTTACTGAATTCAAGTTGTAACAACTATCGTCGTTTACAGACCTAATCGATTGACATTATGCACTACAGAATATCGCCTTTGGTGTTCACGTTATCCAACAGCCACGTTCGTCCTCAACGACGGATTCGGACGCGGCGGCGGGACTGACTGACGTGTAGATAGAGCGATGGTTGGTCCGGGAGGACCAGGACGACTCAACATGTGAACCAGACTCCTTCCCAGTCTCGTCGTGGACGAGCGACATTATTGAATACTCCTTCGATGATAGTATCAGCTATATTAAATTCACATTACCCAACATCCTCGCAAGTGCATTCTGATCCGCCCTTTGGAGCCTTGTGTACCGCAGACGCCGCCCTCCTCCCACCCAGACCCTCATCCTCCTCCGCTTATACACTTCCATCTCACCACATACTCCGACCCAAAAGCGTATCCGCTCAACACTTGACACTTGCTCTCGTCTCGCATTTTTGCAGAGAAGGTATAACCTTTACCCGCCTGAAAGAGAATCTTAGTTTGAGGACGAACGAATCGGGGGACACCCCAGGTGATGACCAACGCTACTTTTTTTTCTGGTCACGCACTGTATCATAACCTTCACTTCCATTGTTGCAATGCGCTCAGGAATGGCAGGTCATCTGGAACTGGAATTGACCTGCAGAAGTACGTTGCACATCATCAAGTTTGTTAGCAATCGCCAATGAAGAATCGCATTCCCCAAAGTTTTGGTGCTTGACTTACCAGAAGTTGAAAAGAAGGCATCGGATTTGCCACCGCGTCGAAAACATGATAAACAAGCGTGCCTGAAAATGTCGAATTGACAACCGTGGTAACCAAAGTCAACACAGCTTGAGCCTAACATCTCTCCCCTTCCAACATCCCCCAAATGAATGGGATCCAAGGACAACATTCCGACTGGCAGTTCGAGCTTGCGGTGCATGCGGCCACACTCAGATAGCGAGGTAGAAACACAACCTATCGGCACAGGACTCTTCCCAGGCTCTCACGACTTCCAAATCAACAACTCCCAGCTTATTGATTTCAGTCAGAATGTCTATTACCCCAAGGAGGGGACATGTAAATGCCGTTTGCCCTTTTGATTCTATGATCACCGTTCTAATTGCGAACCATAGATCTTGAGCACCTTCAAAAGCATATTTCGGAAGGTGCACTTCATGATTCCCTGGCACGATTTCCTCCACCCAGGTGCCATCCCCAAACCCGTGAAAAAGTCTTGAAAACAATTACAGATTGGGTTAAGAATCCACACGCGCACGAGCGTATTATGTGGTTAAACGGCCCCGCAGGAGCCGGGAAATCTGCCATTGCCCAAACGATTTCAGGGCACTACTCGGGCGAGCAACTGGCAGCGTCTTTTTTCTTTCTTAGAAACAGCTCGGATCGAGGTGCTGCGACGCGTTTATTCACGACGTTGGCCTGGCAACTTGCGCAGAACATACCTGAACTACTCTCCTACATTGAATCGGCCATCAAGACAGAACCTCTCTTTTACACCAAATCCCTTGATATCCATTTCGAGCGTCTCATAATACAGCCATTCCAAAAACTTTTACGTGACAAACCAGATTTCTGTCCACAAAAGTCGCTCGTCGTAATCGATGGTGTAGACGAATGCGCGCCTGATCGAGACCAGACGCTCTTTCTGAGGCTCATCGGCAATGGATTCTCAGAGATACCAATCCCACTACGTTTCCTGATATGCAGCAGACCGGAAGCCCACATTCAAGCAGCGTTTGAATCGGAAGTCATGGCCGGGATCGCCCATTCAGTTTCATTAAACGAACAGTTCAAGCCAGATGATGACACTCGAAGATATATGAAGGACGAATTCGCTCGTATCCGTACTGAACACAAGTTGTCACCTGGATGGCCACCAAGTACGGTGATTGAACAGCTAGTCTCGAAATCGTCAGGGCAGTTCATATACGCCTCTACTGTGGTCAAGTTCGTCGACGACATATATGATGATCCCAGAGAACGACTTGACATTGTATTGAAGACCCATCCAGTTAACTCTGCGTCACCATTTGCAGCGTTAGACCAGCTTTATATCCAGATACTTTCGCAACAGCCAAACATCAGGCTGTTGCGAGATCTATTCACGCTGATTATCGCTTTGCGTAACCCAGAAATCAAATTCGTACGTCGACGACTTCGGATCAAAGAAGAGGAACTCGAGCGCAAGTTACTCAGGCTACGTTCGCTTGTTTGCACTTCACACCGTGATATCACGACGTATCATCTATCCCTACACGACTTCTTTCTCGACAAGAAGCGTGCGGGGAAGTACTTTATACATCCCATTCGGGTTACCTTTGTGCGACTACCAAAAATCATGAGTTCGGCACGGGAACCCATAATTGGGCTGCTTTCGGTAATGCTCAGGATATATTCGGAAGTTATACTCGAGTCTTGGGCCATTGCCACATTGGTCTATGGAATAGAGCCAAAGCGGAGGACTACTAGTCTTCCCGTTAGGCTGGGAATTCTGCTCTTCCTCCTCATCCAATCTGCCCTGATGAATTACTTTGCCTTTGTTAATGGCTTACCTGCTTATTTCGTTATGATCTTCTCCTTACTCTTTTCTGGACTTTACATAGAAAGGACCTATGGAACGTTCGAATCGAGGCGGCGGAACTTGAAGCCTCCCCTACAGTACGTCATCCTGCTTTCCCCGCACATTACCGCCCTCTGTCTCCTTATTTACCAACTTGTCTGCCCCCCACGTTGAGCTTGGGGCTATATACCTTGCCGTAAATGTAATCTATTTCACTGCTTGCCAGAACGATCCAATCCAATAAATTATCAAAAATAAATAAAGATCGACAACAGAGACGGAGTAACGAACGAAGTATGATCTGTGCTATGTATGACCGTTTGATGGTATGTACAAGCAAGCACTCCAAGCGTGCTTGCATGCGTGCCGATTTCCAACCCCAAGAATAATACCTCACACCGCAACCCCAAACTTGGCAGAAATCTGCTCACCGGCGCCTCTGAACGCAGGACTGGAAGACCCCCAATATGCATCGAATACGGGATCGTTGAACGTCCCGCCAGGGAGATACGCCTCCGCTTCGTCGTCTGCCTCTTCATCCTCGTCCGCATCGCACATCCGGGCCTTTTCCTTGACCTCGATGGCGACGAACGTGGTGCCGGCAACGACCGCCTCGACTCTTTCTGCAACGGCAGGCTGAGATCCGTGTGGAAGCTCCATACAGATCTTGATTTGCCTCAAAGGCGATGTCTTCCGAGTCCGTCCCTCCGCCAAACGCTTCGTCATCTCGAACCAACTAGGTACGTCGTTCAACGGAGATGAAGACGACGAACAACAAGCTGCACCCGTTTTGACAGAGAGAGTTTCCAACTCTGGACACGGATACCGACCATCCTGCTCGTCCTCCGGTATCAGCGCCGAAAGCACCGTCTCCACACCCACATCTTCCGCCTTGAGTTTCCTTAACCGCGTCGCGCCATCCAACACCGTCCTAAGCGTATCCCGATCAATCGATTGCTTGCCAAGTTTAACGTTGCGCAAGGTGAGTTCCTCGACTTGCAAGCTACCCTCCTCCACCTCTCCCTTCCCTTTACACAAACACGCAAGGACGCGGTTCCCATCCACGTCATTGACTTCCCCAGGGTGCGCCACGTCTTCCAACACCATCTCTTTCACGCTCGGCGTCCAAATCGAATCGAAAACCGCTCTAGCCTCCCTTAACGACCGGTAACCAACCGCGAGCTTTCGTAATTTCCCAAGACGGACTTTGTCCTTTCCGCTTGTGTTTCCTCCTTCCGGCGATGATGGTTCTTCCGGAATAGGCCCAGACCCGCTGACACTCAACACTTCCAATCCCGGGCTAGCGCTCAACAAACGACGAAAATCGCAACGAGAAGGCCGGACTTGGAGCGAATGCGAAGCAAGAGAGAGTGACTTCAGTCCTCCAACTTGGCTAGTTTCCATGGCGTCTGCCAGAGCCGGCCAATCGAGATGAACGCCTTTGAGGGTGAGATGTTTCAACCTCGGCACCACGTTCGTCGTCGTCGTCTTTGGTTGTTGTGAACACTGTGAACCTGCACCCACACACGCCTTCTTCTTTCGTCTGAGAAATGCCGGTTTGGCCAATTGACGAGGCCGAAACTCGGGGCTGAAACTGACAAAATCGTTGCACCGCATCAAAGTGAGAGATTCGAGGAGAGGCGCGCCGAGGGTGGTGATGGAGGGATTGATCATGTTGAGTGCGATGAACATGGGGGCCCAAGTGTCGGTGAAGATGGTGAGAGAGTGCCATCGACGGAGGTGAGGGATGAGGAGGGAAAGCGCGCTGTTGATGAGGGCTGGAGCGACGATGGGGTTGAAGGTGCTGCCCGGGTCTACCGGCATGATTCTGTGGGACTAAGGTTGAGACAAAAATGGCTGGATAGTTTTACGTTGACACTAACTCTGGTTCCGTAAAGTCCCATTCATCGTCTCTCGCGTCGATGAGGATATCGAGAGGACATTTTCTCGACAAGGCGAGACAAGTACGGATATGGGTCGTATCGATCGCGATTCTGCGATTGAAGGCGGGTTTGGAGACGAGAAGCTCTTGGGTGACGCAGATCCTCGTCCAGAGTCTGGGAGTGTTGCGAGCTACGTCTCGCCAGTGTTTGGATACGCTAGAGAGGATGAGTGGGGTCTTGACTGTGGCCGAACAAAAGGGAGCGGCTGGGTTTGCCACATTGTCAGGCTCAGCGGAGAAAAGGAAGATGTAGGAGAGGAGCTCGACCGGGAGCTTTGGGAACATGATTTGGCGGTCGGAGAGCCAGAATGGCTGGTATTAAAAAGGAACCCAGAATCGAGAACAAAAAAGAAGAAAATAAACTAAAGGAGAGAGAACATTGCAGATGAAAAAACAATAACTTGGCTCTTTGGCTCTTTAAGCTTTATTGTTACGTCCACAAAGGCAAACCTATATCAGGCAACTCCTCCGGCCCAATCATTATTACGACTCCCCTCCTCCCATTCTACCCATTCCAGGACCCACCCCAACGCTCATCTCAGGCCCAAACAAACCTACTTCCATACCCAGAGAACCCCCTCCAACTCCCATTCCAAGTTCAACCCCACCAGCAGACCCGTCACCAAAAAATCCAGCCATCACATCCACAGGGGACATGTACACGTCCATACCCGAACCGTCCATCCCAAACAAGGGTCCTCCTTGTCCTGTCCCACCTCCCTGTGTCTGCCCCTGACCTGCCCCACCCCCCGAAACAGATCCTGGCCGTGAGTTTGCCGAATACGTCGACGGTCCAGCCCCAGGATTGCCCGCCTCACCGAAAAACTCGGAAAACGACTCCGGACTGCTATGGTGCGACGGCGAATCACCGCTGTGATTGGGTGATCGGCCATTCGCCGCTGATACAGACGAAGCCTTTTTACGAACAGGCCGTATCCACGGCGGCCGCGAGCTTTGGGAATTGCCCGTATTTTTTCCGCTCCCATCCCCTCGAGGTGGGTCAAGCGGGATCTGCGTCACTGGAGAATCGTGAGTATGCTAAACCCATCTTTATCGCTGGCACTCACCTCGACAAAATTCCTCCATCAGGTCACCAGACCTCATACCGCACACGTATCTCCCGCTGAACCTCCGCAATAATCCAATACAAGATCGGATCGCGTCCAGGCCCGTGCGTATCAGATGCTGCAACGTCTCAGACTTGCAGCAAAGTAAGATAGCCATCAACGTCCTCCCCGCTTGCGTCAACTGGTGGATAACATGAACTCCATCTATGTTTCGTCCCGTCATCAGCAGCAGTCACAAAAGCTACTGAAAACCAACTCACAATACGTCATTAAACCCTTCTTCGCAATGTGCACATGCGTCGCCACGATTTGCAGCGCCGAATTATGAGCAGACACAATCGCCTGCACTTCCGCGTCGCTCTGCTCTACATCCATACCCCCAACTGTCCTCTCAGCCACCATTTCCGAGAATCGATGTCTATAAATCAGCATCCTGACATAATGCTCCGCGCAATGAATCCTCGCAGCCTGGGTCAATCTAATCGTATCCTCGCTCGCCAGCGTATCAGCCGAATGGGCCCAAAACACGGGGAGCGTCGCATGAATCTCGTCCAACATGGCTTCTTCGTCCCTCATATCTCTAAACCCACGCCGACCAGCCAACAAGACGGACGTCGCCCTTAAGAGGAACGACGAAGAGGATAAATCCCCTGTATGTCTTGCAGGCGGGACATCTAACACCGACTCTAGCACGACCATAATCCTCAACGTCGCGACGAACGCGTTCATCCTGCACTCCGTACCAGGCGGAGGCATCCCGACCCCTTCTTTCGTGATATACTCATCGTCCACCGGCGCCGGCTCTGGTACGTCGCAATCCCTCAACCTCAACATGGACGGTCGCCCAAAATGGGTGCTGAACTGTTTGTCCCAGATGTACACGCACCAAAACGTGCGTTTTCTGACTTCGTCTTCGACCGGGTCGAACAAGTCCCACGTCTCAGCGGACCGGTGCATCCCAGCGTCGACGCACATCGTCACCGCTTCCGTCAGCAATGACGCCGTTTTGGAAATCCGCCCGAGTCCGACGGCGTAGACGGCCGCGATTAGGTTTGCTTGGATGTTGTATAGAGTGGGTCGGTCAGAGATGGGCAGCGTGCGTAGACGGTTGTATAACTCAAACCAGTGAGTACCAGCGGTGATGCCTTCATTGGGGTCTGCCCGGACGCGCGGATCATCCATGTGCCGTGAAGCGAGGCAACAAATGGCGACGATGAATGCTGCAAAGCCTGGTTCTCCCCATTTTTGTGGGTTTCCATAATCCTGCGCGCGCGTTGGTGAGCAAAACAAAGGAGGGAGGCGAGTATACTTACAGCGAGAAAAGTGGGTACATGAAGAAATGGAAGGATATAATATGACGTAGACAAGTAACATTGGACGAGGCTGTATATGTGGCAGGGTCGGTTAATAGTCCGACGAGGTCACACGACAGCATATATACGCACCTGTCCATAAGATCCGGCGCGATAGAAGCGGTAATGAGTCCCCATAACGCCTGAGGGTTCATATCCGTTCTCCTCAATTTTCTATCCGGAAACCAATCTATATCATTCCCCGTTTTCGTCGCGGTGGATCCCTCCGCAGTAGGGGAGGACCCAAACCTTGGCGAGGAAGGATCATTTTGGTGGTTACCACCCCCGCTCAACGAATGTCGCTCGACGAGTAGATCAAGCACGGGCAGTCCAGACGTCTCGCCTTGCCACCGAGTATACCCCTCATCATCGATATACAGATACGATGCAGTTAGCGATAATTTGGACGTTTCCTCCACCGCCGCGAGATGATCAAGCGAGGTGGCCCCCGAGCCGGCCGCCGAGTGGGCAGAGAATGGACCGTTAAGGAAGGTGCCGAAGGACCGGATCGGGCTCCTGCCTCGCTCGTCGTACGGTGACTGCGGATCTTGTTTGAAGTGAGTGGATGGGTTTGTGAGAGGGAAGACGTGCAATGAGGGAGGGGGAACGCCGGATGCTGAAAAACCGGAGGGAGGGTACATGAACGGAGCGATGGGGTCCGTAGGCGGTGGTTGGGTTTGTAAGAGCGGATTGGGAGGGAGAGCTCCGCCTGCTGCGAATACGGCGGCGGGGATGGACTGGATGAGTGATTCGAGGTGTTGCATACGGTCTTCTAACGTTGCCGTACGTCTACCAAAATGTCAGTCAGTCTTTTTTGAGATCGTTCTGCGCACGCACTTTGACTTGTGTGGATGAGTCCTCTTCCCCGGTTCTTCAAACGTACAGGCCGAGTTGGCAGTTAGACAGGCCTGACATGGATGACCTTCATCGCACTTGATCCTCCTCCGCCTGGTAGGATGGACAAGTTAGATATGCTCAACGCGAAAAGCAACGCACGTACCGACAGCGATCACATGCCCTTGGGGACGTCGAAGTAAGTAAGTTCCGTTAGATATGGTGAGCGATAACGAACCTGCTGAGCTTGAAACGCCTTTCCTTGAGGATAGAGGATGAAGAAGGCTGTTGTGAGTGATCTTGCGATAGCTGTGGCTCGGGAGGCATTGGTGTGGAGGTGGGGGACGGGGATAAAGTAATAGTAAATTATAAATTAAACGGAGAATTGTTTCAGTAAACATTTTTGTTCTACCAAATCTGACCGTATCCATCCGTCTTCACACCCACGGGAGCGCTCGGCTCTTCCTTTTTCCGTTTGTAATACAAAATAGATTTGCTTCATACATTATAAATACGATGTAACACGACTCATATCCAAACGTGGGGGCGCCTGACACGCCTCGTCCTTCTTCATGGCGGATACCGTCGACTGCAAAGTTAACCTTGCATTATCGATCCTACATCGCCCGCCCAATCCCCCAACCTGTACTCTCTCTCTGACCCACTATCGTCCTTGAATCATCTTCTTCGTCCTGCGACTGCCGACGCACCTGACTTTCCCGCCACCCCCGTGATCGTCCTACCCCTTCTTCACTCGCAGTCACATAACTCTTGCCAGTCTGAGGTCCATCCCCGATATCCCCATCATCCTCTGCCGTCATATAATCGTCGGTCCGATACGATAGTCCAGTGTCAGACCGATCTGGATCGTTCACCGACAACTTCGGACTCGTTGCACTAACCACCTCGGACTTTTTCCGCACTGTAACCGCCTCGCTCGCCCCTGTGTCATGATATAGCAACGATGGGGAACTCAGGTCCTGGGACTGCGTCATGGGTGGTGGCGACAACCGTTCTCGTTGTTTAGGGTACACCTGCGACGAAGAAGTAGCCCCACTGTTCGGCCGATCGTGCGTCCCCGTGACCATTGTAAACTGATACGACTCAGATGGCGGAGGTATGTCGGATACAGAGTAGTACGAGAATTGAGGCGATGGCAGTGGCCGTCCTTGATGACTTGGCGCTTGCAACTGATCATATGGATTGACCAACGGTGGTGGCTCTTCTTGCTCTGGCCGGGTATTATTTGTCGGTCCATCGGGTATATCTTTCTGGTCCATCGGCGGTGTGCCTAAGTATGTTGATCTAGTTATCGTATCCGGTGGCGGCGACGATGACGCAGCGAGCTCGTAAGACTCATGCGGGCTCACTGGTTCGGATAACGATCTTGAATGAAGCTCCCGTAATATCGGTTGTGCCTCCACGTTTCTGTCCACGTTTCTATTCTTGCGCTCTTTTCTATGCCGTATACCGAGTTGATCCTTGAGATCGCCCATGACCCACATTTCACGGACGATATCTTTGTCTAAGGGATAATATACAGTGCTGACGTATTTGACGACGAAGCGTGGACCTGGCGTTGCTGCGTATCAGCATGTTTCCATTCGGTCACTTCAGCCACTCACCGAGCGCCACAAAAACGGTCAGGAGTACAGTCGTCCAAAATTGGAGGTTCCCAAATAGGATAATCACCTCATTTGGCATATCCGAGGTTGGCCATGGGATGAACGAATATATCACAATCCACAACAGCATTGAAAGACAGGACTTGAGAACCGCGTAGAACATTATCTTCGTCCAACTACGTCATCTATCAGAAAACGTGCGGACGAAACAACCGAAAAAAGACGTACTAGTGGGTATTTATCCCAACATATACATTGGCGGCGATTACCCCTGAAACCGCCACCGTTGTCCCATACTCTGTGAGTCCTTCGATCCCAAGGCCATTCCAGGATACTTGGCTGCAAAACATCCACGCGCAAAACGGTATGAAAAAGATGACAGCAGATTGGTACAGCCCATCGAACATGTATAGCCAAAACTTGGCGCGGGTATATTCCAGACCACGGATACCCCTGACATACAATTGTGGAAACGCGAGCGCTGCTTTTGCGTTGATATCCTGATCATAGGCTACACGTAACATATCAATAACCGGTCGCGTAACGTGCCGTTATCGGACCTACCTCCGAGTATGACAACGGGCAGTGAGGTGAATACAAGATTATACAGCAATATAAAAGTATAATCATACAAATACGTTGCGCTAAATCTGAAAAAGTAACGTTAGTACCCCATATGCTCCTTGGTGTATGATCATCGCCAACGTACGAGTTAAAGGGTAAATACCAAAACATGGCAAATGTCCAAATCACGTTCTACGAGAGACATCAGCCGACTTGTTCCGTCATTTGTAAGGTTCGCACCTTGTAGAAGAAGTTACTATGCATATCTGCAACACGTTGATACGACCACCGGCCGTGAACGAGGAGAAGCTTCGTCAAGAACCTAAACTGGCCGAATGCGTAATCCGCAGACATGGCCGCTTGCGAGCCTTCGAGGCCATACAACCCACATCCAATGTTGGCTTCTTGGATCATTGCCACGTCGTTCGCGCCATCGCCAACTGCGAGTGTCATTGCCTCTTTGCCTTCCTTCACCTACAAGGATGTGCCCGTCAACGTTTGATCCAAAGAACCGACGAAAACTCACAAGCTTGACAGTCAATGCCTTTTGAGCAGGCGACACTCGGCAACACACCACAGTCTCGCACTGCGTGCCCAAGCTCAAGAAAAGAGGCTTCAACTCGGGCGTCAAAGCGTGAGTCAAGGTATCGCCATCAATCACAACCGCAAATGACGCCCGCGCGCCAATGACGAACCCTCTCTCCTCTTCCTTTGGCCTCTTCGCACCGACCACAGGGGGACCCAGCACCGACGCAATCTTGTTCAAACCACCTTCAATCTGCGAGCGCGTCTCCTCCGGCGTATCCGCCGAGAGAATCATCACTTCCATATCGCTCTTGAGCAGGTTGCAACTGTACCCAATCTCAATCGCCGTCTGCAGCTTGTCGCCCGTCAGAATCCACAGCTTAATCCCAGCCCGATGAAGCATTTGAATCGCCTCCGGCACTCCTTCCTGCAATTTGTCCTCCAACGCCGTCGCACCGAGAATTTCAAGGTCCCTCTCCACCATCTGACACGCCTTCTCAATTTCCTCGTCCCTATTCTCCACCGCACTCGTCGCAGCATCATATATCCTCGACCAGACCATGAACTCGTCCTCGCCCATCTCTCGACAAGCGATACACAACGTCCTCAACCCGTTATTCGCAAACATCTCCATATCCTTCGACGTCTGCTCCTTCACCCACGGGTCATGGCCCTCCTTTAGCCGCGCATAGATGACGCTATCGGCACCTTTACAAAAGAGCACCACCTTCCCATCCGGCCTACGCGCGATAACACTCATCCGCTTCCGCGTGCTGTTGAACTCGAGAACCTTGAGAGGCACAAACCGCTCCATCTGACCCATCACCTCAACGTCAATCCCGTCCTTTGTACGCGCGATGAACGGGAAACCAACGTCCCGCGCTGCAGCCACCAACGCAGCCTCGTCGGGCGACTCGGCCTTGTACGCCACTTTCCACGGATCATTCTGCGAATCTGGTCGGTCCGGCAGCACGCTATGGCACACCGCCAACGCCCTGAAAAACGCAGCGATGTGCTCCCTTTGCTCGCCTTCCCTATTCACCATATCCTCTGCGAGCCGAGGTGAGATCAACGTCAACTTGTCCCGCTGCAAATAGCGATTCTTGAAAGATCGTTCCATGATGGTAATCATATCGCTTTTGAGCTTGCCTAATTTGTTCTCTATCTCCTTTGGGTCTAGCTCGTTCGTGCGTCCCTCCCTTGTGGCAGAACCGCGTTGCGCTTCCGTAATGCCTTCCCCATAAGCGACACCATGGATGGAGCACTTTTGGAACTCCATAACGTTTTGTGTCAGGGTGCCCGTTTTGTCGGAAAAAATGTATTCGATCTGCCCTAGATCATCAGAGATATTCCACGTCTTGGGAACACAAGCAGTGTCATATGGTTGATAGTACATGTCGATATCTTGGGAGATGAAGTAGGCCTGGATTGTCTTGACGATTTCGATGGAGATGTAGAGCGAGATAGGGACAATGTTTTGGAATGCGATCAAGCATGAACTACACGACGGAAAGTTGTTAGAAGCATTAAACGAACTCGGAACAAAGATACGCACGCAAAAGTAATGATGGCATCAACAGCATAATTTGATGATGGCTGCGAACCCGCCTCAAAGAAATACGCGCTTGTTCCCCGCTGCGCATCCATTATACCATTAAGGATGGCCGAAAAGACACACATAAACGTCAACACGCCGAAATTGACAAGGACATTGAAGTTGGTTTCTTTTTCAATCTTGCTCCGTTTGGACGGCGTTGCTCCTCCATTAAGCATAATCTTGGTATCGGCGCCCGTAAATACGACCAAGCCGATGACCCAAGGGGTATTACGCAGTGCACAGCCACGCAAAAGCAACTCATTGATCGTGGCTGCCTCTTGCTTCGGTTCATTGGTTGCTGGGTCTGTGTACCGCAGCACGCCGTGATATAGGTATAGGTTCGCGTGCGGCGGTTCTGAGTCGAGGTAGAAGGATGAACGCTCAATGTCTTCCTCCGTTGCAATGCTCATCGTAGCCTTGACCGCCTTTCGAGGTTTCAAGTTTGTCTCGCCATCCAAGTTCTTCGTTTCCAAATAACACATTCCGTCCGGATCTGAAGTGGCCAGCACCACGACATCCGCCGGGACCTGCTCGTTCTCGCGCAAAAGAACGATATCCCCGACTTCTAGCTTCTTCCACAATGTCCGTTCCCACATTGCCGTTCCGCTGGTATGTTTCTTCCAATCCACAACGCCAAAACTGGCGGTAGAGCGAGTAGATTGGTGGTATCGCGATAGCGAGCCGACATTTACCCAGGGCGATTGGGTATTATCCTGAAGATTGGACGCGTCGTTATCCATGGACGCGTCGTAAGATGTTGGGGGGTATGTGTGAGAATCAACACTGATGATATCGTCTAGCCTTCTCCCTCCTGGCCCTTTAGGAGGAATGTCAAGGCTTGCCGTGCTATCAGTGGCGTTGGTAACGTTGCGATGCAGCATCGTTCTAATCTCTTTTTCCGCCTTGCCGGCTTCCTTGTCCCTCAGCTTACGCACGCCGGGCGTAATTCGCCCGGGTTTGTTGAGCCCGAGGGCGCGTTGATACCATGGTCTAGGGTCCGTAGGCTGGTTGAGGTTCTTCCAACCGCCGCCGAGACGGGTGACGGCAGATGTATTGACTTCTTCATCTAATACTCCACGGCGGTAATCTTCTATGCCGTCTTTAACGGCGGTGACTGCGAGAATGAAGGCGAGGGGGAGGACGGCGGAAGCACCAGACGATGAGCCAAAGATGGGAAAGACTAGGTGCGGTTAGATAGAAGATGAAGCTAGATGTGATTAGTCTTACGTTGGAGGACGACTAGGACGAGAAAGAATATATTGGCAACGCTATATTCGAAGTCAGATCGGAGATTGGGGCAATGATTGAGCTGACGGACCGACGGAACTGTTCGTATAAATTTTTAGGTATGAAAGTTATGATAGTATACTCTGTTGGAAAACTTAGCGGGATATTAGCAGAATGGAAAAGGGGGATGCTTACTGGTGGTGCAGACTTTGTTCCTCTTGTAGCGAACGATAGGTTCGCCATGGGCATCTACCTCTATAGCGGAGAGTGGTTGATTGACATAGACGTTCCTGCGCCGTCCTGGTATTACTTTGTGTTGTGTGTCGTCGGCCGGGGGTTGAGATTGCTTGTCTTTCGCACTCTTCCTAAAGAAGAAGTGTTTCTGGCGGATTGTCTTTCTTCTCTCGGCACGTTGCTCTGATCTGATAGATTCTGCAATAACTGAAGCAGCCGTACGGGATGACCTGAGTCGTAAATGTGGGTCGACTGGGTCGTCGTCTTCATCGTCAGGGCCGGTTTCGGGAGGACGCTTGAAGAAGGAGTGCATGAGAAAGGGGAATTAGGGAGGGCTATAGTAAGCGGTAACTGTCAAACTTAACCATCCCACGACTCTGCACAGCCACACACGCCGCCTCTCGCTTTCCTCGCTGCGCACCGTGTTCTAGATGACAAACCAGGGGCTGAAACAACGCTACTCCACTACAACCCCTCGGCTGCTATTTCTTGTCCTGGCTCTTTACTGCGCAACACGGCCTTGCCTCCATGACATAGACTTTCTTTCTTTCTTTCGCATTTTGTGGCTCAGCCTGGCGTTGCGAGCAATGAAAGTAAGGATTTAAGTGACTTGTCAACGATACTCCTTCATCGTAACGCGTCTCATTTCTCTCTTCAATGACGTGGCCGGGATTAGGGCTGGGCCAAGATGCGCAAGGATGATCACGGAGCAAGATATTTTATCAGACAAATGT
>WION01000100.1:0-163479 GCA_015039365.1 Amanita rubescens
TACAATGAACTCAACCGGAGTTGAAAGTGCCCCACAAGAGTTCAAATGCGCTATTGTTCCTCGTTCCCCGCGAGCTGCAGACTTGATTCGTTCGGCGGCCTTAGCTGTTCAGGAGAGTATGAGTGTTGGGGTATAAAATTGGCCTTGATAGGTGATCGCTTTACTTTTGATCTTCCCGGGTGAGGTAGGACATCTGCTGGTGGGAGCGAGAGACAAGTAGGGCTCTCAGTGTTAATTCGTTCAGTTTTCCCCTGCTCCCCGTGAACATAGTGCTATCCACAATACAAATCCATGCTTTATATAGTGTCGTTTTGGATCGGCACGCCGGTCCGTGTGTGACGCGTGACGTACATACCCCGAAAAGGAGGTTGAAATCTACCCCCGCTTCACAGATGTCGCTCTAGATCTGGAACCCCATGCGAGAATTCCATTTCATTATTATACACAGCACCATGTCCCTACCGGTGTCTTTGATCACCTGCAGTTTGTTTCAAACGCAAGGGAGCGACGCATAAAAACAACCCCGGGGTCCCGTCTCCAGACAATGCAGAACTTGGCGACACCCATTCTCAACGTACGCGGGACTCCCATGTTGACGCGCGTCGCTCATGAGCCACCCCCTTTCCACTTATGGAGTAGAATTACGGGCGGTGTCAGACAACTACAGTGTTCAGCGACGCTGATAGAGATGCTACTTCAGGGTGAGGACATCTGTCGTTATATTCCATGCGCCTGTTAATATAAGTCTTTTAGGCAAGCCTTCGTCTACATGGAATTCGAGGACTCGATCGGAATCTTGGTTTCGAATGGGGAAAGCACTAAAGGCGTTGACGTCTATTCCCAGAAGCTCATTCCACGATACCCGTGCGTGGCAGAGGCCAAATTGATCAAGCAGATCACTGAAAAGTGCCAGCAAATTAGCAAGGCACCACGGCTACTCAAAATGTCTTTGCAGTCACTATTCGGCTGGTCTGCAGAAGAACTTGCGGTCCAGGACGCTATCCATTCAAGCGCCAAAGACGAAATGATATGGATGTCCATACAACATTGGCGGTTCCACGTCATGTCTGTTTGGAATGGATTACGACGGTCATAAGGTGAGCACCGTATTTAAGGATCTCCGCAAGAAATTCATAAATGCAATAAGCTCGCATTCTCACGATGTGCCGATGTAAATGCATAATTTGATGGATGCTGGAATAGAACAGGCGACCACGAGGGTGTTTCTGCATCCTCATGATAACCCTCCACGTTTGAACGTAATGACGTCATTAACACAGCCCAAACGGGTTCAACATTAAAATACGCACATGAACCTTTCGCGTGTTAGGCTTACCTACTTTGGAACGACAGGCAAGGGGCTATGGAAGTATGTTGAACCAACTTTCTTCTAGTCTGTCGGAGCGTTTTACGTTACCCTTCGTAGAGTCGGTTTTGTAACTCAGTCTGCCAAATTAACCATAAACCCCGGAGAGGACCTCTGCCGGCCATCATTCCTCTCACTCTCATGAGAATCGAGAGGTAATTAAGCTCGGAAGTGTCACGGAACGTATTCCGCAGCCAACCTCGTGGTCCCCGTCAGGCAAGAATGGTAACAAATGAGCATACCCATCATACGCAGGGGAATTGCTGAGGACCAGATGCCGAAGAAATAATCGGCATCGTCAACGATTCCAGGATCAATTGGGCGCTGCATGGTCCAAGGCACAAGTGGATTGAGGGGATACACTGCCGCAGACCACATTTACGCGGCACGTCAAACAATAAGAAAATGACAATAGGGTGGTACCCCCGAAATCCCCTAAAAGGGAGCGAGCAACGCTCTCGATCCAGCTTCAAATATACCAAAAGCTAGCACTTACCAAGCGCCGAGAACTGATTCGGTCGGAACCATTTTGAATGCTGGTGATATATAACACATCGTGGGCATTGAGCGCGTTAGTCAAACTCAAGACATCATCCGCAGAGCATGTTGACTTTGCTCTTACCTGTTCTCGCTGGGCTAGCTGTCGTCCTTACGTTGGTATGGCGCAGGAAACTGCCTGCTCCTTATCCTCCAGGACCACCGCCAAAACCATTCATTGGCAATGCAGCTGAAATCCTTTCAGAGATGAAATGGGTCAAGTATTTGGAATGGTCAAAGCGTCTCAATAGTAAGTTCCTTCTCGAAAACGTCTGAAAAGTCTTTTGAAAAATTTAGGTGATATTATCCATATGTCATGCATGAATAATCATATCGTTGTTCTTCACAAGTTGGAAGATATAACAGAGCTCATGGAAAAACGCTCAGCTATATACTCAAGCCGTCCGTGGATCCCGGCCGCTGAAATGTAAGGCTGTCATTCGCATGGTACCCAGGTCTGACGGTCGTATTCTATCCTGGTCAGGTTAGGTATTGATTACGTCACCGGACTGATTCCCTACGGCGAAAAATTTCGGAGGCACAGAACGATATATCACGAATGCCTCAGAAAGGAGCTCATGCCACTTTACCAGACCACACATACGGAAATAGTTCATTCTGCCGTTGATCGACTTCTCAGCGATCCTGGAGGCTTCAGATCTCACTGTAAATGGTGTGCTTTAAGGTATACTCCAGTTAGCGGGTGCTCACTCTCGTTCTACAGGCTAGGCATCGCCGTCATCATGTCCACGACATTTGGATATAACATCACGCTCAGAGAGGCAGATGATCGATATGCTACTTTGGCGGCACAAGTGTTAACTGTGATTTCTCTGTTGTTACAGCCAGGAGGAACGCTCGTCAACATGATTCCGTTCCTCAGATTTGTCCTTCCGTGGATTCCTGGAGCATCAACTCAGAGATTGGCGGCCAACGCAAAGGAGGCATCCATAGCTTATAAAACCGAGACTTATGAGAACGTGAAATCGAATTTGGTAAATGTCTCGTTTCACATACTTTCAGACAGCTGAAAATTGCTTGAAGCTCGCGGGGACTTCCAATGATTGCATCCTGACGCGATTGCTGAGACACCATCTGAAAGATGACGGTATTACATTTGAAGGCGAAGACGACCTCAAAGAAACAATAGCGAATATTTACCTTGGTGCGCCTTATCCCCTTAGTGCTGTGCTTTTCTAAGTCGGGGTCCGGGGATCAGCCGGTGCAGAAACGGTATACAGAACGATTTTTTTTTAATTCCCAAATTTAACCAACGAACAGATCCAAGTATTACAATTAGTTTTCTTTATGGCCATGGCTCTCTATCCTTCCGTACAAAAGCGAATTCAGTACGAAATCGATAGTGTCGTTGGGAGAGATCGATTACCTGCATTTGAGGATAGGGCCTCACTCCCATACGTTGAGGCTGTCTTGCGAGAAACCTTAAGGTGGAGGCCCGCCGTTCCCCTCGCCGTTCCCCATGTATCGGTCAAAGATGATGTATATAAGGGCTTCTACATTCCCAAAGGTTCGCTAATATCACAACATACAAATGTCGTTATTCAGATGCTTTATTCTCCAGGTACACTTGTTTTTGCGAACGCGTGGTACGTCTTCCCAAATTCATGCACCACATTGCTCGCAGTGAACGCATTTTTTTAGGGCGATCAGCCAGGATGAGGAGAGATATTCAAATCCCGACTCGTTTGATCCTGAACGTTTCTTTAATCCGGATCGTACCCTGAACGACGATAGGGTTGAGTACGCTTTCGGCTATGGACGCAGGTGTGCATCACTTCCCGCATATATTCCATTCGTTCACTGTTTGCAGGATCTGTCCTGGAAGATTTATGGCCAGAGATGTCGTAAGTAAGCTGCCGTGTCAGACGGCATGTCCCCCCTGAAGCCGTTTGACAGCTGTGGATAATGATGGCTTCGGTACTGTCAACTATGAACATCTCCAAAGCGAAGGATGAGACCGGAGTCGAGATCGAGATTGATCCAAATGCAATCAGTTCCGGGCTCTCAAGGTAAGTAATAAAGCTACCTTGGGTACGTTAGGTTCATTGAAGCGGGATCTTGAAAGCGCCCCACTGCCCTTCAAATGCGCCATTGTTCATCGGTCCCCTCGATCCGCAGAACTGATTCGTACAGCCGCTAAGGCTGTGAAAGAAAGGATGAGCGCGGAGTAGCGAATTGGTTGATTAAGGTGATCAGTTTTCTTGAAAGTCTTGGTTGATAAGAAAATATTTCATCTGTTAGTTTCCTTGTTTTTCGGACCTGCCCCGATCATCATGTACGTACCGCTGCCCATGATACTTATTTATAGTCCATTGCCGTTTTATGCATGTCGCACGGTTGACGTTGATCAATTGATCGGTAACTGAACAATTGTAATGCCTTTGGGCCTGCCGGTTAATAGCACTTATTCGCAACTATCGCATTGTGAATTCATGTTCTTTTCCTTGTCGAAGGTCAAATTACCGAGTCAGTGGCACCCGTCGGCGCCCGACGCAAGCTAAAAACCAGATATATTATAACTGGGGAAGAGTGGAGGCTCATCATCATGATGGCCGTCACGGCAGGTTCGGTTTCCTTATTTAGATGCCACGTGCCGTGGCAGCTAACCATCACAGCGCGCAATTCGGCTTCATGATCTGTCTTTCGGGTGGGCAAGGTGACATCTACTAGCATGTCAGCTAGGCGGTACATTCCACCCCGCAAGAACGTTTTACGTTGGATCTGCGATCTCGTAATATCCGGAAGGCTCAGCGAGGCTCCATCATTCTAGAAGCAAGTCCGTCGAACGATCTCGTTCCTTTGGCTCCATCCGTGTGGATGAACTTAGGATGATTGAACGCTTTAATTGCTGGAACAGTGAAGGCTGAACAAGTGAATTCATGGCTAAACTCGTGAAGGGCCTCCAATATACCCTACATCACCTTCGATTGCAGCCACCGCCTTAGATACACGACGCTCCAGTTGGCCGTCCTCAAGGCCGCTTTGATGTTTTGGATTATGTTGGGGTACTTAGACATAGCTTGTACGTGTCAAAAATGCTAATACAAACCACACTTAGTGATCTTCGTTTAGGTAATGGATGAAGCCACGCGCTTTTCTTCCTTTCACGGTCACATCCTGCCGCTTACACGAATCTTCCTCGTGTCACTGGGGCTCACCTAATTTCTAACAACAAAAATAACGAGGCGTGGACTGGGCATTCTTTGTGCCAGAGCGTTCTATCCTTCCAGCGTCGGTCTTTATGCTCGATACATTAACTTGATCATGGAAATTTTGCAGAGATAAGTCTGCTCATCTACTTCCACTCCGTGTTTGTCCTCGTGATTTCTGCCTGGAGGAATGTCGTAACGCCAGCATACCCATTGATCAAAGATATTACATGTCAGGGATTTTCTGTTTGAAACAGGTGACACTATATAATGATGTCTTCACTGCATCCACGCGGCTTTCAAGAGCACTTTAGCCCACTCAAGGAAGCTTCCGCAGAATATGTCAAACATTCTTTTTCTTTTTCTTGTAGCAATGGCCGTCGCTCTAGCTCAGGTATTTCGCAAGAAACCGCATCCGCCATATCCTCCGGGGCCACCAACGAAGCCATTCATCGGCAATGCGTTTGATATTTCTTCGGAGATGCAGTGGATCAAATACTTGGAATGGTCGAAGCGTCTCAATAGTACGTTGCATTTCTGAAATGGTCTGGAAGTGTCTTGAAAGCTTAATAGGCGACATCATCCACGTCTCGGCTATGAATAAGCATATCGTCGTTCTTCACAAGATGGAAGATATAACCGAGCTTATGGAGAGACGTTCAGCTATATACTCGAGCCGTCCGTGGATTCCGGCTGCTGAGATGTAACGTGCATACTTAGATCGATGTTAGCCACGTTTGACCCTCGTTTCAGGCTAGGCATCGATAATATCACCGCTTTAATTCCTTACGGGGATGAATTACGAAGGCACAGAAAGATATTGCACGAAAGTCTTAGAAAGGAAGTCATGCCACTTTATCATAGCAAGCATACGGAAAAAGTTCATCTTATGATCAATCGGCTTCTGATAAAACCCGAAGACTTCGCAAGCCATTGCAAGTGGTGCGTTTTTTCAAGTACGGTATAACTAACAGCTTCTCAATCCATCTTCAGGTTAGCTGTCGCTGTCACCATGTCTACGACATTTGGATACGATATTTCAGCTGGAAAAGCGAACGATCGATATGTTACATTAGCCGAACACGTCTTGACCGTTATCCCAGAACTTTTGCAACCAGGGCGAAACATTATCAATGTATTTCCGTTCCTGAGGTTCATCCCTCCTTGGATACCCGGAGCGTCGACGCAGAAATCGGTGGTTAAGGTGAAGAAATTGTGGATGGCTTACAAGACGGAACCTTATGAGTACGTGAAATCGAATCTGGTAAGTATCCACGTTACACATACTCGCCGGAACTGAGTATTGCCGGAGCTCGCAGGGACGTCGAAGGACTGCATGTTAACACGACTATTGAGGTCCCGTCTAAGGGATGATGGTGCGACGGTTGAAGATGAAGATGACCTTAAAGACACGATGGCAACCATGTATCTTGGTGCGTAGCGCCATTTTAGCCTCGTTTCCTTCATTAAACCAATAATTAGCTGGCGCAGAATCGGTATGCAGGGAGAATCTAGTAATTCACTGTTTGCCCCCATTAAATCAACGAGCAGACGCAATCGGCGCAGCTTATTTTCTTCATGGCCATGGCGCTCTATCCTTCTGTACAAAAACGAGTCCGAGATGAGATCGACAGAGTCGTTGGGAGACATAGACTGCCCACTTTCGACGACAGGCCCTCCCTGCCTCACGTTGACGCTGTGTTGAGAGAAACCCTACGGTGGAGGCTCGTTGCGCCCCTTGCTATTCCCCATATGGCAATCAAAGATGACATATACAAAGGGTTCTACATTCCGAAAGGTAAGCGAACATCAGAAATTCGAGGAACTGTTACCCATATGCATATGCACCCCTCTCCAGGCACGCTTGTTTTACCGAATGCATGGTGAGTTTTTACAAATTTATGACATATCGCGTGTTGTGAACACATTTCCCAGGGCGATAAGCCAGGACGAAACAATATATTCGAATCATGACACGTTTAATCCTAACCGGTTCTTTAACCCAGACGGCACCCTAAATGACGATAAGATTGAGTACGCTTTCGGATATGGACGAAGGCATGTACCGTTTATCACCTGGTGTATTCTAGCCGCTCACAGATCTCACAGATTATGCCCCGGAAGACATATGGCCAGAGATGTCGTATGTCTTAATGTCACCTGAAAACGCGGCCTGTTGACGTCGTTGATTAGCTATGGTTGATGATGGCGTCGGTGTTAGCAACCTTCAACATATTCAAAGAAAAGGACGAGAACGGAGTTGATATCGATATTGATCAAAATGCGTTTACCTCTGGACTCTCCAGGTACGTTATACATTATTGCAAGCTTAATTACGGCTTATGAAAGTTCCCCACGACCGTTTAAATGCGCCGTTGTTCCTCGATCTCCTCGAGCTGCAAAATTAATTCGCACAGTGGCTACGGCCGCAAAAGAAAGCATGAACAGGGGATAATGGCGGCCATTCGACCTATTACACTGATGTAATCATATTCCGGAGGATTGATAGGACAGAACAAGTGTACTTTTTGTTATCCGATATCATAGTCAGACGCAAAAGCTGACATCTGTAAAACTGAATATATAATGTTACTTGCTAACTATTCCTGCAATATCTTGGGGCCGCAAAACTAATTCCTACAGCGGTTATGGCTAAGCATGAACAACTATGGACGGAGATACTCTCTTCTGGATTCCGTCATGCAAAAACCTGAAGGGTTTGTGATTGCGCGCTTAATCGTATACGGGTCGTTTGGCGGCGGTCCAGCAGTATCATTTGTGCCTTTCGACCGAATCCATGCCGGAAACGGCCCATTTGACATAACCTTGCATTTCACTACACAATACAACCGGCAAGAATTACTCGACAAACAAGTACTATTCTCAAGTTTTACGACTGGATTGTGCAGAAGCCCGTTTTTTCACCCACAGGTCCGGCTGAATTTTTAGATTGACAGCCACCGAACTGCCAAATTTAGCTGGTATGGATACAGGACGTGACTCGGAGCCCTCGCCCGCGTAGACGATCGACTCTGTGGTTAATAAACCACCATGAAACGTAGTAGACTCAAATCCTTGACACATGCCATCACGGGTGAATTTACCTGCCACCTATAAAGTGACCATGACATGTAAGACGTCGGATTTTCGAACAGCGGGAAATTACTGACGATGTGGAGCACATTCAGGTCTCTTTCCCGGTACCAATCCTGATTTTTAAATAGGACCTCCGCGGCCGCTTTCTGGCGCATTGGCCAAATGCCCAGGACAGTCCCATGTATGACTTTCATATAAAACGTAATGGGTTTTATACTACTTTTATAAGAAATTGTCCTCCAGATACCATCAAGGTCCAGTTTTTCCGGCTTTTCAAGTTGAGTGTTACCGTCATGGTGATCAGTGGTATCTTGACCATGCTGTCCGGAAGGAGCCTGCCCCTCAGACTCGCCATTGCCTCGAGAAATATCGGACGTCATCGGGGAAACGGGACTCGCGACGACAGAAATGCTGAGCATAAAGAAAAGTAGCGCTGGCAGGAGTAACATAACTAATAATATCCGACGTGGGTTATAGGTCGATCGAGCACCAGAGTCAATATTGGTGCTACTCACTGACAACAAGCGTGCTGCGTGCGTGGAGATCAAGAGGCGGATCTAGCGCAGTTGAGTATAGAGACCAGCTCTAAGATGCGCGTGAGAGGGAGAAACCAGCTGAGGGTCAGAGACTTGGGATTCGGCATAGCTTTATAGAACGTGAACACGTACGGTCAACTCGGATCAGATGGTTCAAATCACTGACCATGAAGCCCCCAAGAGTTGATTCAACTTGAATCAGCATCACACCACAGCCTCCATCGACCATCTGGTTTGCTCACTCGATGCCCGCTTGAGGATCAGCAAAGGCTTTTGGCCGCCTTGGCATTGATGGGGAGTCGGGACACTCTGAGCCTAGTTACAATTGGCACCATACATTTATGACACCAAGCGCGAGCGGGGGGGAGGTGCGGGGATCAAAAGGCGAATCCGACCAGCTCAAAGGTACGCGAGAGGGAGACTCGGGCCTTGCACAGCGTGTGAGTTGATGACCACACGTTCAAATAGTTTTCAGCTTGTAAATTCAACTCTATCCCGGACGCAGGGTCTTATAAGACGTGTGTTCTTCGCTGCTGATTGGTTCGAGACTGGGGTGATCCAAAATTATGTGCTGGAAGAGGCTGGAAGCCTGTGGATGTTGCTATGCCGGCAGACGTGTCCGAACAGGCTGAATAAGGACTAAGTTTTAGCTTCATGAATCCCGTTTGGTGTTACCGTCATGGATTCCGATCGATGCACTCGCCAAAGCCTCAAAGCCTCAAGCTTCAAGTTCCAGTCCTTTATGCTTTACACGTGTGAAGAATATTGGAACTGGAAGTCGTTTTATTACCAATTCGGACGCAATGTCAAGAACGTTCACCCTCGCCCACCAAGGCGTCTTTCACAAAATATGTGAAGGGCCGCGCTTCTTGTTGGTTTCGCTATTGCTATTGCATTGTTTTCGAGGCCGCTTGATATACCCTCTGAAATGCGATGGGTGAAACACTTGGATGGAGTGGTCGAAGTGTCTCGGCAGTGCGTTTTATTCTTGAAAAATGCCAAAAATCTGACAATATCATGAACACTTTAGATAACGTCATTCAAATGTCGGTGATGAACAAGCACATTGTCGTCCTCCATAACATGGAAGATATCATTGAGCTCTTGGAGAAGCACTCAGCTATATACTCTAACCGCCCATGGATTCCCGTCGCAGAGCTGTAAGGTGGTCGTTCGCAGTAATGATAAACATACCTGACATCGTTTCGAGGCTAGGCATTGCTATTGACAATATCACTCCTCTAATAGTAATACCTCACGGTAATGAAAAGAGCTATATTCCAAGAATGTTTCAAAAAGGATCAAATCCCACTTTACGAAAGGACGCACATGGAGAAAGTTCGTATTGCTCTATCGTTATCTAATAGCTATGATTGATGACGGTGCAGGTGTCAGGCACTATCTTCCCCCAACATATTCAAAGCAGAGCAGGAGAATGGGATCGAACACTCCGGACCAGTTCTAATCATGCATTGCGCTCACTGGTACATTCAGGTTAAAAAACTACGACTTTGACTGTTCCTTAAATACACGGCTCCCTGCAATACCTTGGAAACTAATTCCTACAGCGGTTATGACTAAGTATGAGCAACGGAGGTACTCTCTTCTGGATCCCGTCATGCAAAAATCTGAAGGGTTCGTAATTACACACTTAATCATATATTATTCCCAAGGTCTCCGTTGAGGAGCGGGTTCTGCGGGAGTATCCGGTTTTTTCTCCGACCACAGGGGTACGTGAATTCCTACATTGACATCCTCCTCCGCCGAGCCTCCTGATCTAATTTTAGCTTTTAGGGATACAGGATGCCCGTCCGCATCGACGATCGACTCTGTGCGTAATGAACCACGAGGAAACGTATTCGTTTCAAATCCTTGAACCATTTCTTCGGGTAATGTAGGTGCAATCTAAAAAAATGTAAGACATCAGGTTTTCGAACAGCGGTAAATCACTGACGAGCCTGCGGAGTGAACCCAGCGTCGTTTCCCGGGACCAATTCTTATTTGTAAATAGATCCTCCGCGACCTCCTTCTTGTACGGCATTGGCCAAAGACCCACGATAGCCCCCTTAACGATTTTCAAATAATATGTCTTTCGTTTCATACTATTGTATTCGTGATGATATGCCGTCCAGAGACCATCTTCCTGTTTTTCATGTTGAGCGTTACCGCCGTGGTGGTGACTGGTATCATGCAGACTATGCTGTCCGGAAGGAGTCTGCCCCTCAGACTCGCCATTGGTTCGGGGAGAAATATCGGATATCATCGGGGAAATGGGAATCGCGACGACAGAAATGCCGAGCATAAGGAAAAGTAGCGCTTGCAAAAATAACATAACAGGCTGATTCTAAAAGAGAGTCGACATCGGTACTACTTACTGGCAACGAGTGTGTGTGGAGATTGGCAGGAGCGCAGTTGAGTGTAGAGACCAGCTCTAATCGGATGCGCGTGGGAGGGGAGAAACCAGCTGAGGAGAAGAGAGGGATGCGACACCGCTTTCTACTAAAAGTACGGGTGCAGAACGGATCTCGCCTGTCCGTGGAGCCCGCAGGGGTTGATTCTTGAAATCAGCATCACACCCCATCCGCGGTTACTATCACTACTGCACTTAGACTGATGCGTGATCAGAAAAGCAGTAGCCTCGGTCTTGGCCACCTTCGCATTGACGATGACTCTCTGAGCCTTAAGTATTAGGTCAGTAGTACCGAGCGTGTCGGATTATGTAGCTTATATATGGTTCGACTCTGGCATTATTACGCTCTACAAGTCAACTCACTCCCTCCGACCATCTCAATCGTCGCACCCAAACACCAACCCAACTCTGTTCCTCTAATCTTTTTACCCAACTTGATCTCCCGGTCGTCTTCAAACTCGTATCCCAACCTGAGTAGGGTATACATGAACGTCAGGTCGAGACACCACTCTGGCCGGTCTTCTAGCTCCGACATCACAGCTGGCTTTGTTCCCCATCGCTCAAGCCACCATGGACGGCCTTCGCACACGTCTCGTGCGGTGCGAGCGACGGTGGATACGGTGAGGGGCTCGGGGGTGGAAGGTTCAAGTAGCGGGTGCAGACGGTCGTAAAAGTAGGATAGGAGAAGGACTTTACCGGATGGGAAGGATGTGAGGAGGGATGGTTGGTATACACCGTCAAACGAACACGGTTTTAGTTCGCATATGCTGTCAAAAAAAATCTTAGTACCATGAAATTTGATAACGTAGAAGAGGAGACTTACGCATCCTTGGCGAGCACCAACTGCATCAACCTGTTACACCCGTCGAACGAGCCAACATCCTCCCCACCCATCGTCACATTCCTCTTCTCATCTTCAATCAGCACCCTCTTCCTCGTCCCCTTGGCCAAACACGGATTACCAACAACCTCACCAACCTCCTTCCCATTAGTCCTCACCGAGCTAATAAAATCCACCAACCGATGAACATGCACCCTCGCGCGCATCAATCCATAGTCGAGATACGAATGCTGGTAGAGCACATGATTCCTCCCGGCAAACTTGAGATCATACTTGTGCTCTCCTTCTTCCATCCTTTCCTCCTCCTTTTCAAACACGGGCTCAAACACGATTTGCGTCGACGCCCCACCTAGATCCAACACGGCATACGTCGATTTCTCCCCCTCCTGTCTTCTATCCTCAACGGAATCCTTATCCTTCCCGCTACTAGCTCCCTCTTTGATCGTCCCCATCAAATAATTCGCCGTAATCCACGCATACACCCCTTCATCCTTCCCATCCATAATCACCACACCACCACTCTCAACCAACTGAAACGGATACACCTCCCCAATCCTCTTCCCCACCGCCTCCAAAATCTCCGCACTCTGCGTCCCCGGTAAAAGCCTCAACCCAGCCGTAGCTTTAACAGCCACAGGCGTACACTTCCTCATCTCCTCCGGTACAACGCGCATAGCTTCCTCAAGTAAAACGTCCAAACTACGAGCTGCGTCCCCTGGAAGTCCAGCGTAGTTCGATAGACCTGGTTTAGTCATTTTGAATACTTCGTATTCAAACGTGGGTGTGGAACGGCAGTTGTTGAATTTGTAAATGTGGATGCGGGATCCGGTTGAGCCTGCGTCGATCATGAGGGCGTATTGGACTAGAGGAAGGGAGGAAGAGTTTAGATGGGGAGTTGTGCAGTAGGTCGTTCGGGAAGGGTGAGGGTCCGAGTCGTACGTCGTTGGGTGGGACGAAGTTGACGTTGAAGTCGACGCTGAGGAAGCGGCAAAGTCGTCGTCAACATCGACGTAGTAGTGCGTGTTGGAAGTGCCGCCGGGCACGGTTGTTACTACTTCTTTCGTCGTCGTAGTACCTGGAGACACGTCAGACTCCTCATCCGAACCGTACCCATACCGCTCTTTCACCCTCGGTCCAAAAACCCATACGAGCCCAATAAAAACGACAGCGCCGACGGCCAACTTCTTCCATGTAAACCTTGTGGAAGGACTTCCGCGTTTACCAATACCGTTGTCGTGTGGACCGCCGTACCCGCCTTCGACAAGTTCGTAGGCTCCTCCTCCATTACGATTCCGAGGCATGTTCTTCGTTGATATCCGATTCCGTAGTTGCGCGTTGGAGGTATCTAGAGCTGTGGACAGCTCCTTTTTCTGTGTGTTTAAAAGAGGGGATGATGGAAAGGAGCGATGTGGCTGTTCCGGCCCGCTTGTTGAATTTTCTGAATTTTCTCTTTCAATTTGTGAAGGAAGAAACCGCATTCAGCACGAGCCAGAGTCTCTTCAATCGCAAGTACAGGCGTGTCAGCCACGTTGCTACGGGTTTACTATCACACGGCTCACAGGTTTTTGCAAATATACTGGTTATTGTTATTCGCTTCATCATATTATATCTACGGTACTCTGAGATGGGTAAGTAAACGAATTCAAGAGCGCGAAAGATATTGTTGTAAATACAAGCAACGGACGATAGTACAAGTTGTAGATGCATAGGGGGTACTTGAGACATTGGGTAAAATAACGAAAGAAAGAAGAAAAAAGTCCTTAGTCGTTGAACGTTGGCGGGCGAATTCCGTGATTCTGAAGCAACTTCGACAGCACATCACACCGTGTCTGCCAGGTTGTCACTTCGTTCGTCAGCTTCTCTACCTTGGCTTCGAGCTCCTGCTGATGCATGAGCTTGCGCTTTCGGCTCTTGCGCGCAGCCAAAGTGTTCTGCCGCCGCTTGAATTCTATCTGTTCCCGCTCTGTCGCATTTGGTGGTAGAGGCTCTAAAAGCTCGTCTTCTTCATCGTCGCCCATCTCCGCTCGTTGCCGCTTCCTCAAGAACACAGCCGGGACCGCCTTCCTCGACGTCGCCGAGGGGATCGTGTAATGTCTTGGCTGCGTGGGCGCGTCGAGAGGAATGAGCTTTTCCGGGTTAATATTCTTGCGAGTCCCGGTGGCTGTGGCGCGTCGACGACTCACAGGAGCAGTCGTCGGTCGACGACGATGATTGGCTAGGCGATGGGTCGCGAGTGGGAGCAGTGATGGAGAGCGAAGGGCGAGTAGCGGGAGAACAGTATACCCAGGCAGGGTTTATGACTTCGGTTTCAGGGATGGGTGGCATCTCGTACATATCTTCAGGAAGTTCGGGCAACTCCGCCGTCTTCGTTTTAATAGAGGAAGGGGCCGACGTGAAGCGTTCATCGGCAGCGAAGAGGGGCAGATCCGACTCAAGAGCCGGGCTATTAAATAGCTCATCACCCAAATTGTCCAAAAGAGGTGTGCTGAGGAAATCGGAATACGGAGTTTCATTGGGCGATGACTCAAAGTCCTGCGCAGGCGTGTGCAACACGGGTGACGTCAGGAACTCTTGGAACTGTGGCGATGCCAAAAGCGGTGCTAATAACGGTGCCGAGTCAATGACGTGTCCTGACGAATCAAACACAGCATGCTCACACGTAATGGAAAGCATCCAGTCTTCCAGTTCCGGATGCTGCAGGTGCGAGGATGGGAGATAATCTGCTGGCGTTGGAATGGAATCAACTGCCATGGTATTATCGGTTGGTTTTTGGTTGATCATGTTTATATAGTTAGCGCGCAAAGATTCAAAATCGAATGCAGGCGATGGGGGTTCCTGCTGCTTCTGCTGAGCTTTATGTGACGGTTGCGGAGGTGGTGGGAGCAAAGTAGGGATTCCATAGTGGAGGGCGAGTTCTTCACCGGTTTCAAAGACCTGGTTGGACGTCCGAAGACGGTTGTCGTTCTGTTTTAAGCCATGATGGTTATGAGAATAAAGACTCGAAACGTCTGTTTCAAGAAGCCGTGACGGATGAACCGAGTAGCGAGGTGTTGGAGACGGTAATGCGACCGAGGTATTTACAAAGCCTGAGACATCTTGACCGAATAAGTTATGGGTAATGTCGTTCGATGCGGCGGGAATGGCTGAGTGAAACGAGGGGTCGGTGAAAAGCGTCGACGGTTCAGGCACGATTCGTAGCCTGGAAGTTCTGGAATCATAGCTCTCTGTCAGTCTCGATTCGTCGATGAACTGGTCGCGATGCTCGTCATGCATCGGAGAGGATGGGTCATCAATGCCCCACTGAGCCTCGTAACCTGGCTTGCGAGACATAACTGCGATGCCAGAAAGACGATCTTCTGGCACAGCTGCGGGCGACGTGCCTTCAGCAGCTTTATAAGAACCAGGAATGGAATCGATCGTTACAGCCGACGACGATGCCATTGCAAATTTTTCAACAGGGAAGAGGGGTGTGTGCCAGGCAACAAGATGGCGAAAGCGAAGAAAGGGCAGAAACTACAACTCACGCTCGACAAAGGGTTAATAAGCCAGTCAAAATAAAAAGGACTGGCTTTGGGAAGGGGTGGTAGTTGGGGGAAGAAGAGGGTAGCGGCGGGTATGACTCGGGAACGCCTTTATAAGCAACACATACAGCTTTTTTTTAAAACTCCGCCCGCCGCCCCTCCGCGTCCGCGCTTTTCTTCGTAAGCACTGCCGTGTCTGCCCACGCCCCCGCAGCCCTCACCAAGGCTGTGTTAATCTAGCCTTATCGTGCTGTACAAATCCCTTTTCAGGCTTTTTACAATGGATTTTTACTCAGCAAAAAAATCATTTCTCAAAGTCGAGTCATGTTCCAATGCCATATTTGGCAAGTGCTGTGTTCAGGTGATTTCCGTCGTTCCCGACAATCAAGGAACCGCGTCTGACTCAGTATGACTCGGCGACACTTTCACATACAGTTCTCTACATAGCTGTCCAGCGCCTTGTGCAATGAGGCCTTTGAAGATCCAAATATACCCATGGCCTCCATATTCCGCGGACAAAAAGCGGCCTAGATTGGGGAACGTGGTGGAATAAATCTTTTGCCAAGGGCCAAGGGCTTGAACGTGTGCTTCATGGGCGCTCCACCGGCGCGACACTGTCGTTGCCGTAACAAATCATTTGGTCAGCAGACGCGGAATGTGCAACCCACCGAGAGATTATGCACAGCAGCTTGCGTCGCCTATTGACAACCATCTCAGGTTTCGTAATGATTTGTGAGCACTTTTCCGTTGCGGAGCTCCACCTGCCTAGCAATGGGTGACGCGTACGTATTCGCGTATCTCCGGCCCAGGCACGCGTCCCACACAGCCCGACCACAGCAACACGCATTCCCAACGTGTTGATGCGCCAGGCCTTGATGCGCTCCACTAGGGATGACATCATGCAACCAATCTCGACTTGAATGGTACACTTGACACTTGTTCCAGTTCCATGGGCACCAGGTACGTGACTGCTCTATAGTCCAAGGGTTACGCGTCGACAAGCTGGTGGCAGGTGTCAGATATCCGGGCTGCGGGCATATGGGCATCGGCATTCATCGTTGTAACCGCTATTCAATCGTGTTCTAGCCTCGTCGAAGAAAACTGAAGAAGAACCCCCATTGTTCCGTAAACGAGAAGATATCGGAATCCTATTGTTCAATCCACGGTTTTCTGGAATAACCGGTTTGCCAGCCGTTCCGGACCGTGGGGATCAACTTCCAGAACCAATGTTAGAACTTGCCCAATCATTGTATTCGAAGACGTCGACGTTTTGTCCTTCTAAGAGCTTTAGCCTTTGGGTACATGGGCTTGCGCATTGTTCCGTAAGGCATCCAATTTCATATGCTGGAACGAGGCGCTTGACGTGCGAATCAGATGCGCCACCCAGATATAGGAAACACATTCCTTGTGATCATCGATAACACCAAAGTGCGGGCAGATTGAACCGTTTGGGGCGACCGGATCCCGTCTAGACAGAGCAGAGGACACCAGAATTCAAACAGCGGAGCAGTCAAAACCCTTCAGCGGAGCCCTCTCCTCCACTATATATACCTCGCGCCTCTCCGGCTCCGGCTCCATTCCACCGGACACGAGGTGAGTCAAATCAGCGCGCCGAGATGCCGCGCAAGTGAATCATCAAGTCGGCCTTCCTTTTCTGGACGTGTGTCGGGTCATACATCATGTCACGCGTCACACCTGACTTGTTGAGCGGGAGCCCCAGGGTTGTCGGCACCTGATATCCCCACATCTGTACGCACGACGAGGTCAGTGGCGAACATTCGTTCCAGTTGCCACGGTACGTAACGTCGGGTCAACCACAATCCGCGTAACCCCTAGGACGCTCTCGACTCCGATTCTGGGCAGCTCGTTCCCGGGACGCGTCATCAAGTTTATAAGCCAACCCAGTTGGCCGGGTGCAGTAGTATGCCAATGGAGCCGCAGTGCTTAGAGGTATTCGGAACCGGGATATAGGGTGTCGATTGACTTATTTAGTATCATCGTGATGCGCGATTATGCAACGTGATTCGACCTATGGTTGGAATGGTTCTGCCGGTGCTATGCAGCCACGCGCGTTTTCAGCCGTTGACTCGTTTGCGCCGTGTGTAATCCGTTACAACGAGTTGACTCGTTTGTGGGCGTTTACATCATTGTTTTAGGTTCCCGCTCTTCCTTTTCATCCCCTTTTGTTTGAATATGCCAGGACAAAAATCTTTTTCGGAAAACTTCTACGAGGACTTTGTTCTAAAGACGGACGAAGATGTGCGGTCGGCTAGCGCACGGTTTGTAACTATTCGAATTCGGCGCATTTGATGATACCGAGATTTTTTGTCTGCAGACCCTAGTGACAAGAGACCGACGATGTACAAGAGAGTTGATCTTGCTAGAGTGGTCCTGGATCTACTCTTTTGATCTCTGTCTACACATCGGTTCCAGCATCGGGCGAGTCCCCATTCAAAAGTTCTTTCAGTTTCACGTGTGATGTATTACTCACTTATCCATGAAGGCTAGTACAAAGGCAATAGGTTAATGATGCGAGGCGATTGGATGGTATTTGCGGTAGCACTCAGATAACCAGCCCTGTGTTAACATTGTCACTTAGTAAGAGATTGTTGGCATCAATTTTTGCAAAATTTCAACCCTCACAATAGAAAATAAACCTCTAGTACTAAATTTTGATAGTATGTCTGCCTTTCTGATTAAGCATGTCTCAAGCTGCAACTCATCCTTCTGCTGTCCCTGTCACAACCCTATTTCTCATTTGACATGAAAAATCTGCATTAAAAAATAAATCTGTCCTATAGACAAGCACATATGTATCATTACATCAGAAAATAAATTTCAGGTAGAAATGGAAACATTTGAAATACATGCATGAGAAAGGGAAGGCATATGAGAAGTAGTCTAGCTCAATGGTATGGTCAAAAAGTGACCTAGGGATGATGCTGTGTGTTTCACCCTGGCATAAATGTTCATAGGTGGTGCCACATCCATAAATGAAATACATACCATCAATGTTGGTCACCTGCTTATAGAGGAATGCAACCAAATCTTGATGGCCAGAAGGCATAGAGTTACGAGTAATTTTGGCTTTCAGCTTCTGAAAATAGCCATTTCTCTTGCATTGGTGCAAGGCTTCCATGACTGATGACAGGAATGGTTTCTTGATCCAAAATGATAGTTTGGCAATGAGAACAATTGCTTAAAAGTTTAAACACAAATAGAGTAAATGAAGTGCAGTGATTTACATACAAACTAAATTTTGACAGCCAGTGGGCTAATTTCAATTGCCTCAGTTTCTTATTACAAAAGAAAGATACCCCATACAGTTACTTTATTAAGCATTTGTTCATCATCTCCAAATACATAGTAAAGTTCATGCTGATTATGAGAGAGTGTAAAACCTTTGATTTAACACTGGACCTACACGCTAACATGACTGATATGATACAATTGATACCTCATGAATTAACATTACTCACCTAGAAATCAGGGAAAGTCACAGAGGTAAGAGAAGTGTTCCTATAAGGTGGGATTGGATAGGCTGAAATTGAAACTTACAATCTATGAATGAAATGATGTCATACAAGAGCATAAAAGGAATGATGTTATGCATATACTCACTTTCTGATAAACAAAGGACATAATAATATGTCAAAGAATCATGGCTTGAGACAAGAATTTTCACTCACTTGCTATTAGTCATGAGAAGCAATGTGATGAGATTGTCCTCCACAAAAGTATGCAACATCTCACTTGCTGTTGGTTGTGATGAGGCTGACTTCACAAAACCTACAGTATTGTCACTCACAAGCTATCGGTCATGAGAAAATATACAATGAGACTGCTTTCACAAAATCATGTGCATTGTCACACACTTTCTGGTAGTTGTAGAAGAAGTTGTGATGAGATTGAGTTTCACAGGGCCAGATGTGAATTATTGCTTACAAGCTATTGGTCATAGGAAAAGATGTGATGAGACTGCTTTTCACAAAAATATGTAATGCCACTCACATACTAGTGGACATAGAAAAAACATGTGATGAGACTGCCTTTCACAAAATGTGCAATGTCACTTACTCCCTGTTGGTCATAATGAAAGATGTAATGAGATTGCCTGCATAAAAATGTGCAATATCACTCACATCCTGTCCAGCATGTGAAAGGATGAGATGAGAGACCGCCATTCACAATAATGTGTGTGACTCACTTGCTATTGGTTGTAAAGAAGTGATGAGACTGTCACAGAAAATTGTGCAGTGCCACTTACAAACTGGTAATCAGGAAAAAAGATGTGATGATGCTGTGTTCACAAAGTGTGCAGTGTCACTCACACCCTGTTGATCATGTTTATGAGACTGCCTCTCACAAAATTGTGCAATGTCACTCACAATCTATTGGTCATAACAAAAGATATGATGAGATTACCTTGCATGAAAATGTGCAATATTACTTACATCCTGTCCAGTATAGGAAATGCTGTGATGAGAGACTACCTTTCACAAGATGTGCAATGTCACTCACATACTGTTGGCCATAGGAAAAGATGTGATGACTGCCTTTCACACAGTGTACATTGTCACTCACATGCTGTTGGCCATAGGAAAGGATGTGATAAGACTGCCATTCACACAGTGTGTATTGTCACTTACAAGCTGTTGGTCATAAAAAAAGAAGACGCAATGAGACTGTCTTTCACAAAGGTGTACATTGACACTCACTCCCTGTTGGTCATAGGAAAAGATGTAATGAGACTGTTGTTCACAAGAACATGCAATTTCACTCACTCCCTGTTGGTCATACTGCAAAATACGTGATGAGACTAATCTTTCATGAGAACATGCAATGTCACTCACTCCCTGTTGGTCATAGTAGGAAAGGATGCACTGAGATTGCCTTTCACAAAAATGTACATTGCCACTCACAAGCTAATTTCAAAATAGTTACATCATGATACCTTGTTTCAGCAGAAATAAAGGCAATTCCCTTACTGCCACCTGTTATTAATGAATTCACAATAAGTCACTCTTTCAGATAAAAGCTTGTTACCAACTTTCTGTTGTTGGTTGAATCACATTTGACAAACCACACAAGTGTCATGGTTGCTCACTTTCTTTTTGCAAATTTGATGTGGCATGATATGTGAATGTAAGATAAAAAAAGTGTTGTGTCACTCACTTCCTGTTGATTAGAAAATGGGAATGATGAGACTGCTTACAAAGACACATATGTACATATGTACTCACTTCCTGTTGGTTGCATGATGTAACATGAAACAATCCACTAGAAACTGAGCATTGCCACTCACTTCCTATTAATCATGACACAAGAATGCTAATAATCAAAGGAAACATCACTCACAAACTATTCTCATAAGAGAAACACCAGATGTATGCTAGTTAAATGTCACATACTAACTGTTATTTACATATACATAACATCAGATCCTGCCACCAAAGATATGATAAAAACTCACTGGTATTTCATCCAATTGTTTGCCAGACATCTGAAACATAATTTATCTTCCACAGTAAAGCATTGAAGTGTTACTTACCTCCTGTTGCATTTTGTGAACTATTTATCATTTTGTATAAAAGCTACCCACCACTCTCTCCTTCTGCTGGCAGTTAATTTTTATGCTCATATGGATATGTTGGAAGAAGATGCTGACCCAGAAATGTGGAAATTTAGCAAAAACTGTAGTAACATCACTCCACATGAAATAGTTTTTATTCATGACATGTCTGAACAAGGCTAATGTTAGAAAGAGATATGTGAATGTGAACCTCAGTGCTCACTGAATTGCAGACATAATGCAGAGATCAAGGTTATTCATCTGTGTTGTCACAAATAGTTGATGCATGCTAGCATCATCAATTATATCAGCAGTGCACTGAGTCAACTCAGGACAATTCTTCTCTGGTAAATGCATGTCTACATATTGAGCAACATTATGTCTGTTTTGATGAAACAATGTTCATCATTCTCACCTTCCAATCGGAGATATGCCTTTGGGGGATATTTGGTATCCAAAACTTTAGGAAGATAAAGTGTCTGAAAAGCACTTTCAGCATTTTCCCTAGCCCTCTCCCACCTATATTTATCTTCTGAATCAGCCAAGTTGGCAAATTCCTTGATCATTTGAGCATCAAATTTGGTAAAGATAACAACCAAAGGAACTGTAATGAGGAACAATTTGCTAGTCAGTACCTTTGGTGCTTGATATATTATTTTTTTAAAGTGACAGCCAATCATAATGTGTGTGTGTGTGATAATATACTTGGTCAATTGACCCACCTCTGCCTGTCCCCTTGTTAAAGAATTCAAATTCTGTAGGTAAAATAGGACGAGAGCTGTCCATGGGTATGCAGTACCTTCATGGGGCTTGGTCAGCCAGTTCTGCAAAGGGCCAAAACAAAATACCAAATTGCATGCAACTGATTTTTCAGCTCAGTTTCTGTAGATCTTGTTTCAATAAACTTCCAAACAATCTCTAGTTCCTTAGCAGAACCAGATTCAAATCCCTCAGAGTCATGAAAAATGAAGTTACTCTCAGGGTATGTAATTTGATGTTCAATATCATGTGAGCCTCTCTGTTAACAAGAAGAACAGGAATGACTCAAACATTCATATATTATCATTTGACTCACCTCAATAGATGGGACCAAATGGGTAGTCCCAGCAGCCAATAGTTCTTTACCTATGGGGAACTGAATACTTAGAGGAAGAACCAAGTCCAGCTAATTTACCATTCTTGTCACTTATGATGGACTTTATTCCTTTTGAAACTTTCTCAAGGAAATGAGTTTCAGCAAGTATTTCACCTACAAGGAATTGAATATTTAGAGGAAGCACAAAACTCAGCTAACTTACCATTCTTGTCATATATGATAGGCTTTGTTCCCTTTAATACACCACAGACCTTCTCAAGGATAGTTGTCTTTCCAGAATTGGCCCTCCCAATGACCAGGATGCGAAAGTGTGGGCATAGGTATCGTTCCCTGAGCATTTTAACATGTGCTTCATCTATATCTGCAGCAATTGGCAAATAGAGACAATGCCAAGACATGAATATTGAATTACCTGGCAGTGCACTAGCAGTATTTCCCATCACTGACAATTTTTGCTTTGATGCTGGTGTGCAAGAGGGACAATGGGCGAATGGTCCTGGACTCTTGGTCAGAAAATCAGAGTATGGCAATTTATATGGCTCAACCTACTGTGTGCGTCAGCCTGAGGCTCGAGATCGTAGGGATTGGTTTGGCACAGCCTATGTCACGCCGTGTGACAGCAATTTAGGCAGGCAGATGGATGGCCACTGACTGGGACAAAGGGTTTGGTTGATTGAAAAGTTGAGAGCAAGCAAGGCGGTGTGAGTGCACGACCTGGAATCGAATGGTGGACTCAAGAGCTGTGAAAGGAATGAAAAGCGCGCGGCATGTTCATGAGGTAACTGATCCCCGGAATAGCATTTCTCCATTAGGCCACCATCCGGACTTTGCGTCTCACACCGGAGGTTCTGGGCCCTCCCGATCAGGACTCTGGAATACACCGCTCCAGTCATCACCACGAGGAGCCATGCTAGACGAAGGATTAGCGGAAATCAATGCCATTCGAAACTGTGCATAAGTAGAAATGAAGAAGAACAAAATGCGAAAGATGTCTGTGATATATAATAATCTCTTAGCAATACAATCCACCTTCCAGGTCAACCCGAGAAAGCCACTACCATCCACGACTACTACCAACTGTTTATGCGACGCTTGCGTTTTTCTTCGCAACTAGAGCAGCCGCACGAACGAGTTTCGCAGCTTGAGGCGACCGAGGAACAATAGCGCATTTGAACGGTTCGGGTTGGCTTTCGAAATCCCGATTAAAACTCACGGTAATTCGAAAAATATAAAACCATGATTTACCTGGAGAGTCCTGTGCTAAACGCATCTGGATCGATATCAATCTCAACTCCGTTCTCGTCCTTTGCTTTCGAAATTCTGAAGACTGATAGCACCGAAGCGACCATCAACCACATCTGTGAACGAGATCAGAGGGACTGTGTCTCTGATTGTAATGACTTACAATATCTCTAGCCATATATTTTCCAGGACAGAACCTATTGAATGGTGAGCGACGAAAAGTAGAACATATCCGGTAAATGATAACACATACCTGCGTCCATATCCGAAAGCATATTCAACCTTATCGTCCGTCAGGGTGCCATCCAGGTTAAGAAATCGTTCTGGACAGAAAGAGTTGGCATTTGGATATAACGTTTCGTCCTGGCTGACTGCCCTGATAACATGTTTGAAGCGAACAAGAAAATACATCAAGGTCGGAAACCTACCACCCATTCGCCAAAACAATTGTACCTGAAGAAGAATAACATGCATGAGTAATGGTAGCTCGCAAAGTACAACATCATACCTTTCGGAATGTAGTAACCTTTGTATACGTCATCTTTAACTGCGGTGTGGGGCATAGCAAGAGGTCCAACGGGTCTCCACCGAAAGGTTTCCCTTACTACAGCCTCAACGATAGGCAGTAAAGGCCTATCCTCATATGTAGGTAATCGGTCTAATCCCACAGCTCTGTCGATCTCATCCTGAACTCGTTTTTGTACCGAAGGGTAAAGGGCCATGGCCATAAAGAACACGAGTTTCGTGGACTGAATCTGCTCATGGTTAGTTGGCGAGAGTAATACTCATTGCTGCGCACCGTTTCTATGCTAGCTGATGTTCGGCTTAGCAATGCAGAACGTGAGATCCAAGATAGCGCGTACCGAGATACACTTGTGCCATCGTATCCCTAAGGCTTTCTTCATCTTCGAATGTCGCGCCGTCATCTTTCAGACGACGACTCAGTAACCTTGTCAATACACAATCTTTTGCGGTCCCTGAGAGCTTCGAATAACTTTCAGCCTTATACAGACGCGCGCAAGCTGATGACTTACAAATCTCGATTTAACCCATTCGAATGGTTCAGTCTTGTACGCTATCGCGGCTTCCCTTGCGTTTGCTGCGTATCTCTGTGTAAACGCTCCAGGGAACCAAGGAGGTATATGTCTAAGGAATGGAATCGCATTGATAATTGTCCCTGATGGATGACAAAGTGCAACGGCTGCGGCCAAAATCCGTTCCGCCGAAGTAATATATTTATGGTGTAAATCTCCGGCGGGAATATCGTACCCAAATGTCGTCGACATGGTAACGGCGACGCTTAGCCTAAAAAATGGAATAAGCAGCCGTCAATCGAAGTAAGTACAACTAGAAATGCACCATCTGCATTGGTCTCTAAAATCGTTTGGATTGTCAAGCAACTGATCAATCATGAGACGAACTTGATCCGTATGCGTTCCTTCGTAAAGTGGCATTTGTTCCTTTCTGAGACCTTCGTGAAGGAAATTCCTATGTTTTCGCCATTCGGCACCATAAGGGATTACAATGGTGATAGTGTCGATGCCAAGTCTTGAAAGTGGAAGTCAGAATTGGACGTCATCGTCGAAGACCTCCTTACAGTTCAGTGGCTGGGATATAGGGACGGTTGCTGTATATGGCCGAGCGCTTTTCCATGAGCTCGTTTATATCTTCCATCTTGTGTAGAACGACGATGTGCTTGCCGAACGCCGACATGTGGATGATGTCGCCTGCCAAAATTTGATGTCGTCAAATACTTCCGGTTGCAGGAGGGAAACGTACTATTGAGACGCTTCGACCATTCCAAGTACTTGATCCATGGCATCTCAGTGGGAATCTCGAGCACATTACCGATGATGGGTTTTGGTGGAGGTCCCGGAGGATAAGGGAGATGTGGTTTCTTGTGCCAGATGAGTACAAGAATGGTAGCGAGGCCAAAGAGAAGACATAAAAGTGGGGCTAGCATGTCCCGCGAACGACGGTTTGGAGCAAGGCAGCGTTACGGCCCGGTATGTAAAGGTATATATTTGCTATCTGTCAGGGAGTTATGGCATATCAATTTGTACATTCTGAGCGTTCGTGATCGGATGTAACGGCGTACAGAGACCACGGATCCCAATGCGGGACGACGTAATGCCAGGTGATGAATATAATGACTTGATGGTACGAACCAATAGGAATCCAGCGGGCAAGCATATCTGAAGACTGAGGCATAGTATGCCCGCCGCAATCCGAGTAATGGTACAGCTTTTCATTGTCGAGCACGATGACGAATTTCACCGCATGGATGATGTGATTATTGTAATGAACGATGAATGACTTCATGCTATGTATTGCCAGGGCTCAGGAGGATGCGGGACGGAGGCAGGCTTTGGCGGTTGTGACGCCAGTGTGACGCCCGCCCTGTCGCCGACTTCTCGTGCCTTGTTGCCACGCTCTCTCGACAGGACTCCAGTACTGCGTTTGGGCTTCTATCTTTGGTTCTGGAAATTGGACTCACGGCTGGGGATCCGGCTATTGCAGAAAACTTCATGTTTGGAATAAAAAATAAGTTTCCAATATCTTTAATTCTTCATGAAGGCTGGAACGAGGAAATTACGTATATCCACACATCGTATCACCTCGGCGAGCTGAGAGTGCGAGGACGAGGCAGAGACTTTTTCAGTTTAACATTCGTGAAGTTTTCACTGCCCCTCATCTCGTCGTTTTTCTATCTCAATTGCCTAGCATTAGAATCCCTAAGTATACCTCGCAAATGGCGCGTCGCTAGCCTTCTTTCGTTGACCTTCATCTTGACGAGCTTGTCGAGTGACTTGTTGAGAGCGATGATGTGGACTCATTAGCATCATCAACAGTGAAAATCAGCAAAGCCAGATGGAGAACGGGAGCTGGAGGTTCAAGAGTACGTTCAGCCTCTGCCGCAATCCGTTACCGGGCACCATCTCGGAGGGGAGCCCCTTTCAACTGAGACGTGAGCACCGATGCTGTTCGCTACCTTTGCATGTGCATTCAATATATATGTTCTGACCGGTACCAATTAATAGTTTGCATGAGTGGAAATGAAGGGAGAACGATGTCTGTATACAATAATTCTCCGTACTGATAGCCAAAGTTGCCATAATTATCGTCAACTGTTTATGTTGTGCTTGTGTTATTCCTCACAGCTGCACGAACGACTTTGGCAGCTTGAGGAGATCGAGGGGCAATAGTGCATTTGAATGGCCTTGGGGCGCTTTTAAGATCCCGGTTAACTTCAGCATAGCTATCCGAAAATGTATGACCGTGACATACCTTGAGAGTCCGGTGCTGAATGCATCCGGATCAATATCAATCTCCCTTCCGTTTTCGTCCTTTGCTTTCGAAATGTTGAAGACCGATAGCACTGAAGCAATCATGAACCACATCTATTGAACAATATCAGAGAGACTATATCTTTGAATGTGCGAGACTTACGACATCTCTAGCCATAAACTTTCCGGGACAGAACCTGTTAAGTAGCGAATGACGGATAGTAGAACATGTCCGGGAAAGATGCACACCTGCGTCCATAGCCAAAAGTATATTCAACCGTGTCGTCGACCAGATCGCCGTCCGGGTTAAGAAATCGTTCAGGATAGAACGAGTTGGCTTTCTCATATACCGTTTCGTCCTGGCTGATTGCCCTGAGAACGTGTTGGAAATGAACCAGATGATCCACAAAAAGCTTGGAAACCTACCACACGTTCGCCATAACCAGCGTGCCTGAAGAATAAACGAGTAGTAATGGTAACTTGGACGTGACGAAGTCAGCTTACCTTTTGGAATGTAATAGCCTTTGTATACGTCATCCTTAACTGTGGTATGTGGAACAGCAAGAGGTGCAACGGGTCTCCAGCGTAAGGTCTCCCTCACTACAGCCTCGACAATAGGCAACGAGGCCCTATCCTCGTACGAGGGTAGTCGATCCGTTCCCACAACTCTGTCAATCTCATCCTGAACTCGTTTTTGTACCGAAGGGTAAAGCGCCATGGCCATAAAGAACACTAGTTGTGTGGCTTGAATCTGCTCAAGGTTAGTTGGCGAGAGTAATAAGATACAATGCCCATTGCTGCATACCGTTTCTGTGCTAGCTGATCTTCGCGTTCAGCAACTTTGCAAGAAATGAAATTTGAGGAAAAGCTTACCGAGATAAACTTGTGCCATCGTATCCTTAAGGCTGACTTCATCTTCGAACGTCACACCATCATCCTTGAGACGATGGCTCATCAACCTCGTCAATACGCAATCTTTAGCATTCCCTGCGAGCTGAGAACAACTTTCAGCTTACTCCAAACGCGCGAAGCGAGGTGAGTAAGTACAAATCTCGATTTGACCCGTTCGAACGGCTCAGTCTTGTATGCCATCGTGACTTCCCTTACGTTCGCTGCGTACCTCTGTGTAAACGCTCCGGGAAACCAAGGGGGTATATGCCTGAGGATTGGAATCGCATTGATAATTGTCCCTGACGGGTGACAAAGTGCAGTTACTGCGGCCAAAATCCGTTCCGCCGTAGTAATATATTTATGATGTATATCTCCGGCGGGAATATCGTACCCAAACGTCGTTGACATGGTAACGGCAACGCTTAGCCTATAAGGTGAAATAAGCAGCTGTCAATCGAAATATATCTAGAAAACGGACCATTTGCATTGTTCTCTGAAATCGTTTGGATTGTCAAGCAGCTGATCGATCATGAGATGGACTTTTTCTGTATGTGTTCCCTCGTAAAGTGGCATTTGTTCCTTTCTGAGACCTTCGTGGAAGAAGTTCCTGTGCTTTCGCCATTCATTGCCGTAAGGAATTAAACCGGTGATATTGTCAACGCCGAGCCTTGAAAATGCGTGTCAGAATTGGACGTCATTGTCAAAGGCCTCCTCACAGTTCAGTAGCTGGGATATAGGGACGGTTGCTGTATATAGCTGAGCGCTTCTCTAAGAGCTCGTTTATATCTTCCATCTTGTGTAGAACGACGATGTGCCTGCCCAACGCTGACATGTGAATGATGTCGCCTAAAATATGGTATCGTTCAGATATTCGGTAGTCTCTGATACCAAGAGTAAAACATACTATTAAGACGCTTCGACCATTCCAAGTACTTGACCCATGGCAGGTCAATGGGAATATCAAGCGCATTACGGATGAATGGTTTTGGCCGCGGTCCAGGAGGATAAGGAAGACGTGATTTCTTGCGCGAGATGAGTGCAAGAACAGCGGCGAGGCCGAAAAGAAGACATAGCACTAAAGTTAGCATACCCTAGGGATGGCAGCTTGGAGAGGGAGTGGCACAGTGTCGACAGCTGGTGATACGGGGGCATTGTTTTATATTCGTCGCTACCTTAGTTATGGCATACTGTAATAGAGTCCAGGGATCTGGACACAGCTGCAAGGGCGACGTAATGCCGGCGGTTGATGATCGATTTGATGATCGATTTGATGGAGGAATTCAACAACTACCTCCCGGATTAGCAGTTATATGCGTACCCGGGGATATGTGGAAGACGGAAGGAATAAGAGCTTGAGCCTGCAACTTGGAACTGGGCGCGTCCCTGTGCCTTACACAAAACGAACATCAATAGTCATGGGAACATTACCTGTGTATTTACGGGAGTAGCCGTTGCACATGAGGACACCTTGAATCTTGCCAGAAAATCCTAGTTGAGATGCGCCGCATAATACCCTCTTCAGTCAAGCTCAGCTACGTCTGGTGATTATTGTTTCAACTGTTCTAGGTCACATATATAAAGTATACATACATGACGACCATCCTCATCTGTCTGTCCAGCGAGCCTCTCATCAGGCCTTGAAGCTAATCCTACGTTTTAAGACGCAGTGTCAAGTGTTCGTCTTTGCATGCTACTAAACAGATGGCATTAAGTATAACGGTCGTATAGCTCACTGATTAAAACGTTGGTTCGCTGCGAGGCGCTTGTGGGAGGCCGCGTAACTTATGAGCGTTGGCAGGTCCAAATAAGTAATAATGTTCCCACAATTGTCTCGTCAACCGATCAACACGCGATCGTGCTGGTCTTGGTACGTCCATTATGCCTCTTTCTAATAAGAATGGGTGAACCTCGCGCAGCCGCCGCCCGCGACCTTGTTCTCCGTTGCAACATTGCAACACCTTTCCTGGCGCCCATGCCACCGTCCCTCATTTGCCGTTGCTACCTCAGCCACTGTTGCATACCTACCCTGAGCTCGTGATCTCCGAATCGTCGGGGCAGATTATGGGCCTCATGGCAATTTCATTCAATGGGTACATTCTAATGAAAGTCATTCGGAGGTTTGCATGGGTAGAAGTGGAAGAACGAAGTATAGTAGATGTCTGTTTACAATAATTTGCCTAATAATACAATCCGCCCTCCGGATTTACCAGACAAAATTGAGTGAATGTTCATTTTCATCCATCGCCAACTGTTACGCTTGCCTTTTCTTCGCGGTCACGGCACCCGCACGAACGAGTCTCGCAGCTTGAGGCGATCGAGGGGCAATCGCGCATTTGAACGGTTTAGGGGGACTTCAAGATCACGGTTAAACTTCACGATAATCGAAACTTTGCAATGTGACGTACCTTGAAAGTCCACTGTTAAACGCATCAGGATCGATATCAATCTCAACTCCATTCTCGTCCTTGGCTTTCGAAACGTTGAAGACGGATAGCACTGAAGCAACCATCAACCACATCTATGGAACGTTATCAGAAGAATCTACGACTTTGCGTGTGGCGACTACTTACGACATCTCTAGCCATATATTTTCCGGGGCAAAACCTGATGCGTAGTGAGCGGTGAGGGATGTAACTGGTACAAAATACATACCTGCGTCCGTAGCCAAAAGCATGCTCAACCTTGTCGTCTGTCAGGGTACCGTCCGGGTTAAGAAATCGTTCTGGACAGAACGAGTTGGCATTCGTGTATAACGATTCGTCCTGGCTGACTGCCCTGAAAAACGTGTTCGAAACGAAGGAAATGATCCACAACGTCCGGAAACCTACCACGCGTTCCCCATAACAAGCGTGCCTGAAGAATAACGCACATGAGTATTAGTGACTTGAACGTTACGACGTTAGCTTACCTTTTGGAATGTAGTAGCCCTTGTATATATCATCCTTAGCTGCCGTATGGGGAATGGCAAGAGGCCCAACGGGTCTCCACCGTAAGGCTTCCCTCACTAAAGCCTCGACAATAGGCAATGAAGCCCTATCCTCGTAGGAAGGCAGTCGTTCCCTTCCAACGACTCTGTCAATCTCATCCTGAGCCCGTTTCTGTACAGCAGGGTAAAGTGCCATTGCCATCAGGAAAACTAATTGGGTTGCTTGAATCTGTTCTTTTGTTAGTTGGTAAGTAAATAGCGGATTCTTGGCTCCACATACGGTTTCTATACTAGCTAATCTTCGGGTTTAGCAACAGCAGGACATGAAATCTGATAATAGCGCGTACCGAGATAAACTTGTGCCATCGTATCCCTAAGACTGACCTCATCTTCGAATGTCAAGCCGTCATGCTTCAGCCGACGACTCAACAACCTCGCCAATACACAATCTTTTGCGGTCCCTGCAAGCTGCGAACATCTTTCAGCTTCTTGAATACACGAGTAACGTAAATAATCACAAATCTTGATTTAACCCATTCAAACGGCTCAGTTTTGTATGCCATCGCAACTTGCTTTGCGTTTGCCGCGTATCTCTGTGTAAACGCTCCGGGAAACCAAGTGGGTATATGTCTGAGGAACGGAATTGCATTGATAATGGTCCCTGATGGATGACAAAGTACAGAGACGGCGCCCAAAATCTCTTCCGCCGAAGTGATATATTTATGGTGTATATCTCCAGCAGGGATGTCGTACCCGAACGTGGTCGACATGGTAACAGCGACGCTCAGCCTAAATAATGGAATGAGCAGCCGTCAATTGAAGTAAAGCTAGAAACGCACCATTTGCAATGGTCTCTAAACTCGGTTGGATTATCGAGGAGTTGATCAATCATGAGACGGATCTGGTTCGTATGCGTTCCCTCGTAATGCGGCAGCTGTTCCTTTCTGAGACCTTCATGGAGAATATTCCTGTGCTTTCGCCATTCGCTGCCGTAAGGAATTAGACCGGTGATATTGTCGACGCCGAGCCTTGAAAGTGCAAGTCAGAACTGGACGTCATTATCGAAAGCCTCCTTACATTTCAGTAGCTGGGATCCAGGGACGGTTGCTGTATATAGCCGAGCGCTTCTCCATGAGCTCATTTATATCTTCCAACTTGTTCAAAACGACGATGTGCTTGCCCAATGCTGTCATGTGGATGATGTCGCCTAAAACACGATAGTCAGATATTTGAGAGTCACTTGTTGCAGGAGGGAAACATACTATTAAGACGCTTCGACCATTCCAAGTACTTCACCCATGGCATATCAGTGGGAATATCGAGCGCATTACCGATGAATGGTTTTGGTGGCGGTCCAGGAGGGTAGGGGAGACGTGATTTTTTGCGCGAGACGAGCACAAAAATGACGACGAGGCCAAAAAGAAGGCATAATAGCGAAGTCAGCATGTCTTGCGGACGGCAGCTTGGAGGGGGAGTAGTGGCGTCGATGGCCCGTGATGCAAGGGCATTGTTATATATTCGTCACAGTTTCAGTGATGGGATATCGTTTTATTGTCCTTGCTGAGCGCGATCGGATGCAGCAGGGATCACGGATTCTAATGCAGGGACGACGTAATGAATGACACTATGGTTCGAAACAATAAGGATTCAGCGTAGTCCCAAATTTGGAAAGCGGTGAGCATGCGTACCTGAGGCATACATGATCCCGTAAGCTGGAAGGAATACTATGAAAAGCGCGAGCCGGGCATGTCCCAAGTGCCCTGCCCCAAACAAACGTCAATACTCCTGGAAACATGAACGCACTTCCAGTAGCTATCGCACATGAGGACGTGTGTGCCAATGGGATTTGGGTAGCACTGAGTATTGGAAAAGCGGGAGCCGGGAACAGGCTATCATTTTCGAGTTGCACTGTGGTAGTTTTATTGTTATTTCTATTGTTCTCGGTCATATGTAAGTATACTTAGTAACTTACCTCGTGGGTCCAGTATACCCCCATCCGCTTGCCCCACGAGTACACCAGACCAAGCGAATCCCACGTTGTCGGACGCCGCCAAATGTTGGTTACAGACCTCTAGTCGGGAAATTAAGTAGGTTGTATTAAGTGTACAGACCGTTATGTAACTTCACAGGTTGAAACATCGGTTCGCTCGGAAGTAGGCAACATGTTGCATGTAGCCGGGATAGGTCAGAATTCTGACTTGGACAAAGTTCTCGTGTCCGAATGAGCAGTCACGTTCCCACGCGTGTCACGCGTGCCAACTCGGAACAACCTACAACAACCACCAATAACTTTAAACTGATCTCACCTACGATCGGCAGTGGGATGAGTCGAGATCTGTCGAGATACTTGATAGCTTCGTTCCTGGCAGATGTGTTCAACTGGGCAGGGCAGAGATATCCGAGCGGAGTGTGAAGGGGGGGCGATTCTTAATGGGGCGACCACGCCGCTGCCCTACCGAGCCCGAGAACCGGCCCCTTGAACATTTGAGTCGCTAGAGGCTTTGCCATGCGCTCATGCTAACAAATGGTATATATTGAGCAAAAGAATACGGCAGTTTGACGATGTTCATGGTACGTGTATAACTTGTTCACAGCTCTTTGTTAATTTGGCATCCCGAACCATCATCTCGAAATCCTCCCAACACCCGACAGGAGAAGACTCTCCGCTTGGGCCAAACTTTCTAAATAGTTCATCGAAGAACCTTCCCGCACCACTCATATGCAAGATCTCTGCAATGGCAGCATGTATCGCAATAAATTTGGTGTCAGGGAGGTCAATATCGGGAGCCTTGCGTTTACGGGAGCTAGATTTCTCAAATTCCGCACTGCGATCTCGGAATACAACGATCCGGTTCATTTGATTTGGATATAAGCCGGACGCAGCTCCGAATGACTTGACAATATATTTGTTTGGAGTCTGTCATTAAGGACTTTAGCATTAGGAATTTAGGAGCGAGAATTTTCATTCACGGTACCTCTGTAGGCTTCAAACACCACTTGAAAATATCCCAACCATGATGCACTTGCGGTGCTAACAAAATAGCATTTGAAGGTGCATCAATGATGTCCTTTAGATTGTTTACGACCTGCTCCGACAGACTAGCATAGTTCCGCAGTATATCGAAAGAAGACGTTGCAGATATATACTGTTGAGTGAACTCAGAATGGTACAAATGGGGAATGCTCTCATATAAGACGCACAGATGAATTATCACGGCCAGAGCCAAATACTGCAGTCGCTCGGCGTAGAATATGACATGCCTCCAAACGAAAGCGCGGATCGGGATGATCCAAGTGCTTGTAAAGTGGATGTTCAATCTCTCTCAATTCTGTCACAACACACTGGTAGCCGTCTCGTTTCAGTATCTGCAAGTGGTACCCACAATCCATGAATGTAACATTGGAACAATAGATAGAATTCACCTCATCTCTGAGACCATCTCTTCGATGACGAGTGCCTGACGTTGTGTCCATGAACGTGGAAGTGTCATCAATAGTAGGTGTTGCTATATCCGATGGAGTACGATTCGGTTGTTGAGAGTGGTTACCGCACCTGACTATTTACGCGCTGATCAGAGCCGATCGAGCCGATGATTAATTACTCACAAACAAAAAGGAGGTGGGTTACCCATGTCAGGGCGAGGCCATGAAGCGCCTGGAGTGTCTCTGGGCTGTTCCATCGTTTCTCGTGAACACATGCGCAAATTGCTGTAGCGGTGTATCGTTTGCCATTTTCCCCGCCACAGCTTTCAGCGTGCGCAAGCATCGCCTCAAGTTGAGAAAGAAAACTTACAGAAGGGAGTCAACTGTCATCATATCGTTTGGCTCTTCCATCTCAGCGAATGTCCGTACGCAAGACTGCCTCGTGGTAGCCGTGTCAGAATCACTACCGCGTTAAGGTATACTAGTATCGTACCTGCTTGCTGTCCGAAATGTGACTGAGTTTCCTTTTTAGCCGGAATCCGTGGTCGCTATTTCGTGAGGCGGGTGATCAGGGTTGTAAGGAATTGTAGGAACCCGTGAGTGGCATAAATTTGAACGTTGAAAAGCGTCAACGCTAAAGTTCGGTCATTGCCGAGTTGAGTTTGATCTGCTTCTCACTGCCAAGCGTCTCTCCCGAATCATGTTTGTTGTTGAGCGGAGTAAGATTTTATCACAGCTCCAGAACGGCACGCTAAGTAAATAATTTTAAGTATCACATTGTTATCCACAAATGTCTAGTTCTCTTCGAACTAGTAACATGATCCCCTGCCCCTCTAAAAAGTTTTAACAGCAAGATACAGCTCCTTATATACATATTCTTCCCAACTGGGTGATCTCTCAACATCGCTAAACATTTTTCTGGTGCCTACGCCTGCGTTTTCCTTCACAGCCATTGCTGCCGTACTAACGGTTTACAGCATTTCGGTCACTGACATATCGACATTCACATCGTCCAAATATCGTACATTGAATTATGTAGTTGAATTTTTCATACATATCGTAGTATCAAGGAAGCGCCCTTCCAGAATTGATAGCATCCGCAACTTGGCTTGTGTTCGGCCTATTGTACGCGTACCTACCAAGAAAAAAAAATTGAATCACGTAGCGCTGACAGCAACATTAACCACGTACCTCTCGTAACTATCGAGATACAATTGTTCAGTGCTGCACGTCGCCTTGAAGGCAGGGTGGTCGAACAATCGTTGCACCCACGCAGAAAACTTGTTGCCCTTGGGAAGTTCAAACCCGCGGTAATGCTTGAGTGTGTTCGTCGCTCTGAATATCCCTATAATATAAATGCGAAATGAAATTGCCCCATTCACTGAACAGCGAGAGATGACACGTACAAGGCGCCACTAAGACATCTGCGAGACCCAATTCACCCCCAGCGTACAAGCCCAAATGCTTTTTCAATTTCGGATCATTCCCGAGCTCAGCGGTCGCTCGTTCAAACAACCCTACGAGGGTCTCGATGGCTTGGTGGAATTCGCGACCCCCCGCGACCTGTTTTTCGGGATCCTGAGCCTGGAGGTAGCGGTAGAATGATGGAACAAGTGTTCGACCGATATGGTCACTTTGAAGACGGATGAGAGCACGTGCATCTGTGATTATACGGTCAGTCGAGGAGATTATGATAGGGCGTTGTGTACATACACGGTTCGCTGGCAGGGGGCAGCAAGGTATGCTCCTTGCCGCTTTGTGTAGCGAGACTATACACGGAAGGATGATTATCAGGATATTGCATACAGAAAAACGCAGAACCTACTCTTCGAGAAACTCGACGATGATAGTGCTCTCGTTGAGAGCTCGGGGTGGGCTGTACTCGTTCAACTTTAGAGCCGGTACGAGACCCTTGGGCGAGATCTCGAGGAGTTCCTGGGGTTTGGGAGACTGATAGGGATTGATTTCGTCTGCCAGCTACGTATCAGACCTTGCCAATCAGATCGAATAACGTCCCGAAACTTACAGTACTGCAGAGATCAATCAATCCAATCGCATACCGGCAGCACAGGTCATCATATATGTACTCACCTTGTACGGGATTCCAAGATACTCAAATGCGACCCAAGCCCTCTGCACGAATGGGCAAAAGCAGCTTCCGAAGAGCGTGAAAGGAGCATCCGCGGTATGAGCTTCGGCCGTGACTGCCGCATCGCCAGTGCATTTTGTGTGGTATAGCTTTCCTGAATCTCCGTTAGCAGACATGGCGAGGACGGGGTTGGAAGAAGGCAAGGCGTACCGTGGCTTGGCTTATATATTCCGAATCGGACCTCGGCTAGCGAGTTTGGCGTGTGCGTATCATCGTCGTGTGAGCGCGTGTGATCGCTTTGTCAGCCACTTCCTACTAGCACAGCCACCATCACATTCGCCCCTTAAGGCCTTATTTTCCGTCGAGCGACGAGAAAAGCAGTGGTTAGAGGAATGTTAATGATCATTGTCAGGTTTCACGCAACACACATAACTATTGGCACCCTGTTATTCCCGAAAAAAAACCTGCTGCTTGCCCAATTCCTATTTCTGTTGAGAGAACGATGAGCTGCCACAGTCCAAAGGTAACTCGAGTTTACAATTCCCTCTCTTTGAAAAATGATCAGCTCCACGAACTCAACGGCGTAATGAAATGCTGGGAAACATCATTGAGATCTGAGATGCTTGCAGAAAAGGAGCAGCACTGTGATGACATCACATTGACCAAACGCGTCACGATTTATCTTTCTTTCAACCTTGATGGATTCAGCACACCACCACCGCCTGGGACCCTCTCTTTCGCTGCAGGACGGAGCTCTTCCATTTACCACTGGCGAGTGCGTTTTTGTCCCGATTCCTGGTCGCATTGAGGTAGACCCTGAATATGATGACGAAGGGACCGCCGTTGGAACCGATCTCCCGCCCACTTCAAGGGGACAAAGCCCTCAGCACTTAGCATTCATTCGTCAAAAGTACCATCTGCAGGATGGTAGTTACGTGCTTGACGTCTACCCTTTAGTTTCCTTCTCCAGGAGCGGCGGAGCTGTTCGCGGCTTCCATCAACTGACCGACGCCGGCAAAGCGACACTCCTCCCACTCCCACCTTTGTCATCGCGTCACCCCTCGCCTAACGCTTTTGGTGCACCGCTTAATCCACTTGATTTCGGGGGCTGGTCAGACCATAGAGATGCATTTCTTCATGTCATTTCTAGGCAGCTCACTATGCCCAGGTCCAGGCCGGTCAGTCTTTTGTTTGATCAATGACAGGTTTTTTGATTGCTATTGGATTCAGTTTAAACGAATGGAGCCTCCCCTCATAATGCCTGGCTGGGTGTTGTACCGTATCGATCGTTACCGGGAAACCTTGCGCTGGAGCACACAGATCACAAATGCCCACAATCGGAGCGGAGATGAACAAGGAAGCTCCAACCCTCCTGGAGACGGGGGAGGACCGGCGGCCTCCGGAGTATCGTCGGTAACCACCTCCACTATCGCTGATGGAGAGGGAGAGGAGGTAGCTGAGGCGGGGGTAGAGCAATTCTCCGCCAAGTACGGTCTCCTGGTTCTCGAAGGTGTCGATGAGGACGCGGAGGGCCCCGATGCTACCATGCTAGACGAACTCATATTGTTGGCGCACGACGATCCAGTATGGAAGGAAGAGCTTAGAAGATACTTGCAAGAAGAGGAGAAGCAGAAAAAACAGATACAGAAGGAGCGTGCGGTGAGATTGGCTCACTGGCGGGAAGACGTGGCTGTTCAGCCCTGTTGACATTGACACGTTATTCCACTTCAGAAACTTGTACAGTATGACTCGACGATACAAATAGATACATACAATTTGTAATAGTAAAAGCACTTTCTTTCTCCTCACCTCGTAAACACCCATTTGATTCAAGAGACAGTCCCACCTGGAGCAGAGCAATGGGATGATTGTATCTTATCCTGTTTCGGAGCAGTCATTCGCAGCTCATGAGATATATTGCATATAAACAGATTTTATTTTAAGGGGGTAAGCCATGCAGATTCACCTTGAAGCATGCTGAGAATGATGTAGACGAAACTTTGCTTGGACACTCACCAGCCTCTGGTATGGAAGTCGATTAACATATCCCTAGCAACTTCATGCATTGTCTTATACTTCAATCCTAAGATTCTCTTCTCCTTACTCGTGTCATAGGTTAAATTGTGAGGTGCCATTCTCCCGGCACCTGGATTACCCACTGGGAGAGTCTTACCAGGAGCCGCAGGAGGAGAAAGCGAGTTTGCAACGTCGACTTATGAACAGATCACGTCAGTCTCCATCGTTAAGTGAATACCATATTACGCACTCCAATCCTGCCAGTGGAACGCACCTGCATACGGGCGCTTGAGCATGAATGTGTGAAAAACGTGGTTATGATACTTACCAGCGTTGACAATAATTCGTTCTCCGGAAGCTTCTGGCACAGACTGCGATTTGATTAATGCAGCTACCAAATCCCTGACATCGACATAAGATCCTCCGCCAGTGGCCAATTGTTCATTGGATTGACCAGCACTGTTGGGAGTAGCAACAGCGTCGTACCAGCCCTGAACTGAAGTGTTGAGCTCCGAAGGGGATGAACATGGGTGTAGGATAGGCTATTTGACGCTCGCATCAGAAAACACTTTAACTACGAACAGACCGTGACTTGCCCCAAAGACCTGTGAGAATTATGACACGTTGTAAGCGATTCACGGTTTGAAACAGCGGTACGCATAAACATACAAAAGGCGGGTTGATTACGACGAGATCCCAGTTCACGTTTTTCTCGTTCTCGTGGTAGAAAGCCCAGGCAGCTACACGGCCTCCATCGTCAACTTGTCAAGCCCCGCAGACTGAGGTCTCACCCTTTTCAGCGAGTGTCTTGGAAGCTCGATATTTATGTCCAGGTGTAGCATTCCGTCCCAGCTTCTCACACGCCTCGATCGCTGAAGTGTTCCAATCATTCTCGTTGAGAACGATCGGTTCATTTCCGGCATCCCGCATGATACAAGCGGTCGAGGCAAGGACAATGATACGCTGGATTTCCGGCCTGAAAAGCATGTTCATACGTATCAGGGACCGTGACTACAAATCATTAAGGATAAGAAGCGTACGCATGATTCGCGGCGCTCTTGAGTATTCCAACTGTCCCATTCACGGCAGGTTCAATCATTTCTTGAGCAACTGCGTAAATCAACGAAAAAACAATGGCTGGCTTTGCTCACCCTTCGGATCGTCAGCATTCCAATGGAAGGGAGAAGCGGTATGCTGAATGGCATCGACGCCCTTTACAGCTTCATCAAATGCTCCTTCCTATGACCAAATTATTTCCACAAAGCGAGCACATACAAGCGTTAAACGCACTTTGGTTATGTCTTCAACAACAACAAGCTCAAACTTATCACCATATGACTTAAACATATCTTCGAGGAAGGCACCCTTTTCCTTCGAGCGAACGGTACCACGAACAGAATACCCTTGTTCTAGGAGAATACGGACCAGCCAGACGGCGATGAAGCCATTCGCGCCGGAGACAAGTATCTTGGATCCTGGTGCTATGACGGTCATGATGAAGGTTGATGATCAAGCCACGGCTACCTACACGGTAAGTGGTGGAACCGACGAGGAGTCGGCCGGCATCTTGATCTGTTCGGCCGATCGCGTCAGATGGTCGACAACGTGACAAGCTACGATCCCGGAGCGCTCAAGTTTAGTCAACCACTTCTCGCCGACTCGGACTCGTCAATATCATCGAGGTGGGCCTACAAGTCGGTCTTTTCTGGCGATTCGGATTCAACCTGGCGTATCGTTGGTAAGTGTCAGAGTAGGTATACTATGTTGCAACAGTGGCTGAGATGTGCCAGCATGGGCGCCAGGAAAGGTTGCAACGGAGAGCAAGATCGCGGGGGCGTGAGGGTGCTCAATTCGTACCACCCGTGAGTCTGTTAGGCACATTGGTCCAGGCTTTGATCTTATTTTTAGAAAGAGTGGACAGCTACTGAGGTCTCCAAAACCGTACCAAGACCAGCATGGTTGACGAGGATGATTCTCACGTTATTACTTATTTGGACCTGCCAACGCTCACACAAGCGACCTGCCTCCGAGCGAACCAACGTTTTAATCAGTGAGCTATATGACCGTTACGCTTAATACCATCTGTTTAATAGCATGCCAAGACGAACACTTCACACTGCGTCTTAAAACGTGGGATCAGCTTGGCCCGATGAGCTCGCTGGACAGACAGATGGGGATGGTCATCATGTATGTGTGCCTTATATGTGTGAACATGTGAGCTAGAACAATTGAAACAACAATCAGTACTCCGGCTGAGCTTGACTGAAGAGGGTAGTATGCGCATCTCAACTAGGATTTTCTGGCAAGATTCAGTACTACGACCAACGGCTACTCCCGTAAATACATGTTATAGCAGGTAATGTTCCCATTTGCTCCGCGAAGTTGGACAAAACGTGCTGATCCACAGTGATCACCGATGATCACTGCAGATCTTGACTGTCCACGAAATGATCATCGTGAACAATCGTTATAAGCAGTGATCACTAATGAATCACGAATGATCATTAATGTTTCATGGTTATCCAGAGTGAATGGCTGTGAGCAGTTGTTGTTGTGATCGTGAATAAAAAATTTCAATATTCCAATTTCTTCGTGAAAACTCATTAACCACTGTGAGCTATGGTGGACAACTGTCAAGACTGTGCGAAGTGCATTTGTGATCAGTTGTTGGTCCATCGTGATCACCCGTGAATCACAACTCACCCACACAAGCTCATGATGAATCATGGCGCTGGAAAAGAATACTAGAATTGTGAATTAGAATGGTATTTAACCCACTTTCTGAGTTGCCTTATAGACTCTATCTATCTAGTACGTGCCAATGCATCCGAACATTATTTCCTAGAAGCGACATAAAAAATTCCACTTCCTTGCCACTTGTTGGTTCGGTACTAATTTACTGTATTGCTTATAGGGAAATATCTACAAGGCACCAAATATTACGCCCACGGCCGCTTGGCAGTGGAACTCAATTATTATATAGTGAGAACATCTGCGAGTGCATCAATTCTGAATTGGGGTAGCTCCCATTGTTGGATGAAGAGAAATATAATAAAGCGCACACTGAGTGAGATGGGCAAATGCAATCATGACTGTGTGTTACAGCCTTGTCAAGAAGAGCGTTTTGCTCGGAGTCGTTGAAGATTGGCAGCTGAAACCGGTAAAAAGAACGATGGGTGAGAATACTGTTGAGGGATGTAGTTTTGTGCTGTGGAGTGCATACGAGATTGAATTGGGGTGGCTTCAAATGCTGGATATGTGATTCTGGGGCCTTGAAGGATAACTGGCATGGTAACGTGACGATGAAAAGCTGGTCCCTGGAGGGAAGAAGGTTATAGGGAGGGCAACGGATTTACCGAATCAACAAGCAAGAGGTTCGCTACAATCTTTCCTCTTGTAGAGAACGTCGGCCCAGCGCATCGGTTCTCGTGCCACAGTGGGCATGATTGGAAGGGCCGTAAAGGGAGGAACAAAGGGTTTAATGTTGAACACAAGTGTCGCCGCCTAGATGTAACTGGTGAGGAAACCGGGGGACCAAGCTTCGATGAACACACAGGGCGATGGGAAAGAACAGGTGAGGCCGAAGAATGACGGGGAATCAGGCCAGTCGGAGCAGGACGCAGGAGCAGAAAAGGTGAAGGAGGAGACGAATGCGATGGCATAGGAGAATATGATGAACGAACATTAGCTATCAATATACCAAAATGTAATGTGGAATGTATCATACCGTCGTATCATGTACCAATAACATGCTTATTCTCCTTCCCGCCCGCATTTTGCGTCTCTCCATTTTTTTTTGCAGACACTCGTAGTCATCCGGCATATCAAGCTATCAAGCACCATATTTAGAATACGTGGTACCTACATTGTACATTATCGGCCAAATGTTAATGAACGAAAGAGACCGCCTACATGTAAGATTGTCACTGCCACAAAAGCGATCCGTCGGCGCGATCAATTAACCCCACAATCCTTCTGTACTTAGCCGGTGAAAAGAGTGCAGTGGACATATAAGATTCGGGGATAACGGCAAATAAGCAGAGGATAGTTGAATAATAAAGCGAACGGTTGACAGCTTGGGGCGCCAGATGCTACCACAAGGATAACGGCAAAAAGTAGAGGGTTGTAGACATGTAATCTTATCTTATCGTTACTTTGTAATTGTTTCCCACATTTTGCAGGTTTTGTGAATTTACCTTGTGGGATGACCTTGCTGCGCAAGGTAACTATTCTTAGAACAAGCGTGGTATGTTATTCGTTGGATTAAGAAACATACTAGCAAAATAGATTTTGTTGAGAGCATTCCCTGCTCACTGCGTCAGAAAGGTGTACTCGGAGCTTACCTTTATTCAGAATAATTTCCAAGGTGGGCCCGCCGTAAGACTAAATGGGATAGGCCGGGCACGCCTCCCAACCAATTATCTACCTGACTTCATCCATTTGCCAATCGTTGATAGCGCCCATAACCATGCCAGCTACACAGCCGAGTAGATTTTGTCGAGAGTGCCCCTGTTGGCTGTGTCAGAAAGCTGTATTCGGAGCTAACAAGGCTGTGACTATGAATTACACCATCTACTTCTAGTGCTACATATCCTCCCACGACGGCGGGTGGGCAAACTTCGCGGGAAGCACTTTGTTGTTATATGGGGTTGTTGTGGCCTGTATGATCACAGTTGGCGATTTGATGGGCGGTTTTTCCCTTTTGTGCGTTCATCAGTGTCACGTAGTGTGTAGTTCGCCTACCTTAGTTTGGACATTTCATAGTCATTGGAGCGTAAGTTGTCGTTTGCGGATCATGAGTAAAGAGCTTGCGCGGAAGATGACGAAGTCTCGAACCCCGTGGCAGGTGTCCTGACTGATCTTTTCCTCAGCAAACCACTAAGACGTTAATATGGACGTTCAGGTAACAGCGTATACCTCTGCATGTAAAAACTCGCTCAATGCTGCTCCATAGCCCGGCAAAAGAACACGTACTGGCACGAGGAATGAAATTGGTCGAAAGAGAAGGAGGCTTGAGGTATGGAACACGCTCAGCATGAAAATGCACGCTGATCCTGGACTCTGAAGACTCGGGTTTCCAATTTTCTTGACATCGAGGCAGGAGAAGGTAGCTCTGAAGGGCAGGGTTCCGACAATGAATGTAAGTTCTACTATGTCAGAATTTCTGTCCAACGAGGATTCTAAAGTGTGCCCCAGACTTCATTGATGGCAATATTGACGCCATAGGAGACGGAGGTTTCGAAGGTGATGATGTTACGAACTCGTTAATCTCAACCTAAGTTGCAGCGGCAACTCTAGTCACGATTACAAGTCTTAAGTCAAACGTTAAGATTATAAGTTCAATACTAAGTCAAGACATTGACTTAGGATCTGAGGACGATTGTGGTAGATGAGTTAAGAGTACGGTTATATTGCCAGACGACAATAAACAGCTAAGTCGAACTTAGGGTTCGACTCTAGAATACAGACGGTACTTATACTAGCAAGTACAATGAGACGTACTAATTAGTGAATAATGGTAAGTACAGAAGTAGGTATAAGGACGGCGTCATATGTGGAACAAGGGATGGTATAAGTAAGGAAGCGAGCTTGTCCGTATGAATCGAGCATAAGGGGGATGACGAGTAAGGTATGCATAAGAAAATAAACATGTCCGACGTATCATGTAAGCATAATGCGGGAGTCCGTACCGTGTTGTAACACTAGCTCTCCCCTACGTTGTTGACCGCAACAACAAAACGTTTCAAGTGTTCATGTTGTGCATGGCGTCGTCGTCGTGCTGATAGCCGTAGTCGCCGTAAAGATCGCAGGCGTCGTCGTCGGCTCCGTCGCACTGTCGTCCGTTGACGCATGCCTGACACTGTGACGCGTGGTGTGCCTTCTTTTTTCCCTTCTTCTTCGGCTGATGAGGGCGGCGGCTAGTGGAAGCGGGGGTATTGGCGGCATCTGTGGTAACTCGAGAACGTCCTTTCTTCTTAGTGGAAGGACCGGGCGTCGGATCGCGTCGGCGCGTGGGAGCGCGTGGAGATAGAGTAGACACAGGAGGAATTGTAGTAGCGAGATGGTGATCCTCAGAGGCATGTTTGCCTCGGCAATGGATGCAGCGGTTGTAGCGGTGGGGGCGTTGGTTGGCGGCATTGGTCATACTGCGGGTCGTAGGTCGTCGAGCAGGCGGAGTGTCGTGTCGTCGAGTAGTGGGGACAGGAATATTCCAGACTCCGTGGCGAATAACGGTGGTGGTTGGGGGTGATGCGGATCGAGGAGGAGGAGGAGCCTTCTTATCTCGTTTCGGTTCTTCCTCAATGAGATCGCCTGTTGTACGGATTCGGCGATGAAGATCGAGATCGCTGATCGCATTATTGATCTGCGCAATGTGGTCGCTAGTGAGTTGATGCAAGGGAACTCCATCTGCGAATTCGGCTGTAGTCCATTCTGTGTCTCCTTGGATACTGGACAATAGGTCTCGGATCTTTCCGGTGAGGCACCAGATTTCTCGCGATTTACGATCTGTCTCCATAATGCATCTAGTTGCTCGGTGTCGGTCGGGTGTAGCTTCGGTAGCGCGAAACCAATGGTTGACAGCGATGCGGTTATTCTGATCGTGGGGCTGTATTTTTAGTCCAAACCTTTGATCGTCAATGCTTTCTATAGCAAGGATGATATAGCGCTCGACGTCAGCTGTGAGAAGTCGTCGTAATAGATCTATCGCCAGTTGATCTAGATTTCCTCCTTTCGGATGAACGTCTTCCCAGTATAGCGACGTAACGTTTACAAACGTTTCAATTAAATCGGCACAATGATAATTGTACTGATCTCGGGCTTGGCCGGCAAGGGTGGTGGCGGTTCGGAAGTCCATGAGAAGTCGCCAGACTCGAGCTATCCTTTCTTGGTCAAAGATGTCGACCTGTAGTCTAGCGGCGTTACAGATCAGAGTGACGCGGTCTCTAACCTTGGTGTAAGTAGTAATTCCGTGATAACTGAGATAGAGATCGGGGGTGGTTCGTATGATGGAGCCAGCCATATCGCGGTTAGTCCCATCTGTACTGTGACTCTGGTCGTTGCCTCGAATAGATTCGTTATTAGGTTGAGTCGAAGCGTGACCGGCAGATATCGTCTCTCTATGTAGGGTAACGCTAATGTCTTCAGCGTTTCTAGGTGGGATCGGTCGGCTATTGCGATCTTCCGTAATTCGTCCAGGTACAACCAGAGTTTCTGATGTTCCGTGATGGGTTTCCTGGGTTTCGGTGGGAGTGATCGGGATCGTTTGAGACGAGGTTTGATCGGAAGATCTGTAGGGAACATCAACGAAGTCGTTCGGGTCAGTGTCTTCTTCGTCGGTGTCGGCGGTATGAAGAACGAGTCGAGGTCAGTGGGGTTCAGTGGTGAGTCGGGTGTCGGTGTTTTCTCCAGCATAGAATTCAGACCAGGGGAAGTGCTGAACGGCGTCGGTGGTGTCGTTTCCATTTTGCATAATAACTTGGTATGTGAATGACATTTCAGAGTTTCCTTCGTCTTTTATATTCTAGAAGGAGGTCTTCCATATGCGTCAAGTTATTTTCTGGTTCCCATGTGTTTTCGCTGGTGTCATAGCCTTTCCACTTTACTAGGAATTGTAATTTCCCTCTGAACTTGCGATGTGCAAGCAGTGCTTCTACTTCGTATTCTTTTTCTCCTTCGATCAGATCGGGAGGGGGCCTTGTTTCTGTTATTCCGTGAAAGGAAGTTTCTTTGAACGGCGTTAGTAAGGCGGCGTGGAATACGTTATGAATTTTCCATTGTCTTGGTAGCGTGAGACGATATGTCACTGGTCCTAAGACTTCTTTAATGGAAAAGGGACCTTCTCGTTTAGGTGCGAGCTTTCTGCTCTGATAAGGAATCTTCAGGTTCCTAGATTCTAACCATACTTTGTCATTGACTTTGAACGGTTTAGTCTTTCTCGTTGTTCTTTCCATCATCTTAGCTCGTGCTAGATCATGTGCGGCGAGTGCTTCTTCTCGTGCGCGGAACAGAGAGTTGATGCGGTTATCGGCGGTTGGTGTATTTGTCTTATTTGAGACAAGGGGAAGTGCAACCGGGGATGTTCCATACATCAATTGGAAGGGCGATTGTTTCAATGCTTCATGAGTGCGTGAATTATGCGCGAATTGTGCTATTGGTATCATCTTGTTCCAAGTATCTGGTTCATAGGCACAGAATATTCGGAGATAAGCTTCTAATTCGGCGTTATATCGCTCCGTTTGTCCATCAGTTTGTGGATGGAAGGCGGTACTCATTTTATGTTTGATCTTTAATGAGTCCATTATGCCGTTGAAGACATGTGATGCGAACTGTGGTCCTCGATCGGAGATCATGATGTCGGGTAAACCGAAGTTTTTGAATACATTCCGAATGTAGAGGTCGGCGGTTTCGTCGGCGGTGATAGTTTTATTACAAGGCATGAGAATTACTCCCTTTGTAAGTCCTTGATCGACCACGATAAAGATAGAATCAAAGCCGTCACTTATGGGTAAGTCGGTTATGAAATCCATGGTTATTTGTTGAAAGGGTCGGTGTGCGTGAGACTTGATTGGCATCAGGGGTGCGGCGGTAGGGTGAGTATTTGCTTTCATTTGTTGACATGCCGTGCATCCGTCAATAAACTGTTTAACCATTTTAGACATTAATGGCCACCAGTAATATTCCTTTAATAAGGCTAGTGTTTTGAAGAAACCGGGGTGTCCGCTTGTTGGTGATTCATGAAAATCTCTAATAATATCTCGGCGAAGATCGGTGTTAGGAGGGATAAAAGATTTCCCTTTGTATAGGATTAATTCGTCGTCGAGGGTCCAATCAGAAAGAGCTGTTCGTAAAGGCGGTGTTCCTTTTTCTTTTAGGCATTTCTTGATTGATTGAGCGAATTCATCTTTGACAGTTATTTCTATTACTCTGTCACGGAGATCTTCGGCGATCGTGCGAACAAAGAGTTCTTTTGGGAGCATTGTTATTAACTCTTCTGGTTCATCTTTTGTCATATGATCGGGTCGGCGGGATAAAGCGTCCGCTATTATTAGTTTTGCTCCGGGGACGTGCGTTAATTTAATATTAAATCGAGACAAGTCGTTCCACCATCGTGCTTGGCGGTTTGTAAGACGTTGTGGTTCTCGATAGTAGAGTAGGTTCTTGTGGTCGCAATGAATAATGACAGGGTGTTCTGCTCCTTCAAGCAGGTATCTCCATTCGTTGTAAAGAGCGTAGTAAATGGCGAATAACTCTCGGTCGTAGATTTGCCATCGTGTTTCAGTCGGTGTTAAAGCGTGGGATAGGTATCCGCATGGGTGTAAGTCGCCATTGTCATCCTTCTGCATGAGAACTGCCCCGATAGCGCGGTCTGATGCGTCCGTTTGTAGAATGAAAGGTTTGTTAACATCGGGCATCATTAAGACAGGCGCGGATGTGAAGCGTTCTTTTAATAGATCAAATGCGACTTGGCATTCTGCGGTCCATGTCCATAATTTGTTTTTCTTTGTTAGGTCGTGTAGGGGTCGTGCAAGGTGAGCGAATCCGAAAATAAACCTTCGATAGTAATTTCCGAATCCTAAAAAGGATCTAACTTGTTTAACGGTAGAAGGGGTTGGCCAGTCCCTGATTCCGGCAAGTTTGATCGGGTCCATTTTTATTGTATTTTTGGATATGACGGTGCCTAGAAAATCAACTTCTTTGGCAGCGAATTTACACTTTTCAAGCTTGAGGTAAAGATCGTGTTTCTGTAATCGTTCAAGTACTTGTTTTGTTCGAATCTCGAGTTCTTCTTTAGTGCGCGCGTGTATTAGCATGTCATCCATGTAGATGACGAGCCATCCTTTTTCTGTAAAATCCCTGAAATAATCGTCCATCATAGCTTGGAACGTTGCTGGTGAATTTCGTAATCCAAAGAACATGACATTAGGTTCAAATAAACCTCGGTTGGTGATAAAGGCGGCTTTCCATCTGTCAGATTCTTTGATTTGAACGTTATTATATCCCCAACGGATGTCCAATTTCGTAAAGTATTCCGAATCTTTGAGTTTAATCATAAGATCGGAGATAAGGGGTAATGGATATGCGTTTGGTTTAGTGTATTCGTTCAAATATCGATAGTCTTGGCAGGGTCGTAGTTTTTGTGCTTCTTTCTTCTCTACGAAGAAGAAAGGTGATGCCTGCGGTGATTTCGATGGTCTGATGTAGCCTTTTTCAACATGTTCTTTGATCCATTCATCCAGTGTGTTCTGCTGTTTCGGAGATAAGGGATAGATTTTTCCTCTTTTTGGTATGAAATCATCGCGAAGTTCTATCTGGTGATCCCAAGATCGGCTTTCCGGGAATCGTTCACTTGCTTTTTTCTCGAATACATCTTCCCATGCCGAGTATTCAGGAGGGAGCGTATAAACCTCCTCTGTTTGATGGTATTTGTGTTCCATTTGTTGAGCTGGTGTATATCGTGCGATAGTCACTTGGTCGTATTCGTCCTCTGACCAGCTTCCTATATCCTCAAATGTATGTGTTTTCCATCTGTGATCTGTCGTCTGTGATCCTTTGTGTGACATCAAATATCCGATGACGAGATCTTCTTCCCATTCAGGCATAGCTATTCTGTCAATCTGTTGGCAGATGCTCCGAAGTGATGCCTTGATTTTGTCCTGTTCAGAGTCTCGGAACTCTAGAGTCTTTTCTCTCCAATTTACGTCAGGGTTATGCTTCTCTAACCAAGGAAGCCCCAGTATAACCGTTTGTTTTCCTATTGCTGATACGTAAAACCATTCAGTCATGCGTTTTCCGTTCATTTCGAAGGTGATTAGACATTGTTCATCAATTTCTCCTTCTTTGTTTATGGTGCCATCGACGTTATAAACTCTAATTGGTCGTAGAGTTTTTCGTTTTCTCCATTTATGTGCTATCCTTTTGTCGATGAACATCCCTTCGGCTCCGCAGTCGACAAGGGCAACGAGGTTTTCAGTGTCGTTTTCAGTTTCAACTTTGATAGGGACAGATAATCTTCGTTTTGAAATAGATTGTACTGTTACATGGGATATATCGAGAGTTGAATCTGGTGTATCTGAGACTTCATCCACTGTCATGAGTCCCACTGTCAAAAATCCTCGTTATCATCGGCAAGAGATAGTAATAGATCATTCTTTTCGTCGGTTGACATCCCTTTCATCAGCGCTCGGATGTTCTTGGTGTAATTTGGTTTAGACTCTCGGACTTCTTCTTCTTCCCAATTTCCGTCACCATCATTTGATGTGGCTCGAATGTGACGTTTGGGCGTGAATCCTCTTTTCCTTCCTCCTTTAAATCGGCCTTTCCCTTTGTTTCTTTTCTTCTTTGGGCATTGCCCTGACATGTGTCCTTTGATTCCGCAGATAAAACATAAACCGTCTTTGATGTAGCGTTCTCTTTCTTCTTTGGACATAGATCTGATCATAAGTTCTAGTTCTGGGTCTTCTTCTTGTTCTAGAAATTTATGATCGATCTGCATAGCCCATGATTCGTCGTTATGAGAGGATGATGAATGACCATTTCCAGATCGAGGGGAATAAGCGTATGAACGGGTTCGGATGTTGTCGAGTTTGATAGCAATGTCGTACCAATCTTGTAATGTTTTTGGGTTCATGAGCATTGCTTTTTCGAACTCGGGTGCTGTAAGTCCTTTTCCGAACATATGGAATGCTGCTTCTCCTTCGATTCCTGCTTTCGTGATTTGTTCCTTGAACTGATTGACGTAATTAGGTAAGGTCATCTGTTTCTTTCCTTTCATGGACGATCTGTTCTGTAGATTGAGAATTTTCGTGTATGCATTTCCGCTTGGATCAACTTCTCCCCAATCTGTCAAGAATGACAGTTTGAATGCTTCCCAGTCATCGAATAAAGCGGGTCTTGTGACGCCTCCTTCAACGGTAGCGCGTGATTTTCGTAACTCCGCTAATTTATTCTTTTTCCACTGTCTAGCTCCATCTGAGATCTTGTTCAGGGCAGCAAGGATCTTTAAACGGTCTGTATTCATCCGTTCAGGATTCATGTCAAAGAAGATTTCGATATCTTCTATGAACGTATTGGCATCCTTTCGCTTCCCTTTAAATTCAGGAAGATCTCCGATGAGACTAGGGGTTCGTGGATTGGGTATAGGGTCTGTGCTTCCTCCAGACATTCTTGGTGATGGTGGGGGTGATGGATCTCTGCGTGGTGGAGTTGGATCGGGTTTAGGTTCGTCTACTTCGATTCTGTCAGAGTCAAACGGGTCTTCTTCGTCCTTTTCTTCTTTAGGGTTCGAAGGACCTGGTTCGGGATTGGTCGGTTGTTGGGCAGGTGTTGGTGTCGTTCCAACTGAAAGGTCACTGAGAAAATCAAGAGATAGATCGGGTTTTTGATCTGTTTCTTCTTCTTTCTCGGATTCACTATCGTTTAGGCCAAAATTTGCTTTCTTTTTGCCTTTTGTAGTTGTCTGTATGGAAAGGAGAGTTTTCGGTCTTAAGTTTTCCGGTAGAGCATCAACAGTCCCTTTTATCCAAGTAGGGGTGTTGAAGTATTCGTTAGGGACAAATTCTTGTGTCTCGGATGCTATCCAACGTTCTGTGAGGTGATCGAATCTGATGTGTTGTTCCTGAAGATATAGATCTGCGAAGTAATAGTATGATTCGTTCGGAGGTCTGGTTTCTTTTTGTGGTATCCAGAATTCTTGTTCTTTAACTGGATTCCCTCCTGTATCTTCCCAGATTCGTTTTGCACCGTTTAGTCTGACGTAGTATCCGTCAAGAACGTAGTTCCCTTTACGATCTCGTGTAGCTCTATTTGGTGGAGCTCTCCAATCCGTTTTGACAACGTAACCAGTAACCTACGGGCTGGTTTTCCGGAAGTTCGTCGAAGTGTGTGTTATCAAGTGCCAATGAATCGATGTTCAGGCTTATTGATAAGTTCGACTTAATTGTTACGAACTCGTTAATCTCAACCTAAGTTGCAGCGGCAACTCTAGTCACGATTACAAGTCTTAAGTCAAACGTTAAGATTATAAGTTCAATACTAAGTCAAGACGTTGACTTAGGATCTGAGGACGATTGTGGTAGATGAGTTAAGAGTACGGTTATATTGCCAGACGACAATAAACAGCTAAGTCGAACTTAGGGTTCGACTCTAGAATACAGACGGTACTTATACTAGCAAGTACAATGAGACGTACTAATTAGTGAATAATGGTAAGTACAGAAGTAGGTATAAGGACGGCGTCATATGTGGAACAAGGGATGGTATAAGTAAGGAAGCGAGCTTGTCCGTATGAATCGAGCATAAGGGGGATGACGAGTAAGGTATGCATAAGAAAATAAACATGTCCGACGTATCATGTAAGCATAATGCGGGAGTCCGTACCGTGTTGTAACAGATGAAGAGGAAGACGAGGACCCATCTGAATGTAAGAGCGCCGTATGCGTCAAGCGGTTGGCAGTAGCTCACAGTATCCTCACAGCCATGCTGTCTGTCAATAGACAAAAAAATTACTCCAGGGACGAGCACAACGACGAGGACCAAAACCAATCTGAATGTAGGATCGCAGTATGCGCTGAGTATGGTTCAGTAGCTCACAGTACGTCCACAGCTGTTCAGTCTGTCAAGAGGCAAGGTTACTCCAGGGACGATCGTCTTTCTGCCGTGATCAATCGTTACGAAGCCCGAGCCGCTGCTGCAGACGATGCCATTGAATCGGATATCGAGAACGAGGGAGAGATTGAAGAGATCGCTTTGCTGGCTGAGCGCGCTTTGCGAATGCCAAACGAGCATGATCCAGGCATTTGGAGGGTTCGTGTACTGGTATGTCTATGCTCAAATAGCTTGAAATTTTCTACTGAGCCCCCTCAATGTCGCAGGACGGTGCCGCAGAGGAAAGCTTCTTCCTTCTCCAGGATCGTTTAAAAGCTCGACCCCGATGGGCCTTTTCAACCTTTTTGCCACCTGGAAGCAGACAGTGGATCTATGTTGAATCGGCTTCTCGGGACTATGTAAAGAACCTGTGCAAGAATTTATCCACGTTCCCTCATCCTCTCCAAATATTTTTTGTACCTGTCGAGGAGCATTTAGAATCCCTCAACGGGAGTCGCATGATGCCGTCTATAAACCCTGGATCGTGGGTCAGACTAAAGAGGAGGTCGGAATTGGAGGGGTTGGTTCCGAACCTTGACGAGAGGTTGATCAAATACGCAAATGATCTGGGATATGTGGCCAAGCGGATAAGCGAATCTCAAGTCGCCATACATCTTGTCCCGCGCCTCTTGGTCCCGATCGAGAGCAACATTGCTAGAGATGGGGATAGGGAGAAACGTCGAAAAAAAAAACGGTGCCCTCGACTTTTACATCCCAGAGCACTGGGAAATCCAGAAGATGCCACAGTAGCCCATCTGCTAGATCCAAACGTGTGGTGGGATCCGAAGACTCCCCACCAGCTGGCGTGGGTCAAGCCTGGCGCATATCCAGAATTAGCCCATCCGATGGATCAAACCGTGTGGTGGGATCCAAAGACTCCCCGTGAGCTGGTGCGGGGCGAACCTGGCACGTATCGACTGGCAAAACGTTACGGCAAAAGAACAATTGATAGCAGCGATAGCTTTCTGCCACCGTTTGCGTACTTTTCAGTACCAATTGGAGCATTGCATTCTACCGGCGTCGTACCCAAGCACAGCGAACTAAGGCTATTCGGGGAAGGGTTGGCGATTGGAGCGAAGGGCTTACACTTTCCGGCATCCGAAGCAGAGTTAATACGATGGTCATTCGAAAATCATATAGCTTCGCCTTTGGAAGTTGGTCACAAAGTGGAGATCAAACTGGATGCAGGAATGGCACGAGGAGTGATCGTGGACCTTTGGTTCGAAGATGCGGTTGTGCGGCTAAACGATAGTGTAGAAGCAATGGAAGTGGATGCAAGACGCGTCAGAAGGTTCTACGAGGTGGGCGACAAGGTCAAGGCCGTGGTGCCAACCAACCTTGACTGTGAAGGGTGGGTGGTGGACGTTTCGGATGAAAAACTTGCAGTATTCGATCGCAATCAAAAAGAGCATGTCCGTGAATGCCCCTTCTCTCTTGGTCTAACAGGAATTAACATTGAAAACAGCTTGACGTGAAAAGCTGGCAACTTATTCCGCACGACAGTGTTGAACATGGATTCGCTCGTCGCATTCAAGTCGGCGACGCAGTTCAAGTAATTTACCCCAAGTCGCCAAACTATCATGAACACGGTCTGGTATGCAGCATCGCCGATTTCGGCGTTGAGGTCATCGGACACAAGCCTCCCAATACGAAGGTAATTATGTTGTTGTGAGCGCTTAACAAACGAATGACTGTATCAGTTCTGGGAACCGCATTGGTTTCTAAATGTAGTTTCAACAACTGAAGGCGGCGTTGAGCAGAAGGATTGCTCTCTGGCTTTCCACGACCGTTACAAGGAACTGATCAACACGTGGGTAGTTGTTACAGGGAATCACGCATACAAGGGGTTATTCGGCAGGATTCGAGACCATTTGGGCCAACAGATGCTGTCTATTGAACCGACCTCGGGGGCTCTCCCTGTGGCTGTCCACGTTGATTTCCTGCTCAATGGGTAAGCGATACGTTGTGTAATGTACATTCACGAGTGAATTCCTTTGGCAACAGAGAAGAAGGCGGTCCGGATCTACGCCGATATCACGTCGGGCTTCATCAAACACCAGCAACCATGGGGCATCGATTACCTCCCCGTTTGCATAGGGAACTCGCAAAACCAGCAAGACCAACAACGCCTGGGGCTGATGAACCTGTGACGCCAGAGGGCGGTCCTGAGGTAGATCAACGAGATCGCGTGGCGTCGTCTCCTGGGGCAAGTGGACCGGAGGACCCGCCAATAACACCAGCAACGGCTTCTCAACCAGCGGCTGTCATTGATCCTCCTCGGCTTGAAAGGGTTGAGCCCATGATTTCTCATGAAAACCAAGGTAAGCGGTTATGGTCAAGCTTATAAGTAAACACTCACGTCATCCCCAAAGCCCTTCCTGCTAACTGGCTGATGAAACACGGATTGGTGGCGAAGCGCATTTGGGCCTACGTGCGTAACAGCAAAACCAACCCATTCGAACAAGGCGGAGGGTATGCGAGGGGCTTCTACGAAGGGGAAAGAGTGCTGATATTGTCCGGCGAGATGGAGGGCGGGATTGAGGTCAACGCGAAGGAGCGGACGATAATAATTCCATCATACTTCCTGTTCCCCCAGATGCCGACATCGAGGGGACAGGACGTTGTAGTAATCAGCGGTGACAATGCCGGAGAACTATACCTCACCCGCAAGCCCAACCGTGACGGTACTTTTCCGCTGGGACGTCGCGGTCACAAAGGGTCACCGGTATGCACCATAGAGCCGAGCAGATTGGCGAGATGCGATCCGAAGTAGTATACCATTCTACCCCGCTATGTCCTATTTGTATCTATTTGTCGCTCTGATCAACGGACTTTGCGCCTCGGAACAGAGTCAGGACTCAGGAAAAGGAATGTCTGAAACAAGCTGCTGCAGTGTCAACAGAGAGATAGGAACTGGAGCTGTCGGTAAGAGTGATTTCCTTACGTTTGAATGTAGCTGACAGTTGCACGGGCGGCAGAGGGTTTTCAAAAGGTGGAAATGAAGTTCACTTACATGGAGAGGGACACATGCTACAATCTCTTTGTTGGACCCCATGCTCCAGCCGAGTCGATTGGTTCCGTTGGAGATATTGCCGTTCAAACCCCGTTCCAGGAAGTTGTGATGGAAATAGCAAAGACGAAATATGCTCATGCCGTAATACGGGATAATCATGACGCCCATGCGATATATTACAAGACTTGCACAGAGTGGCGCTCTATCGACGAAGATTGTAGAGATGGGAAACGTCGATGCCCTCGCCGAAACAAGCCGTATACCATTCACCCACAGTTAAGAGCGCTATTCGTGCTGGAGGAGTACGTATTTCGATGGAGGAGGGCCACGTCATACTCCGATCCCAAATCAAGCACTTCGAATAATCGACAAATTGGGGGCACATCTTCGAGTAACAAGCGCACCCTGGCGGGAGTCACAGCGACGTATAGTGATCATGAAAAGGTCGGAGGCGAAAAGCGTTTACGAATGGAGACGGTACCACTTTCGCTCCCTACCATCGTCGATAACATGCATTACCTCCCTACCATTTCGCATGAAGGGAATGGTTGGATACTACAGGAATACCTCCTTTGGAACGCCCCTCCTATATCTAATGTTCATCAAACGTACGACCGTGGGTATGATATCCTTGCAAAATTAGTTCAATTGCCGGATGTCCCGCATGGCCCTGCTATGAAATATGTGCGCCTGCTTGATCATGGGCCTGTCACTCCCAAACCGGAACTTGTGCACGTAATATACGATCTCGTCCAGAGAAAAAAGACCCATATAAGCAAGGTTAATTTTGGGCTTGGAAGTGCCGCAGACCACCTTTCCATCGAGGAGGTTATGTCTTCCTTGTGTCAGGCAGGAGACCCCGGGTACCTAGGTCCTCTCCTTGGAGCCTTGACTATACCGGCGACAAAAGCAGGTCTTGGAAAATTTTCCTTGACCGCAGGGCCGTTTGAAGGGAGCGCAGATCACGTTTACGAGTGTCAGAAGGACAAGCAACCTGCATGGTTAAGCTCTATCAACCCAAGGGGGTCCATTACCGACCCTCATATTGACTACTGTGGGTGCTCCCAAATTGTACAGCATATTTCTGGACGAAAGTTATGGCTTTTCTGGCCGCCTACGACGCATAATCTTCAGCTCTTTTGCAACAAATACGTTTCCGGCACAAGCTTGACCTTCTCGATGATGACCGCCATCGAGGAGTTTGAAAACCTCGAGCTTCTTCTAGTTGAAGATAGCAAGAGGTTCATTATTCCATCAGGGACGATTCACGCAGTCATAACCTTCACCACAAGCTGTCATACTGGGTTCAAGATATGGGGTTTCGACGATTTTGGCACGGCAAAAGACCTCCTCAATATATATCTTGGAGTGTGGCAAAATCGATCCCACCTTGACAACACCCAAGCTGATCACTACAACGGCATCTTTCGAGATCTGGAACAGATAGAATTCCAGAAGTGGGGTGAGTTGTGCAAAAAAAACGTTGGAGATGAACGTTCAGAGAAGGTTCTGGGCTGGATTGAGGAATTCAAAGTGAAGTTGAGCACAAGGTATTTGTTATTACGAATTCCCTACCTCACAAACTGAATTGAAAACAGATACAAGACCTAGGAGGAGGCGGTGGGTGCGCACATAGTATATAGTCTACGTATATGGTCTACTCGTACAATACCCGCTAGCACCTCACTCGTTTGCTTCCGCTACGTCTAAGCTCTCCCATTTGTATCCTTACCTAATATCCGTTGTAATTAGTAGAGGGAATCAGTCTAGCGGGTGCTACAAGAGCCGTTATTGCTCAGATTACAAGAATTCGTCGCTAGCCGCTCCTTGCGTCCCCCGCGTCCCCCCTCTTCCCCTTGGCCTCCCCCTGCTTCCCATGGTTTCCGGTTGAGAGAACCTGTCGGCGAAGGGTGACAAATAACGTTTGTATCGTTTGCGATGACTGTGTCCTTTGGGTCCTGCTTCCCTTTTTTCCCTTTTGGAATGTGTTCAGCTACTGCGGGTGGGGCGTTCTCCTTGTTGCCTGTTGATTCCCGTTCATGCGGCAATTCTTCGGGTGGAGCCGGCATGTCCGTAGTGAATGGAACAGCCATGGGGCGTGGCTTGGGCTTAAGCTTGACGCCCAGACCCGTTGAAGAGCCCGGTGTTTCAGCTACTGTTGCAGGCGGTTTTGTAGGCTCAGCTGATATCCCCGAACGTGTAGCGGAGGTGACGAAGGTGCAGTTGAGGTACCATGTAGTCATTAAACGGTAAGCCTGCTGTCGACTCGTCGGATGTTGGGGGTCCATACTCCAGGAGTAGCGATGGACGGGGGTGCAGGAAACCCGCCGGGTATGCGGGTAAGGGTCCTGCGGGTACGGGTCTGGGTATAGCTGTGCCTACCCGCAATGTACCCGTTACCCGTAGCCTAGCAAACCCGTACCCGCCACTGCGTGATTGGACCATAAGAAGGCCTGTATCCTCGTTCATCAACCGAGTGGGTGCCCTGTCGAGTCTCAGGATGTTCATTTCAACGAGGGCGAACTGGTAGAACCTAACTGAGTCACAATTGAAGCAGAAGTTAGCAAAAACGAAGCTGAAACAGCAGAATCTGACCCAGACCCATCTGTTGACTTTCAAGACCCTCTGGAAATGACAAGCAATGAGGACGACGACGGAGACGATCCTAATGGACCGCCTGAACGTCCTGAAGGCGTAGGTAACGCTGGCCATGATGCCAGCTCATCTTCTAGGAGAGAAAACGCTTCAAAGCGTTCTAGCCGATCCGCAATCGAATTTCACGCTACGCGGGCGTCAGCATCGGATTCAGCGACCTCGATAACCCCGGAAACAGCTGCGACCTACCATAAAACATCCACCACTCCCCCTGCAGACTCTTATCCGGCTGCACCTACCCAATCCGATGAGCCTCGTCGTTCGGCGAGACATCGAGGGGTGCCAGTCCGCGACGACGACGATAGGTACTTTGTGACGTCCTATGGGAGCCGCGCTGGTCAAAACACGTCTGAGAGGACTGGTATGGCAGGAGGAGGAGGAGGTAGCGAGGTCGAGCACAGCTAATGTGACACAAGTCACAAACGTGACGGACGAGAATGTCACGGAGGATCGAAACGAGTGGATAAGGGCCTGTGAGGCTGAACTTGAGGCGTTGAAAAGGTTTGAAGCGTTTAAGGAGGTACCACGGCCACCTGATCCATGGTATACATGCTAAACATTACGGTACGCTCTAAAACCCGTACCCTTGGGGCATGGGTGAGTGGCCATGGATTGCGTAGCAGGGGTGGTAGCTGTGGTTTTGACAGGGTGGATGGGATGGCTTGCGTACATAACGGCGCTGTTGTCTGCGTGTTTGGATCCAGGAATCTGTAGGAACTGACTCGGGATAGCAAGTAGTAAAGATCGATCTAGAAAAGCGGAACCGATGCAGTACCAGGGCCTGGTATAGCGGCTGAATGGTTGACAAGCTCGGTGCCACGGCGTTGATCAATCCGAGCCCTGTTAGCTAAAGCAGCCGGTACAATGGGGTATGGCAGCTGGTGCATGCATGATTTGCCTAGCCCTGTTTCATTTATTGTAGTAAAATGTGTGAAAGGAGTTAGATGGACGTACGGAGGGTTCATGCTAGTAGCCGCTTGTATGCCAGTGGGGTGCTGACTCTGCTGAGGGAAGATTTGCCGTCTTTGGAAGACTGGCCTGGGTGTGGTTCGTCGCTGTTGCAACAGATGTTGAAGGAGCATGTGCACCCTGACTGGGGATCTATTATCATGGGGATATCATTGTTGTTGACGTCTTTATTTTGATTCAGCGTTACACGAAGGGGAGAAAATAACGAGGGAGAAGCTAAGAGCGCAGACGCTGGGCGCGTTGAATGACCATGCGGCGGCCGCTTACGACGGATTTGGAAGCTGGCGTCGGATATCGTCCAGTTGCGTCATTGACTTAGTCACGTCACTAAGTAGACTTAGTCACGCACTAAGTATCACTCGTTAGAACCTGAATGATAAAGACATTGTCCCATCCTTTCTCCTCGGGGAAATCATCGGAGGGTCCTCCCCACGTGATACCGGAGTTGTTGACGAGGACATGAAGTTTATTCTCTCGCGTTTTGAATTCGCGGGATGAGAGCATCGCATCCTGCTTTCGACCATTCACATCGGAAGGAACCGGTCAACGGGGAACCAGAGTGTCCAGTCACTGGTTAAGAAATTCGAAGAGATGTTACTCACGCTGACATTGGCGACAATATATTGAACCAGAATCGTTGCACTTCGGTTAATGTAATTCTTGAATCAAGTTGCCAATTGTCTGTCCCAAACGATTTCAGCATTCATGGCGAGTTGACATTTTTCCAATTTCAGGAATATTAAAACAGAATGTTTTGATGGCACATGCACACTGGATTGGCAACAGCATACTGTACAAGTGTCAAGAGGGGACATAAACTAAGGGCATATTACGTTCGTAAATCTACTAGACGTTATAGCCGACATCATCAACCACCCCTATGATGCCTGGCCATAACCCATCCCAATTGCTGCTTCACTGGTTTGGCCTCCTCCCTTGACCATCAACATCCAGTGTTTTTATGGCGTGGGCATCAACAGGTTCATCAGAACACAGTTCTAATCCTGTTGTAACTTTGATACACCGGCAGCTGTGAGATGAGGGACAGGGCTATGCTGTAAGATCTGGCAGCTTAGAAAACATGTGAATAGCTCTGCCCCATCTTTCCCCTTTCTCAGCCTTCATCTGAGTCGCGTTGGCCCCTCTCTCCCAATCCTCATTTGACATAAACCCGTTCTCTACCCATCTGGAGAGGCCCCCAGCTGCGTACTGAACAATGGAGTATCTGGTTTCATGGGGCCCTATGCTTGCATTTGAATGAATGATCAACGCCGACGGTATAAGGATGGTTGAGCCTGCAGGAAAATCGACAACCAGCCCAAGGTTCCATAGAACCAGTTGGCCCCCTTCCTTGGCATCAAAGTTCCCAAGGGGGGTGATGGTGCACCATGATTGGGCAAGGTTCATTGTATCGGTATGGGGGTACGATACGGTTTGCTCACCCAGGTTGAAGGATCTACAGGGGTACACCCCAACATTGCGGTCGTATGGACGCCTGAGGCCTGGGTTTTTTCTCTTGAGCTCCTCAACCGTGCGGTTAACATGGTCATGGTTCCTTTTGCTGTAGGCCTTGAAGCCATCTGATGCAGGGTTAGCTCAGGCAGGGCCAACAAAGGGGCAGCAGCTGCCTACCGCTAGCATAGTTGCATATCCGTTGAATTGGGCCCTCTGCCAAAAGCCTTTCTAGGGCGGCCTCTGTCCGTTGCGAATGCCGTAGATGCCGTGGCTCCTGTTGAAACTAGGGGTAACAAGTCCCTAGCGAGCAGTGCAGTCTAGTACATGGAATGTACTACTTACCGAGTGTGGTGTGGAGTTGTTAAGAGCTTACTGGAGCTGGGGCTCAACAGTAGACAGTAGAGAGGATAATAGGATAAGGATTGACGCTACTAGAGTACAGTTTATATACTACTAAACTACAAATAAGTACAAAGAGTCTTATCAGTATGAGTCAAAGGTATTTGACTCATAAGGCGTCATTCCACAGCAATGCACAGCTATTGTACAGCAATGCATAGCTTTGCGCAGCACTTGACTCATCAATTATATTGACTGACTCATCACATTATCAATCTTCAATGTGATAGGTCGATAACCATAACGTATATATGTCTTCTATTCTCATGTCAACATATATTCACATCATCAATAGTTCCACTATTATGATTGGATGATCTTATGAGAATATCGCTAGGATATTCTCATGTCAGAATATGTTCTCATCATCAATCATCCACTATTATGATTGGTAGATGAGTATGAGAATATGTCGAATATATTCTCATGTCAATATATTATCTCACACTCAATCATCCACTATTATGATTGGTTGAGAGACGAGTAAGTAACTGAGCGTTATTACATTAGTTAGTGTAAACTAATGATATTACTTATATTTACTATATACTGTATGTATATTGTATATTATAAGTTTAACACTCCCCTTCGCTAAGTTATTTATTAGCTTTCAAAAGGGTAGTCAATTTATCATTTTCTCTTTCATAGTATTTAAAGATTTCTTCAAGATATCCTCGCACTTCAAGATCTTGAATTCTTTCAAATATTTTACTATGTTGTCCTGGGGACTTATTAAGGGTTTTACTTTTAATATAATTAGCAAAAGTTTGTGATGCCTTAATATGATTAGTTAATGATATTTGACTATCATCAAGGATTAATCCCATCTTCATTCGGAATATTACAAATTTTGAATATGGTAAATTTTTGGTCATTATATCCGCAACTTGTTCATTGGTAGGAATGTATGTGAGTTTAATTTTCTCACTTTCAACACATTCTCTAATGTAGTGGAATCTTATATCAATATGTTTTGAACGATGTTCTTGTGCAGGATTACTAGCTAAGAACATTGCACCTTGATTGTCACAACATAAGAAAATAGTTTTAATTGGAAAATCAAGTTCACTCATAAGTGACTCAATCCAAACTATTTGTCTTGATGTATCAGACATTGACATATATTCTGCTTCAGTTGAAGACAGTGCCACTACTTTTTGTTTTCGCGAAACCCATGATATAGCTCCTCCTGCGAGTTTTACTATATATCCAGTGACAGATTTTCTTGTAATCTTGTCAGCACCCCAGTCAGCATCAGTAAAGGCTACAAAGCCTTCTTTATTTAAACCATTATAAACTATTTTAGTTTGTACAGTGGTATTAACATAGCGTACTATGTATAATGCTTTCTGTATGTGTTCTTCATTTGGATTTGCACAAAACTGAGACATTAATATTACTTGATAAGTAATATCAGGTCTTGTTCCTAATGCAAGATATAACAACGATCCTATTATTTGTTGAAAATAAGATCGCATTTCTGCTGTACATTCTTTTGTAGCAGCAGTTGGAATATATCCTGTTGGTAAAGGTGTACGAGTTGGTTTACAATTTTCTAAACCAAATCTTGTTACAACCTTCTTAGCGTATGCATGTTGATCAATAATAAGAGTACCCATGTTCTTATTATAATTGATTTGCATACCTAAGTATTCTTTAACTTTTCCAAGATCATGACATTCCCATTTCTTCATAAAAGCATTTTTAACTTTATGAATTTCTGGTGTATTGTCACCCATGAAAAGCATGTCATCGACATATACTATACACACTATTATAGTGTCGTCTTCTCTTCTGACGTATACGCCAGAATCAGATAAACAGCGTATAAATCCTAAATCCTCTAAGGATTTATTAGCTTGTTTATTCCAGGCATATGAGGCTTGTTTAAGTCCATATATTGCCTTTTTAAGTTGGTAAACTTTTTGTTCTTGGCCTTTGACTACATAACCTTCTGGTTGTTGCATATAGATATCCGCTTCGAGATCTCCGTACAAAAAGGCTGTTTTAACATCTAGTGCTTCAATATCCCATTTTTCTAGCACAGATATTGCTAACAAAAGGCGAATCGTTTCATATCTTGCCACTGGCGAAAACGTTTCATCATAGTCAAGTCCAGGTCTTTGAGAAAATCCTTTAGCGACAAGTCGAGCCTTCTTTCGACCGTCAGATTTAATATCATATACCCATCTACATTTAATAGGTGTACGATTATGAGGTAATTCTGCAAGCTCCCAGATTTTTCTATCATTCAATGATTTCATTTCATCATTCATTGCTGTCTCCCATTGTTCATAAGATTTGGGATCAGCAATTTTGACTTTTTGAATATCTTTGTATTGATATTCTCTGATATTATCTCTTGAAATATCAATGGCAGGAATTGCTTGTGCGAGTAAGTAATTCAGAAAACCATTACCTTGCTCTTTAATGAGACATGACATTTCATTAATTTGAGCATTGTGTAATGTTGAATAAAGTATTTTAACTTTATCAATATGTTGTCGTATTCTAGATCTGAGAGAATATCTGATTGTAACATCAAGTCTTGGATCAGATTTATCTTTTTCTTTAAGATCTTGAATCAATTCTCGAACAACATCTTGTTCTTCTGTAATTTCTTTTTCAATTTCTAATGGTGTTTTATTACCATAAGCATTGTCTTTCTGTATAACCAGTTTTCTAGATCTTTCAGATCTTCGAGTAGGTTCTACAGGTTTTTTAGCAGTTCCTTTGCCTTTTCCTTTAGTAGGTTTATCTTTAAGACTTTGTACAGGTAGATCTAATTCAACGCCTGTAGGTTGATCTAATTCAGCACCTTTGTCTTTTGAAGATGTATCTTTCTTTTCAAAGAAAGATTCTAATTTATCATCCCATTTAGTGTCATCATCATCATCATCTGATGAATCAGAACTAGGATGATTTTCAAAGTTGAAATCAAAGAAATCATCATCTGAATGCTGCTGTTCAGATGAAATATCTCCTTCATTATCTGGTTTACCATCAGAGATATTTTTATCTGAGTTTTCAGAATTATCCTGCTCAATAGGCCTGATAGGGTCCAAGTTTTTTGTATAATTTTCATCTTGAGGTTTGGCTCTTGGAAATTTGGTTTCATCAAATTCAGCTTGGGTGGATACTCGAAGTTGATTTGTATTTGTCATGAAGCGGTATGCTTTTGCATTCGGTTCGTATCCAATAAAGGTCATTATTTCAGACCTTGGTGTTAATTTATTTTCGCGCGATTCATGTGGGATAAATACCCAGGCTTTAGATCCGAATATCTTAAAGTAAGAAACATCAGGTTTCTTTCCAGTAAGATTTTCAACAGGGGTCTTCCATTTGGTTCATCTAAGTGGAGTACGATTATAAACATGTACGGCAGTTTCGATCGCAAAGTTCCACCAAGATTGAGGGCATGAAGCATGTAATCTCAATGCTTCACTTTTTTCCCAAAGTGTTCTATTCATGCGTTCAACCTTTCCATTTTGTTGATGTATATATGGAGTAGATTTTTCATGAATAATTCCTACATCAGTTAAGTAATCTTGTATATTGGTGGACATAAATTCGCCCCCTCGATCGGAACGAACTATTTTTATGTTGTATCCATATTGGTTGTATATTTGTTTGTGCCAGCCTTCAAATACTACAGCGACGTTAGACTTTTTCTGTAATGGTTTTACCCATACATGAGATGTACAATCATCAAATATTACAAGTAAATATTTTTGTTTATGATAAGATTGTATTGGAAAAGTCATCAAGTCACAGTGTATACGTTCAAAGGGTTGGGTAGCACGTTTTTCTGAAAGAGGAAAACTTTGTGAAACAGCTTTTCCTTTTAGACAACCGTTACAAGGTTCTAAGTTTTTAGGAATTGTTAAGGGAGGGAAACCCTCTAAGTTTTTAGAGCCTAATTTTAATATTTGTTGGCTAGGATGACCCATCCGTTGATGCCAAATTTCATATCCAACAACATTAATTGTGGTCATCATTAATTTATAATTTGAAGGTTTAATAATTTGACCTTCTGTCCACATTAATGTTTCGTTACCATCTCCTGGAAATCCTTCCAGTGATGCGTTTTCAGAGCCTTCTCTGTAGAAAGAAATCCTATCATTATCTTGTTTTGCAATAAAACCTTGTTTACACAATGTTCCATTGCTTATTAGTCGTAGTGTGGCACTTGGCATATGGAGGACCGGATAAAGTTTCAATCTTGAAACCGAACCATTTTTAAGGGTGTGATCCAAAATCACAGTCCCTATACCTAATATATCTGCTTGATTATCAGCTGTAAATACTGAAGTAGGAACTTCGTATTTTTTATAGCTAACAAAATCTTCTAAGTGTGCGGTAAAATGATGTGATGCACCTGAGTCACACATCCATATTGTAAGTCCTTTATTATTTTTATAACATTCAGGACATTTGCAAGAAGGTGATTTATCACAAAGTTGATTATATGGATCTTGAAGATGTCCAATGTTTATAACATTAGCACGTCTACGATTGTTTTCTTCTATTATGAATTCATCCAAGTTATATTCATTATATAATTCAGAGAATGTTCCATGATTTGGAAGATTTTGAAGATAAGACATATTTTGTCTGTATCTTTCATTTTCACGCATATTGGCATCAAAATTATATAAATTATGAAGATCAGTAGATCTTCTTGGTGTAGGGTTTACTATCGGTACATTTGATGGTATTACCGGTACAGTGTCAATAGTACGATTAGTTGGATAATCGTATAAATTGAAAAAATCTTCATAAGGCGTAATAGGCCTTGTTGGGATTTGAGATGATGCCATAGATTCTGGAGCCGTATGGTAAACAGAATCTTGATCAGATTGGTAAAAATAATTTAAATCTGATGAACTTACAGATTCTGGTCGGAGGGATACAGTGTCATGGTCAATTACCATCCCTCTCAACATATTTTGTAAGTGTTCTAAAGTGCGTGCATTAGTATTCATTCTTCGAGCTTCCAAATTAGCTCGTCGAACTTGATCCACATAATATTGTCCGGTATGTACATACCACCAACTTATTTGTTCATCATCAAAGGAACCAGGCATTGGTCCTTCAGGCTCCTCATCGGTATAAAGTCCTTCATACCCTGAAGAATTGGCCTCAGATTGATGTGATTCATTATCTGTTTGATATCCTTCATTATCGGTTTGATGATGGGATATACTAGAGGAAGCAAAGATAGGACTAGCAAGATCGTCCACACTTTGAGTATCCTTAGTATCTGCAAATATTGCAGAATCAAAGATATCAGAGTAGTTCGTTGATTCAGTTCGTACTTTTTGTACATCTCTGGATACAGAATCTCCCGAATCTTCGGATATCTCATCAATTCTCCCCATGAAGTCGTCCGTGGGAACCGCACGAGTACCTTTGTACTTGTAAATCTTGGGGACAAATTCTTCATCAAAATCTGTCATTACCTGATCTCCAATTCTGGCAATCAGAGGTAAAGATGCTGATGTCGAAGATGCCATAGCATGCCCAGAACCAAGTGTTGATTGAGCTGCTGTGCGAGCAGCAAGTTTATTCGCACGATTCTTTGCTTTAGCTGCCTTATTGCGTTCCCAATTTGGTCCTTTAGACTGATTAGGGACTTGACCAGCCCATTGGGGTCTAAAAGGAGTCTGAGATTGGCCAGGTGTATGTTTTGGTCCATTAGATGGTCCACCTGTCGAAGTATGTTGTGTTGGGTTTCTTCGATTTCCCATTGGTTTTCTTCCACCTCTGCCTCGAAAGGATTTCCCACGATAGGAATTCCAAGGGGTGCGAGGTTGTCCTTGTTGCAATTGTTGGCGTGCCATATTTGCAACTACTTGAGAGTTAGAATGTTTATTCCCTCTCGTGACAACAGAAGTATTGGCATTGTTCCTGTTACCTTTCCTTCGGGACCATTCCTCAGATATGAGATTAAGGAATTCATCTACAGTGTCATCATCTGCGGAATGTGCCAACAGATTTGCGACAAAGCTGTCCCAAGAAGGAGGTAAGGCATGTAGGATCGTCATAATTTGCATTTTGACGGTTAAGGTTACACCTTGGTTTGACACTCTATTAATCAAGTCCATAAGATGTGGAACTTGAGTGTTTGGATTGGAATTCTCTTTGAGTTTCCAGTCGACAATTTGTCTATAGAGTCCAAACGTAGCAGCCAAACCTTGTTTACCAAATTTATCCTTTAGAGATTTCCAAAGGACTTCGGCTTTATCATTTTTATCATCAACAAGGTGTACAAGATTAGGTGCTAGTTTTAAGGTAATGTAACCTTTGGCTTTCATATTGTCCTCTTTAAATTCGACGTATTCTTTGCGAATTTCTTTAAGGGTTTTTAATTGATCTGGCTTTATGTCAGATGTCTTGATTGCCGCTTTTTCAGACGGTTCAAGATCTCTGGGCCAATCAAGTTTAGGATCAATATGTGCACCAAGACCTTGACTGTTCAAGTACGCAGTCATAAGTCTTTCGAATGCAAGCCAATTTGATCCGGTAAGGACAGGAACAATGGAGTTTATTGAATTGGAAGAAGACATTTTCTTACTTTGGTTAAGTTTGTTTAAAATCTAAGAAGATTTTACGTAAGAAAAGGTTCAAATAATAATAAGGCATAAGAATTTATGTGATGATGTAATCTCCGTCCTGATTTCTTAAGCTTAATGTCGTTCATGTCAGAAATGACAAGAATATAGTATTTTTTACTATTCTAGTGTTAATACTAGAAAGTAAACTAGGGAATATCTTTTTTACACGTCCTTTCAGGTATGTAATATCGAATTTCCGTCACAGGGTTAGATGCAAATCTAGCCCTCCTATTGTCTCTATCATCGACAGGTTTGTCGAAAATAGATTCTTTAGGTAATTTTATGTGAGGAAAGTCTTTATACCGTCCGGGAAGCCTTCCAGTTTCCTGCCATATTCCCATGTCATTACTATATTCGTCAACAACCCTTTTCACTTCGGTTCCCTCTTGATTTGAAGGAAACACTCCAGCCGCTCTGCTTTCGGCTCGAGTTTTAGATACGATATATCCCCAACTTGCAATGTTGGGGGCGCATCTACTCCAGGTAGGTGTTGTTGACTTTCGCCATCCTTTTTGTTCTGTATTACATTTTAGTTGGGTCTTATATACGTTAAAAGGTGTATTTACCTTTCCTTTTTTGTATATTTGAGTGATCTCCTCCGGAAGAGGAATTCTGCCCCTTTCGTCAGATGCGATGCCAAGGAAATGTTGGCGGTACGCATCCGAATCCAAAGCATTAGGGATATTCGTCTTATTTTTCCATTGACGATTACCCTTATGCCAGTCGTTTTTGGTGACTGGCCTGAATTGGATATGGGCATTGTTTGGTGGTCCATAGGACCACTCTTCCGGTTTAGCGTTGTGGATCCAAGGCGATCCACGATCTTTGTTATATCGCCAACCTTCGTTGACGATAACAGGTCGTCCTTGTGGACGTGAGATTGGCCCAACAGCCTCCGCGGCCTTGGCGTATGAGACTAGATTATCTTTATCAGATAAAGATGCATACCTAGTATTAGAAGACTGACCTGTTGGGCTCCGCATTGATTTAGGAGCCGTCGGGACTCCTTTATAGTCGAAGACGACTTTTTGTACACAGCGGTGTACATGATGTATCGCATCGGGATGCGAACAATGGCAGCCCTTTGCTGCATGAGGCATATATGGGCGCGAGCCCATGGGAACAGGATACTTTTTATAGTTCCTATTTAGCCTCACAGCTTGAGGCGCAGAAGTCGGGATAGGAATACGTAATGAAGGTACCATTTCTGGTACCTGTGCCTTTGCAGGCGGCGGCGAATTCTTTGGTAAGGCCCTAACGGGGGCCTGGAGATGCCGGGCGCCAGAGCCGGGCAAATTGTTCGGGGTAGTCCGAGAGGGGACTGTCCTCGAAGAAATCGGAGTGCCAAGGGCACCGCCAGCAGAAGACAACGGCGAGAAAGAGTTTACAAACGACATTTTTATATAAAATGAAAAAATTGATTTTAAAATTTTGCTGAAATCAGGAGGTTTAATCATCACATAGTTCTTTGGATAAGATCAAGAAGAAAGTAATGGGCGTTCAGAGCCTTCAGCCCTTACTAATCCCAGAAAACAGATTATTTGTACGCAAATTGGATGTTTCGGCACAAGTTTCGCACATCATTGTTTCTTCTTGTCATGCATGTTGAATTTGGTACTAATCGTTATGAAAGGTGTTATATTAACCAAGATCTATGTCACATTGGTATCCACTTCGATGTTTTTAGCATCTAATAACGCAGTAATAATATTTGCGTGGGATATGATCTAATGTGGGTAAGAATAGCCAACCCAAGCGTCTGACAATAGATTAAAGACTCGGGGATCGGCCCTTGTCCCTTCTTAAACGATCAAATGATAATCGTTTAATCTCTGGAATAACCATAACGATAACGACTGTATTCCCAAACGCATGAGATAAGTCCATCACTTAGATGGTCTATGGGGTCTCAATCCCCCACTAGACGTGTGTGTACAAGTATTTAAGAATTTAATCTAGACACCGCTGGGTTACAGCTGAGTGTATTCCTAATCTAGAGAAGTCCCTAAGGGTGCATTCTCGATAGGCAGAGTGTACGGTCCACAATGTGACCTCATCTCACCCCTTATACTAGAATCTATTATTACTTGTACATATTAGGTATTTTACAGGATCGAAAATCCTGATGATGGTATAGCGTGGTTCAATACGTCCAATCACATCACACTGCCCAAGCAGAATACAGTGTGGGACGTTACCCTTTTATACGGTAGGTAATAACCGGTGAAGTTCACACTTCACAAGTGAGCCAATTTCTATTGACGCAGTAATGGTCCACTGCGAGATTTTTAAGGCGATCTAGGCCGGTTTTTAACGTCATCCAAGACTGTCCCTTGTACAGGGATACTCGTAATTTAGACCGCTGAGTAATTAACGGGGTCCCCTTAGCCCTGGGTCCGGGCGTATACAATCCAGGTAAGCGGATGACTCTGAGTCTATCCCTCACTTCCCAGAAGGGTTAGCCAAGTGCGATGACTAATTTAACAAGAAAATGAAAACCACACTGGGCGCCTCGCCCAGTTACCTTTGTTTTACCTTTTCTCTCCGTCAATGACTTGAGAGTGTGCGTCGCTTGGCTTCACAACCAATAGCGCCAAAGGCGTCTGGTTTCGGGGCCCATAACCTGTTGAAACTAGGGGTAACAAGTCCCTAGCGAGCAGCGCAGTCTAGTACATGGAATGTACTACTTACCGAGTGTGGTGTGGAGTTGTTAAGAGCTTACTGGAGCTGGGGCTCAACAGTAGACAGTAGAGAGGATAATAGGATAAGGATTGACGCTACTAGAGTACAGTTTATATACTACTAAACTACAAATAAGTACAAAGAGTCTTATCAGTATGAGTCAAAGGTATTTGACTCATAAGGCGTCATTCCACAGCAATGCACAGCTATTGTACAGCAATGCATAGCTTTGCGCAGCACTTGACTCATCAATTATATTGACTGACTCATCACATTATCAATCTTCAATGTGATAGGTCGATAACCATAACGTATATATGTCTTCTATTCTCATGTCAACATATATTCACATCATCAATAGTTCCACTATTATGATTGGATGATCTTATGAGAATATCGCTAGGATATTCTCATGTCAGAATATGTTCTCATCATCAATCATCCACTATTATGATTGGTAGATGAGTATGAGAATATGTCGAATATATTCTCATGTCAATATATTATCTCACACTCAATCATCCACTATTATGATTGGTTGAGAGACGAGTAAGTAACTGAGCGTTATTACATTAGTTAGTGTAAACTAATGATATTACTTATATTTACTATATACTGTATGTATATTGTATATTATAAGTTTAACAGCTCCTATATCTGTGATTAGGCGCTGCCAGGCGACCTAGAGAATCTCACCTCCTGCCCTCCACCATACGATATGCCATGGGCTATGGATGGGAAGGCGCCTCTTCGATGCTTAGGGCGGCGCCTGGCGTTAAAGTACACAGACTCTTTTTTGAGCAACCCGAATGCTGCATCATGGGTCCTGTCCCAGCCCTCCCTTGGCCACCCTAGCAGCAGGCCCAAAACGTAGCCCTCGGTATCAAGCAACGGGTACGTCTGCCTGCTGGGCCATGGTCAGCCCTTTTTCGGAGGGCGGCGTTAAGGGGGACCCACCTTCCATCCCATGTAAAATGCGTTGCCCCGCTCTCTATCAGTTTCCCCAACGTGATCTCTTCCTTCGGCATATCGCCCATTCTTATCCCAACGTAGCCTGGTGCGGAGACAGGGGCGTCGTTGAGAAGGCTGAATTCAACCTGGATCACCTGCCTGGCTGCCCCCCTTCGGCGCTTCACGGCCACCTCTTTAAGATCGAGGCCCTTTTCTGCCTGTTTCCTGGCACGGTTGGCGGCCTGCTTGCGATGCGAGTACTCCCGTTTTTTTCGCGACGATGGGCGGACATCGGCCTCCCTTTTTTCCATTGTGACGAGGATGCGTTGGGGACAGGGCCGCCCGCCGCAGCCTGATGGCCCCCTTGGGATGCGCTGCTGGCTGTTGAAGCTGGGCAGTCCATTGCTGCGCCTTGCTGCAAAGGGGGGGGGTGCGCCATGGGCCGGTCTTCGGTTGACGCTGCATCGCTGCTGACCCCATCACCTGCCTCTGAGCCCTCGTAATCTGTAAGCGCTCCGTCAAAGAGCTCCTCTAAAAGCAGGCGTTCCTTCAAAGATTCGCGGATGGAGATGCCGGTTTCAATATAGCAGGATCCCTCCGGGTTTGTATGTATGACGGGCCCTGTTGTACAAAGGCATCAGCGATTTCCTATCATGGGGTTGGGTTTACGGCCGCATAGCCATAGGGGATGGTCAACGGGCCATCCCATTGATTTGGCCCAGATACCGACTGAATGGAGGGCAGCACCTCGTAGGGGGGAGGGAGAGGGCGACAGTCGCAGGTTCGTGCCCATCGCACCCCACCCCACCCGCCCAACGGAATGCGCAGGGCCCCAAACGATCCGCAAAAGGGGACGGAGGATAAACCAGCTTGCACTGTGAAGAACCGGGGCCAGTTATGCTCACCTTTTGATCCCTGAAGCAGCAAAATAAGCCTATCCATCTGCTCTGCTGGGCAGCCTAGGGTTCGGAATGCAACGACGTGGCAAAGGGTTGTGACGTGGCCGAAGGGTGTGACGTGATTTTGTCACAAACTGCCCGTCCAAGAAAACTGGCAAACGCTGCGCTCGGTACGAGCGTGCCCGTTAAAGCCTCCGTTGGTACGACTGCTGGGGCCTAAGGCTGTGTTCTTCGATGGGTGTGATGAACGACCGCGGTTTTGCCCACACCAATTAAAAATAGAATATAAAGCGTTCATTTTTTGCAATAACACGACCCATGACCCATACCAATCCAAATAGAAATGTGGAATAGCTACCGGGAAATACAGCGATGGTAAGGGATGTAAGAACGTTGCTGTTGATGGTGATGCAGGGGGCTTTGCAAATGAAGCGACAAACGAGGGGAAGTGAATGAGGGTGTGGGTGAGGGCATGATTGGCTTGATGGGTAACGGGTTAACGGGTAGACAGTGAGGCAAGGGCGAACCGACAAGCGTGGGTACCGACGACGACGGTGAGCTCGAGCGTAATTCGTACCTTTTCATCATCATCCGACAGCCTGAGAGCACCTCCAGTGTGCCGGTACGCGAGGATGGCCTGCTTGTAGGTAAGAATACTTTCAGAAGAGGGTATATGCAGATACATATCCGTCGCCAGAGCTTGAGGTGTCGAGTTTAGGTGCTGTGCGAACGCAGATGTTGCGGATATCTCATAATGAACGTCATCATGCTACTTGTCAAGTGGAATATGCAACCTACCGGTGGGCGCTAAATGCCCGCGTTCATATCGGTGATGTAGGCTCATATCAGCAGCTGGGCAAGGGCTCGCAGTTTCCGGGCAAAGCAGGATCACTATCTTGCTGGATCATGAAGGCTGCCACCCGTACATTTTCCGTTCCATGGTCCCCACGTACACGGCTTGGAAGACCGTGCTTAGCCACAGCATCAAGGAAGACGTCCAACACCGTAGCCGCCTTATTGTTTGTGCTGCATTTCATCCCTGTGATGAAGCGGGACTTTCCATCAACAAAACCGTGAATGACAAACTTCCATCTAATGAGTTCTGAAAGGCCAATTAGCAACGAACTCTGTACCGCATGAAAGCAAGCTTACTGTGGTTGCCATCGTGGTGCCAGAGGGAATTAACCTCAGGAACGGAATACACTCGTCTTTCAATAGGTCGGTTGACGAAGCGCGGCTGTATCCCTCTCACCCTTATGAGAGACTGCTGGATGATGTCCCGAGCTACATGATGATGACCTTGAGTTCGGAGTGCGCCTTTGACAAATCCAAGACTGTAGTTCCTGTAGCGGCTTAAGATGGGCCTCACGAGCTCATCAAGTCGAGCCGGATCACTTCGGAAGGCGAACCCTGTTGGTCCCATAGGATGCCATTCCCTCGCAAATGTCCCATCTGGCTGAACGACGGTTTGGATAACCGGAGGGGCAGGTTCCGCCAGGTTATATTCCAACATGCGTCGACGTACTGTCCTGGTGGAACAGTCTAGTTCCTTGGCAATGTCTTTGAGCGTCCAACCCTGGCTCACATGTGCCAACCAGTTTATGTCTATCTCCATCCGTGGGCGACCGCCTAACCCATGATCCTGTGGTGTTCTCTGGATCAAGGGAATCAGGTCCCTTGTCAAGTCGTCATTCGCTATAGTCACAGCATCTTCCAAAGCTTTCTGCATGCTTAAGATCGAGTCCTGCAATATGCTATAGTTTTCTTCACTTAATAAGTTCTGAGCCTGTTCCCAGAGAGCTGTGAGTAGATATATCATGGCTATGATAAACACCGCACCCTGTTCGCGTTCGCAGCAAAGGCGCGAACCTCATCTTGCTGGGTATGAAGGCGAACCACAGAGCCATTTTGGATACGCAAGGTCTCATTTACACGACGTCCAACGCTTAAGTACGCGTTAACAAGAGCTTGTTGTTGGTTATCCATGAAGATGAGCTTGGACAATTCAAACCCAGGGGCGGTGCCTTGAATTTAAACGCATTTAAATGCTGAAGCGGAACTTCAATCCTGAAATTTTCACCGCAAACAGTATTCTCAGTGAAACAAAGCCAAGCTCCCTCCCACGCATGTCTCTGCGCCGCTCTGCTCGACTACATATACCTGCCATCAGTCCTGAGGAGAGGATGGTGCCTCTTGTAGAACGAGGAAGAAATAGCAGGTCTGGCAACTCTGGACCTCAGGAATCGCACCCAGGCTCTCCAGTTGATGGACCAGGCGACGCGGCTATGTCCGGTAGGTTGTATGGATTATACCCCAGTTCTTCCATTCACAGTGGAGTCAGACGTCAATGAACCCAACCACGGTTCTTCAGGCCTGCCAGAACCATTATTGGTACCAACCCAACCAGTAACTGAAATAGAGCCTGAAGAACGAGAGGTCCTGCTCGAAGCATTTAACGACTTTCATTATCAACAAATGTTGCAGGAGGCCAGCACCCTTTATCCTTTCGGTCCCAATACCATCATAGGAACGGTATCTATTCCAGAGGAGGCCCTCCCTGCGTCGGAGCCCAGACACACAGAGACGGCCACAGAAAGCTCCCACATGGGTAATGGTGTGGGAGGTGCAGCTGGTGTTAACGATGTCAATGTGAATGCCGTTCAACAGCAAAGTGCCGTCGCCCTCGCGCTTCAAGGGGAACCAAATAGTTCCTTCCTGACTGTTACACTGATGAACTTGAGCCAACCCACTACCAACGAGATACTCAATCACCTGACGAACAGCACCGAGGCCAACACCCGTGCATTGTGTCAGCAGTTGGATGCGCTCCCCAGTGGGGAGGTTAACGTTGGGACTGCCAGGAAACCTGTTTTTATCGGTAATCTGCACACACATCGTGGAGATCCGAACGTCCGCTACAGGGTCCTAGGCACCATGGAAGAGGTTCGGAATGATGCCGACAAGTATCTGATGCCATGCATAGATTGCCCAGAGGCAGACAGCTATCGTCAATTTCCAGAACCACCTATCTCATCATCCATTCCTTTGTTGATTCTCTATTTTGAGCGTCAGGTCAGTCCTTTATCACAGACAACGAAGAGATTACTGACTTTGCTTGGATATACACAGGATGCCTCTGCTACAACATCCAACATGGCTTCTACAGTGGCGATGTCACCCAACATGGCTTCTACAGCGGCGACGTCAACCAAAAAGACCAGACCGATGCTGGAAGACGGGGTTGGCAGGTACCTCAAGGCGACTATAGATTCGATGTTGATTGGGGTATACCATGAACACGTCGTTCGGTACCGCCTCACCCACAAAGCATATTCAACCATAATCATGGCGCGGCTCATAGAAACGGCTTGTATCGACGTAAACGTCAACTACGATACCGGCAATGCCAGATCGCATAAAAACCAGACATATAATGGACCCGATGTAGCCCTGGATGATGTTGTGTTATTTTTTATGGATCAAATGCCTCCCAACTTGAAAACAACGAAGGGAATGACCACGGCACCGTCGACTTTCAGTAACTATCGAACGTGGCACTTGCGAGCCAAAGATTGCCTTGCGGCTTTGGAAGGGAAATGCGTCCCCGAAGGAAACAATTCTGAGTTCGTTGAATTAGTCAAGAAATTGCTGGACACCAAGCTGACGAACCTTGGCGTGCTTGATCCAAAGAAATATGGTTCTTGGGAGCGTTTTACGGAAAGGATCTGCTTGTTGAAAGACGTCGCAGAGGGCAAAACCGGTACAGCTTGATTAGAAATTGAATTGTCGTAGCAAACTCCTTGTCAATTGGATTGGTTGAGATTGTTTCTGTTTGCCGGTCAGAAAGGTGTCCATAGAGCTAGCTAAATCGTCGAGTCCCTTACGGTTATTCATGATGCATGAACATTGATCGGCCGCCAGCGGTCGCCAGAAATGGATAAGGAGGGCACGCCGTAAACCGTTGTCAGACAAGATCATTAGTACATGTAAATATATTTATTATATCAGACTCTCTAACGCACTGTCATAGTCTCCCCATCGCCCGTAGTGGGGGGACAAGAAAAGTTGTTGAACTTTGAGAGGAGCTTATGTATTACCTTTGTTGATATATGGGATTGTTGTGGCATATTATAACTGTTAATGACGAGGAGACGATGCTGGTTTGGCCCATCAAATTGCATCTAATCCCACGACTTCACAAAATAGGCCCCCCGAAAAGAGGAAAGAGATAGCCAGAAAGCGGCACACTACGAGGCAGCGCGCCCTATGAATTTTGACTCGAGCAAGACTCAGCGAGCGATGGCTGTTACAAATACATGTACACACAAAGAAGGTAAGAGATTGGTACATAAAAGGAGAAAATGGGAAAGGGTGGGAGGGTAGCGCGAAAAATGTGTGAAAAGCCTGAGCTCTGCAGTGGGAGGAAAAGAGGTTAGTGAGGCGACTGGGGAAAAAGAGAACGGCAAACCTGATGGAGCTAGGTGGGGAGCAAACGCAAAAGCTGACGAGCAAGTGTGAGGGCCTGAACCTGAAAGACCTCAGTCCTCTGTCCCTGTCAAAGCGTGAACGCAGGTCCAATTGTTCTGTCGACAGCTATGTCAAAGATACCCTTCGAGTTGGACCTGCCAAGCCTGAAGCTGCGAAGCAGATCGCAATGTACAGTAACCCCCTTCGGACCCCTTTTCTCGCCATCCACAGCTGAGAGTGAAGGCTACGTCGTCATCATGTCACAGCTTTCAAGCGGGAGGAGATCCAGCAGCCGTGGATGCCCTAGCGCTCTCTTCCTGTCCCCGGGTCAGCGAAATACAAACGATGCCATACGTGATAACGTACGCTTCGCTTGAGCCAATGATCTTCTCCGCCCCATGAGTGATCATCTCCAATAGCTCCTCCTTGTTTGCTGTGACGGCTGGATGGCATATTAATAGCATGAAACGAATGATATGACGCTGATAATACTCACTTCTCGTCTGCTGTTGATGGCCTTGTTGAATGACCAGCTAGTCAAGCCGCAGTTTCTGGGCTGCTCGCTCCAGCATCCGTTCTTCTACACTGTCTTCTGCGACAAGACGAAACACATAGACTTGTTTCGTCTGCCCAATACGATGGGCGTGGTCCATAGCTTGAAGATCCGCTTGCATTGTCAAACAACGACAAGATATTCGCAACATCCAACCCACCAGTCACTGTCATAGAGTACGACGATATCGGCCGTCGTTAGGTTGATTCCAAGACCACCAGCTTGCTGAAGGACCTCTACAATCCTCTTTCTCCTTTCTTCCTCTGCCTCGGTCCCACTGTCATCTTTGTGCAAGAAGCTGTCAAGATCTTCGTAATTAAATGAAGATCCTCGGACAAATGAAATTGAGAAGGGCGAAAGGCTCCTTGAGGGTGTTTTGAAGGGCGTGCCGGTGATCAACGTCTGACCTTGGGAATTGAAGGAGCGGACGATCTGTGACAGGATCGAGTCTACATTCTTGATGCGGTGAGCCTCGTCTATGACAGTGTATTTGAACGAAAATTTCTTTACATAGCAAGGATTTCTCTATTAGGCAAATTTCGTATGACGCGATGAAGACTTCGAAATATTGGAATAATAGGCAGTTGGCGATGAGGTCTGCATGTTCCTCTTTGGTTCCGGTCAATGTGACAATGTTGAAATCTGGAGTCCATCGTTCAAATTCTCGCTTCCAGTTTTGAAGCGTAGATTTGGGAATGACGATAAGGTGAAGGCTGGATATGCCGCAGTAATGCCTGAGATAGGCGAGGAATGGTATCTTTGAAGAGTTTTGTCACCAATGATTCGACGCAACGTCATGGGCCACGTACCATCTCGTCTGCCAAGATTCCATTCAAACCGTTGTGGTGCAATGAAACCATCCAATTCTGGCTTTCCAACTGGTAAGGCCTCATCGTCCCGTAGATGACTAAACCGGCCTTAGCGGGAATGAGGAACAGGTTTTTCAAATGAGCTTACAGTTGGGCGATTCCTCCAACACCATTGGTTGATCATCCCCAGCAGCAGCAAGCCCTCCGTCCTTCAAAAGTTCTTCGTCTTCCTCTTTCGGTGACGAGTGCTAGTGTCTCTAGACAGCGATGAGTACGCGATCAATGAAGCATCAATAAGATTTGCATACGCTGCCTTTGTTCTGCTACGTCCCTTGGGCTTCGGTTGCGAGTCTAAAAGGGCCGCATATTCGGGGTCTCGGTGCGCTCTAATAACGGTGTTAAACAGGTAATGTTGCAGATGCGAACGTCGAAGCTTTATATCCATGAAGTGTTTGAATAGCTCGGTTTGTCCCAAAAGATAAGAATATCACTTCACGGTATCCGCCACCTGCAACTTTGTATCGACGTTCTGCTTGAACTTGCATTTTCACGGCTGCCAGCGGACAGTTTCTCCTCCTGAGTACACTTATGAATATTTCTGTTCTGATAGCGAGAGTAGACGCGACGTACTTTTTCCACCTCATCCTCACTCATAAGCTCGTCCTCTTCTGCCCCTTCTACGTATTCGCTCTCGCCATCAGCGCTTTGGACTTGGCTAGACAGACAACTCAATTGATAAATGCACATCGGACTTGTCTAGAGACGAGGTTGCTTGGTACAACATCACTCAGGATGTCTTCCTCCATTGGCTCGACAGGTGTAAATGTCTGGATCCCGGTGAGAACAAGTGGCAGCGAAACGAGACACAGCTTACACTTTCATTGTGGAAGTTGCGATGGACGCGTGACCGTGACCATGACTACATGTGATAATATGTTCGTTTTCATTAGTTTTCACAACTTGAAGCTCACTCACTAGCTTACTAGATGAGGGCGTCCGAGCACAGAACTGCAGGATTAGCACAACTACGGTGAAAATTTGCCCTATCCGCCCGACGAGGCTCAGGGCCATCGCGTGTAACGATCGGTAGGAACGACGATAAGGTGAAGGCCGGATATGTCACAGTAATGCTTGAGATGGGCGAGGAATGGCATTGTAACGAATTGACTTGGTAACAGGCCTGGGTGCAGCCCACTCTGCATCCGACGTCGCTGGTGTCTCTGGCTGGCCATGAGGCCTGACTGACACCGATTTTGCATACCGTTGTGGGTTCACAACGCATTCTTTGTGAGCCGTACACTTGGGATGGCCCTTATAGTCGAAACGGGGTTGACTATTCCCATCCTCCTTGCTCTTGAGGAAGTACCGTTTTCCGCATGCATAGGCGGGGTTTGCAGGAGGGGGAGCGAGGGCGATGATGGGCGCCTCTCCTCTCTGTAACTCTAGATATTCCATGAGCCGCAGTGTATCGTTGTACCCTTGTCTTCAAGCCCCTCTAGTTGGTTCGAGATGCGTAGTATTTCCTCCCATGTATCACGGGTACATGCTTTTCGAAGCAAAGTGCATGGGGAGAGCTGATAAGAAACCTGGCGGTGTCTATCCCCGCCCCTGTCCCTATCCCTCATGCGGAGATCGCCAGCCCAGTTGTCCGACCCCGTTTTCGATCATCACACGCATGCTCACGGGGTACACGTCAATCTGGCCAACCCAGCTGCTCCCTTTTGCTCGGCCACTGTCAACACGCCCCTCCGAGCCCGCCCCACCATCACTGGCAAGATGTAGCCTGCAACACCCCAGGGCCCTCCCAGACTCTGGACGATGATCTACGCTACCTCAGCACTTCTCGTCATCAAACCCGTCTTTCATCGTAGAATTGTGATCGATACGACCTATATCTGCACCTATCTTGCCTTATCGATCTCGATATCTCCATCGACGCGAGAGGTGACGAACGGCCGGGATGGATCCCTCTACCCTTCCTCACGATCCTCTTCTACCCAGATTGTCAATCGATACTCTCCCCATGTCATCGCCAACGTATTCTTTGGCCACACTCATGACTGGATCGGACCGAGGATCACCCCTCAACCAACCTCAACAGCGGATACCGTCTCTATGAAGTCGACCCTGATGGTTTCAACATTTACGATGCAAATATCTTTTATAGCGGCATCTCTAGCTTCCTGCCAGCCCTTAATGAAACTGGGCCCATATTCAACTTTGAATAGTTGACGCGAGATATGTACAACCCCACTGTGTCCTGGCCTGCAGACATGTCTCTGAATGTGATGTAACCGGCGTTTCTCAGGTGAAAGAAGGCGGGACTTGTGGCCACACAGGGTTTACAACGATCAAAGATGACCACTACGACCTCACGAGGCTCACTGTTGTCCTCGCCACAACCGACTTCTCCCGTTGTCTCTTGACTTTAACAGCCTCCCTGCCTGCTGCCACCTCGCCACTTCCGCATCCGCCCTGTTACATGTATACCTGCCCCCCTGCATCCGACAACTCCAATCCCAATATCGGAACTAGTACGCGTGGAAACGTGATCATCCACAGCCCTCACCCCACATATCATCAAATAAGGTCTCTCCACACTACAACCTCTCACTGCTGTCCGACATCTGGATCCCCAATATCAGAACTATGTATTCTCGTGAAGAGTGTTGCTCAAGGGAATATCTTTTCGACATCATTGATACCATATCATTGTCAGACTGGGCATCATGTTTATGGTAACTACCGATACCAATACATGTAATAGATTAATTAGATGAGGCTATGCATATTAAAGATGGCCTTGGACATGCCACGCGAAGCGATGAAGTTTCCTGATGCTATGGGATCGTTAATGATCATGAACAACACGCAATTTGCTTGTTACGACAATGGTACAGTAATCATGCACATGAGTGAGCACTAGTAATCATTGGTGATTGGCGATGCTCCAGGGTATGGCAAATTTTAATCTATTGGTACTATCATCATGCCCAATGATCAGGTCACGATGGCCTCCTTGAAGAGGCAATAAGTGATCATGATGAACCACTGATGAACCGCCTTCATTCACGATCTTTCCTGATGTTTAACGAAAGATCTTGATGATGTATCGTGATCACGGGAAAATCACGAGTGATCATTACCTTTTTGGCAGTGCTTGGACGTTTTGTCCAATTCCGCGGCACATAGTTCCCATGACTATTGATGTTCGTTTTGTGTAGTAACAGTGTAAGGCACTGGGACACGCCAATTCCTGCGGGTTCAAGCTCTTATTCCTTCCGTCTTCCACATATCCCCAGGTACGCATATAACTGCTAATCCGTGAGGTAGTATGTTGAATTCATATTGTTTCGTACCATGAAATCGATCATGAAATCGATCATCAACCGCCGGCATTACGTCGCCCTTGCAGCTGTGTCCAGATCCCTGGACTCTGTTACAGTATGTCAAAACTAGGGTAGCGACGAATATAAAACAATCACCAGCTGTCGACACTGCCAAGGCTCCCTCTCCAAGCTGCCATCCCCAGGGTATGCTAACTCTAGTGCTATGTCTTCTTTTCAGCCTTGCTGCTGTTCTTGCACTCATCCCGCACAAGAAATCACGTCTTCCTTACCCTCCTGGACCGCGGCCAAAACCATTCATCCGTAATGCGCTTGATATTCCCATTGACCTGCCATGGGTCAAGTACTTGGAATGGTCGAAGCGTCTTAATAGTATGTTTTACTCTTGGTATCAGAGACTATCGAATATCTGGACGATACCATATTTTAGGCGACATCGTTCACATGTCAGCGTTGGGCAAGCACATCGTCGTCCTACACAAGATGGAAGATATAAACGAGCTCTTAGAGAAGCGCTCGGCTATATACAGCAACCGTCCCTATATCCCAATTACTGAACTGTGAGGAGGCCTTTGACAATGACGTCCAATTCTGACACGCATTTTCAAGGCTCGGCGTTGACAATATCACCGGTTTAATTCCTTACGGCAATGAATGGCGAAGGCACAGGAATTTCTTTCACGAAGGTCTCAGAAAGGAACAAATGCCACTTTACGAGGGAACACATACAGAAAAAGTCCATCTCATGATCGATCAGCTGCTTGACAATCCAAACGATTTCAGAGAACAATGCAAATGGTGCGTTTTCTAGATATACTTCGATTGACAGCTGCTTATTTCACCTTACAGGCTAAGCGTTGCCATTACCATGTCAACGACATTTGGGTACGATATTCCCGCCGGAGATGTACATCATAAATATATTACTTCGGCGGAACGGATTTTGGCCGCAGTGACTGTCCTTTGTTCCCCGTCAGGGACAATTATCAATGCGATTCCAATCCTCAGGCATATACCCCCTTGGTTTCCTGGAGCGTTTACACAGAGATACGCAGCAAACGCAAGGAAAGCCACGATGGCATACAAGACTGAGCCATTTGAATGGGTCAAATCGAGATTTGTACTTACTCACCTCGCTTCCCGTGTTTGGAGTAAGCTGAAAGTTGTTCTCAGCTCGCAGGGACCGCTAAAGATTGCGTATTGACGAGGTTGATGAGCCATCGTCTCAAGGATGATGGTGTGACATTCGAAGATGAAGAAAGCCTTAGGGATACGATGGCACAGGCTTATCTCGGTACGCTTTTCCTCAAATTTCATTTCTTGCAAAGTTGCTGAACGCGAAGATCAGCTAGCATAGAAATGGTATGCAGCAATGGGTATTATTGACGAAGATACGCCCAGCAGCGCAGCGTCTAAGTATTAAAGTGAATACTTACTTAGAGTGGAGTGTAGAGTGGCGGTGACGACCTCGAACGATAACTCACTATCCTATGGATATAGGATGTGGTGGTAAGAGGAGAAGGAAGGTTCTTATTTGTACCTACGTACAGGTAGTCTTATATACTACTAGTATCCTAATAAGTACAATGTATAGTAAATAGAGGAAGAGCTGTGCATGACGTATGATATGACGTCTAGCGCAGCTATGACGCGTCTACCGCAGTAATGGGATGACGCAAGCGACTATAGGATATTCCAGTATCCTATGTATGTATATGTACATGTATATATGAATATACATGTATGTACATCTAATCTGTATATCCTAATCTATAGGATAAGATATGATGTGTTATCTTATATGAGATAAGATAAGATATACGTTATCTTATATGATTAGATAAGATAACTTTAACACACCCCCTCGCTAAGTTATCCAGGAATATATGAAATATCTTTATACGAGTCACCGGAATTGTAAGACTTGAAAGTCTTCACGGAAGATCTCTCGTTTCGTGTACAAGTACGGGGATCCAGACTATATGCTGCTTTCACCTTAATCCCTTGTATTTATATATTTCTTTTAATATTCCTATAATGCTTGTTGTATACGTTATACAATATTTATCATTGTTTGATCCTAAAGGTATAGGATATGACTTTGTCGAAAAGCCAATACAATGATGTATATTGTTTGAATCGATTTATCAAAAATCGAGTTTCCTGTCATATTGATAATATCCATTATAAAAGCACCCCCAGGCTTCAAGCCTTACAAAGTGTGTGAAATCATATTTATCGAGAAGGGGCTTGTTCTACTGCCTTCGCTGTCTCTGATATGATTTATTACTTTGTTTGATAAAGGATAAAAATATATCCTTAAGTGCTAAATGAATATTCTTGGCAGGTAAACGATAACGTTTAACAACTTGCATAAATATCAAGCTATGTAAATAGCAGGATATATGACGATGATTCTTTGTTTGAAAAGAATCCTCTGATGGATATGCGAGTGTGTATATGTCGCATTATCAAGTAAAAACTTGATATGTCTTCCTAAATAAACTATTTAGACGAGTATAGTATCTCTACAAGGGGAGCTTCCTCCCTTGCAAATACTCTTTGCTCGTATGTGTAACGAGTGCAATAATCATTCCTTGTTTCTTTACAAGTTCTGATTATGTACGCTGACTCGTGTGTTCTCCTATTATATTTAAAGGCGTCCAACGCCTTATGTGGTGTAAAGGTGACTAGCACCTTAAATCGTAAAGGAGTATATATTCTCTTAGCACAGCAATACGAGAATATGATGTGGCGTGTTCACTTGATCGACAAGTCGCACGCTTGACGATTTTACTTGTGATGACAAGTGTAATCGTATTGTGGTCTAATATAATTGCTTGTCCTTGTAAAAACAAGTATGACGACAAGCAAATTATGTTTATAGACGGTTGCCCAGATAATTCTTATACATCATGGTTTACATCTCTGTTATATCGATAAAAACTCCTTTTTAAATTTCGATAAAGAGTTCAACCATGTGTCTTGAAGAATATCTTCGTTATCCAGCAGATCGAAGTCCTTGGGTCTTTAAAGGACTTATGCTTGTATAAGCATATTGACCCGTCTGCTATTGAATAACAACTGTTCCCTTCTATAGATATGTGTGTATATCTTGTCTTTTGTAAATGATGATAATCCGTCTGGTATGATGATTTGCATATCATTAAATCCTTTATAATCACTTTTGTAAAGGATGGTATTTGGTTGTGATTCCATATATCCCTATTTTGATAGGAACGCACAACACCAGCGGGGAGACGAATCTCCTGATCTCATAATAATGAGATGAACTTCATCATTATCCAATTCCTGAGCATGTGTGACGATTATTAAACTTGAGCTTATATTTGATAAGCTTTCTTGTTTTAATCGTGTAAGTGAATCCAGATACATTTTACTGGATGCTCATACAGATATGATTTCCTACTTGACTTATACGTGGTGGTCATCCACATTTGTAATATATCTTGGTAATCATTATAAAAGGGTTTTACCATATATGATCAGCAGTAAGAACTGCTATAAGTGCCCGGCGCATTTTATCTTAATATAAAGATAATTTGCTGGCAGTATTGTGTCTGCCGTACCCGACGATCATTAATGATGTAATCCTTTATTAGACACTGTGTACAAGAAGTTTATTCTTGTATTATATATATGCTATATTTATTGTACCTTGTGTATGGATACAAGATACGAATATGACTTTAAAGGTCTACACCCACAGGGATACGACCGTTGTCATGACAAGTTTTAATTGAGGATCCAAGAACGATCGACGTTCTGCATTCACTCATACTTGTATATTTGGGGATTTGCGCAAGGCAGGCGCCACCCCATTATAGCATATTGAATCTATTTTTGATATAGATTCTTACGACGAAGAGGATTTACTTGTATTGACGACAAGTATAATTATAAGTGTTTGTATAGAAGAACAAACACTTATATAATATCTCGTATGAACGAGATTTTGACCTCTAAGTCATTTAAGTGTCAATGACTATCTTTTTTGGACGATATATTCAACATGAACACGTCTACTGGGAAGGTATAACTGCGACGTTATCCGATATAGGTTTCCTTTTCAGTACAGCCTATATTAATCCTTAAACAAGGATTATTCCTCTGTTACGTGTAGTCCGTTGGCAAGCAATGTCCTCTTAACTCTGTTAATTCTTGTTCTACCTTAGTTCTATTTTATCTTTATGCATTATCCAGATGCAATAAGAGTATAGAACATAATCAGGGAGGTCTCGTTGAATGATTTTGAATATCCTTTTTGATGTTCAATGTATAATGACAACATTAAACCGAAATTCGTTATTTATAAAGATCCTCCTTATGAGTTGGCCGAAGCTCATTCATATACGGTATATTTTGGCAATGACAATATGTCCTTGCTAATACCGCCAGGAAGATCATAACGATATTTCGAAGTCATAGCAGTATTGTGTCTGCTGTGTCCCTGAATAACCCACAATATATAAATATTGCTACCTATCCAAAGATTGACCTGTACAAGTTTATTTTCGTAGCAGTATTGGGTCTGCTGTATCCCCAAGCGATCCACAATATATAAATATTGCTAACCAACCTGAAAACCGTCAAAACTTGTGTAAGGAAATTCTCCATTGTTCGGATGAGACCAAGAACTAGAGTTAATTAAAGAGGGTGTTGAATTGTATGCAAGGTGTTCCTATCTTTAGCTTTTGAGGGCCAAGATCTGTACAAGGAACTAAATGTATTCCAATAATCCAACCGTAATATCGTATAAACGATATTTGGGAATCTGTATTTTGAAAGGAACTGGCGCAAGATTAACATAACTATTTCTTTGTTGTTTTTAAGCACCATTGATTCTTATAAAGAAAATACTGTTATATGTATGGAGAGGATATGTGAGGTTATTTGCGATAAGCCATAAGACAGGCTTATTTGAGATATGCATTAACCTGGCATTCCATATAATACACGTTCCTGACTAGGATATTTGTCAGGAGTGTAATGTCATATTGTAAAGACGAGACGCTTTCAAGACCGTATAAGTTTCAACGGCAAGGAGCCTTCTCTATACAATAGACGGGGATAAAACTCCAATACATATGTTTGTTCGTGTTCAGGCATCTGTATATTATCGAGGGAGCTTCCTCCTCTAATACAGTTGATGACCATGATTATGGGCCTATGTTTAATACGCAACCATAATATATACAATATGGGCCTATATCTAATACGCATCCATGATTGTATCTGTATACAAGTTATATCGAATACTTGTTTTGATTGGTCATATTTACAAGTCATATTGTACTTGTTTTTTTGCAATGATTCCCCCTCAATCAAGACAGGGATTGTAATTGCTTGTTTTAGCCTGATAGAATCATGTATATTTTTGACATGATCTATTATCACATATAGATTGATGTGATATGAACAGTATTCTTATTTTAACATGTGATGATTTATAAAAATCATCTTCATGTATTTAAAGAAATCAATGATTTCGTCAATTTATCATCTTTATAAAAAGATGTAACCGTTCTTGTGTTTCACACAATACATTATCCAACATAACAACGTTGGTCAACGTATATGGTCATGGTACATGTATTTCACTCAAGGATGATCTGGTTCCTATAGATAATCATTTAGAATTATAATCCACAATTCTTAAAGCTATAAGAATTATTTCGAGGTATTTTAGTTACGTCTGTCCTGTTATTGGAAAACCTATTTTAAATATGAAAAGGGGATGAGCGCATGGCGCCGCCGTACAATTCAATTTATAGGTTGAGTACAGAAATACTCTGGACGTTTATATATGCTTATATAGATAAGCATGAAAGTCTATTCTTATACAAGTGATCGAAATTCCCTTGTATGCGACAGTATTCTGGCAATGATGATAAATCCTTGCTAACGTCGTTAAAGAATGACGGTGTTTATACCAAGAAATTTGTTATCTCCAACAGATAATGTTCAGCAGTTTGAAACTGCTATTGCGACTACAGTGTTATGAGACACTTTCAAGACCGTGCTATTTCAACGGCAAGGAGCCTTCTCAAGTGTAGGAAACCATATTATGAGACGTTTTCAAAACCGTGTGAGTTTCAACGGCAAGGAACCTTTCTCAAAGGTAACACATTACTGTTATCTGCAAATAGATTATAGCCGTTTATAGGCTATAAATATCGGTTTGCATTTGTGGAGAGCTTTTTAAAGATATTGTTTTTATAGTGTAGACATTATAGATATTTCTGAATGACGAAGATAATATGTGTTGATGCTTGTATATGACAAGCGTGATAATCTTTCTTCAAGTGATCGAAATTCCCTTGAACGCGGTATATTCTGGCAATGATAATGATCCTTGCTTAATACCACCAGAAAGATTTGTATATAAGTAATCGGGATTGCAAGGCATATGCCTACACGATTTCCTTATTTTGAATATAAATTGTGTGACAAGTAATCGGATTTATAAGGAGTGATCCTTCACGATACTCTTGTGTTGATGACAATTTATATATTACATATATATCTTCCAGAAATTATCTAAGTCTATGCTATATTGTTCTTCTACCCATTGATCATAGCTATTCATAGCCATGAAATTTCCATAATGACGCTCAAAATCTTCATGAGCATCATAAAATTCCTCCTGGGAATTTGTTATTCTTGTATCCAACGAGTCTGTCAAAGGCTCGTGTGATAAAGGTGAAGGCGTGGAAACATTTGATTTACATGATTTAAATGAATCATGTGTGGAGTCTGATTCCGGATCAGATTCGGGCTGTTGGACTAATAGTGGAGATCCTCCCCTGATGTAATCAGGCTTGCTACTATTTTTAAAGTCTTCCCAGCGCAAATGTGTAGGCTGTGGATGCGGCGAGCATCTGCAGCGGCCTTTGCCTTTGTTTGTTAAGGAGGCATTAGCTAAACAATTTTCCGTATGCAAGTTAGGGTCTTGCGTTGACGGAGATAATTGGTTTATAGCTTTATGCCGTGACGACCATGCCGAACGAATTTCACTAGCAAGTTGCTGGACTCTGATCGGTCCAACTTGTGTGGCAGTGTTTCCTGAACGAACTGCCTTAGGGCTAGAGTAATTCGTATTGATAGCGGTAACGGATGATGTAGCCGCTGTTTGGTTGATCCATTTTAATGGAACAGCCCTAATGGTCGTAAGTGCTTTATTTAGATGAGCAGCCGGGAATTGATGTCCCTGTGCTGCTATGTGTCTATAACGAGTGATGATTTTATTTATAGATCGATCATGATCTATTTTGTCCAGTGATCCGTCAAGGATTGCTGGCGAATCATCTTTGTAACGTTCTTGCAAGAACATCCATAGGAGTCTTGCGTTGTAAACGTGTTGATAAAGCTCAAAGATTGTAAAGGACAATCTGAGCTTAATGGCGTGTAACGCCTTCTCGTTTTGTACAAGCTCATCAGCTTGTATGATGATTGCTGCCTTATTGGTGGCAGTGATCGGCGCAATTACTGCTTTGAGGTGAGCAGGGATTGCATTTGGAATAACGGGACACATGAATACCATCAGATTTGAGATCTGAAAGTATGCCGTTATTTGTCGTGCCCAGGCACGATAATTGTCTCCTTGTAATTCGGTGACAAGGGAACATAAAGCGCTGTCTTCTTCTTTGGTAAAAGAAGACATGACAAGAATGTCGATAAAGGTTTCTATTTATATAAAACCTTATGGAAATGTCGGTGAACAAGATGCGTAGATCTTGTATTGGAGTGGGTGAGCGAGAAATGTTATTTCTTGCTTCTTGATGATGGAACGATTGATTGAGATGAAATCAATTGATCGTTTGATGGATTATTTATAAATTCAATGATTTATATCTATTTTAAGGATTTTATTAATGAAGGTGTCATTACATAAACGACAACGACTTCATAGGCGAGGGTGTCATAACGAATACGACAACGACCTTGCGTGCAGCGTTATGAGCTACAGCCAAGCATAATAATGCCTAGCACCAGGATCGATCCGAGGAACATGTACCAGACTTGTGTGCCTGACCTGTAAACGAGTATGACATGCATAAGGTCCGCGGACTGCAGTGCGCCTGCGGCAACTGCCTGGTCCCAAAAGGTACCAGTTGTCTTTGGAAAAGGAAAGGTGTCCGGTCCATAAACCGTCCGTGACCACCTTTATAAGCACTCCCAGTAACAATATGAAAGTATACGTGGATGCCTTTTGAGCAGAGCCAACGGCTAATCTAAGGCGCTCTCTAGGAGTGGACGCCTAATAGTCTGCGTGTATGGTCCACAATGGGACCCCAGCACGACCTTTATACTTTGTGAAAGTTACTACGGGCCATATGATCTACATACGGTAACTAAAGGCACTAAGGGCCTTATAATGGAATATCGTGCATGAATACCCCAGTCACATCACGGAGGGCAAGTATAACTCCGTGGGGGTCAAGGTTGCCATGCCAGCCTTGAGAAACATAGGTGGTACCCTTATCCCTGGGTGCAAGGAGATCCCCCTAAAGCCCTAGGGTCCGGGCGCATGTCATAAGCTCGTATGTCAGGTACAAGAACTCAGTTAAATTAACGGATGCCACTCAGGTCTCCGACCCGCACAATACTATACCTGTTCACACATCTTGCATGGTAACATGCCTGGAGGCGATGGTGATGCAAGCAATACCATGTCGGGGCCCATAACCTGACGAAGATACGCCCAGCAGCGCAGCGTCTAAGTATTAAAGTGAATACTTACTTAGAGTGGAGTGTAGAGTGGCGGTGACGACCTCGAACGATAACTCACTATCCTATGGATATAGGATGTGGTGGTAAGAGGAGAAGGAAGGTTCTTATTTGTACCTACGTACAGGTAGTCTTATATACTACTAGTATCCTAATAAGTACAATGTATAGTAAATAGAGGAAGAGCTGTGCATGACGTATGATATGACGTCTAGCGCAGCTATGACGCGTCTACCGCAGTAATGGGATGACGCAAGCGACTATAGGATATTCCAGTATCCTATGTATGTATATGTACATGTATATATGAATATACATGTATGTACATCTAATCTGTATATCCTAATCTATAGGATAAGATATGATGTGTTATCTTATATGAGATAAGATAAGATATACGTTATCTTATATGATTAGATAAGATAACTTTAACAATTATATGTTATTACTCTCGCCAACTAACCTTGAACAGATTCAAGCCACACAACTGGTGTTCTTTATGGCCATGGCGCTTTACCCTTCGGTACAAAAACGAGTTCAGGATGAGATTGACAGAGTTGTGGGAACGGATCGACTACCCTCGTACGAGGATAAGCCCTCGTTGCCTATTGTCGAGGCCGTAGTGAGGGAGACCTTACGCTGGAGGCCCGTTGTACCTCTTGGTGTTCCCCATGCCACAGTTAAGGATGATGTATACAAAGGCTATTACATTCCAAATGGTAAGCTGATTTCGTCACGTCCAAGTTACCATTACTACTCGTATTCTTTATTCTTCAGGCACGCTGGTTATGGCGAACGCGTGGTAGGTTTCCAAGCTTTTTGTGGATCATCTGGTTCATTTCCAACACGTTCTCAGGGCAATCAGCCAGGATGAAACAGTATATGAGGAAGCCAACTCGTTCTATCCTGAACGCTTTCTTAATCCGGACGGCGATCTGGTCGACGACACGGTTGAATATACTTTTGGCTATGGACGCAGGTGTGCACCTTTCCTGGACATGTTCTACTATCCGTCATTCGCTACTTAACAGGTTCTGTCCCGGAAAGTTCATGGCTAGACATGTCGTAAGTCTCGCACATTCAAAGATATACTAGTAGTCTCTCTGATATTGTTCAATAGATGTGGTTCATGATTGCTTCAGTGCTATCGGTCTTCAACATTTCGAAAGCAAAGGATGAAAACGGAAGGGAGATTGATATTGATCTGGATGCATTTAGCAACGGACTCTCAAGGTATGTCACGGTCATACATTTTCGGATAGCTATGCTGAAGTTAACCGGGATCTTAAAAGCTCCCCAAAGCCATTCAAATGCACTATTGCCCCTCGATCTCCTCAAGCTGCCAAAGTCGTTCGTGCGGCTTCTATGGCTGTGAGGAAAAACACAAGCACAACATAAACAGTTGACGATAGTTATGGCAATCGCTATCAGTACGGAGAATTCTTGTATACAGACATCGTTCTCCCTTCATTTCCACTCATGCAAACTATTAATTGGTACTGGTCAGAACATATATATTGAATGCACATGCAAAGGTAGCGAACAGCATCGGTGCTCGCGTCTCAGTTGAAAGCGGCTCCTCCCCTCCGAGATGGTGCCCGGTAACGGATTGCGGCAGAGGCTGAGTTTAGTCAACCACTTCTCGCCGACTCGGACCCGTCAATATCATCGAGGTGGGCCTACAAGTCGGTCTTTTCTGGCGATTCGGATCCAACCTGGTGTATCGTTGGTAAGACACGAAAGTATGATCAACTTGAAAGAGAGAGGAATCGGAGGAAGATGAGGGGAAAGTAAAGGAGGTGTTGAACCCTCGTCCGCTTTTTTTAGCACCCTAGCGTCCCAGTCTGGAAGAGATGGTGAGAAACATTCCCCTTTTCATCTCGAATCACTGACGGGCGATATCCGCCAGAAGCCCTCGTTCCATCGGAAAGTTCTAATTAGTTCAGAGTGCGATTCCCCACATATCCAGGACCATCAGTTGAATCGTTAGGATAAATCTGCCTTTCACCCTTTTGACCTTACTGGACAACATCACCCCGTTGACACCGAGCAGCATGTCAGACAAGGCGCTCTCAGTCTCCACAAACATCAGCGACGAGAATGAAGCTTAATGTTTCCGCGTCACCTGTCGTACGGGCGGTGGAATGTCCGCGCCCATATTGTTTGCTGTGGGCAACGGCCCACCTTTGGCCCAACATCGAGTAGGAGAGAATACCAAATTCAATTTGAATTTGCGGGAACAGTCAGAACTAATCTGCCTTTCTACAGAAGGAACAATAGATGGTCAGAAACGGGATGGAACGTATGTACGCGTCTCGCACGAGTTGGTGTGTCGAAGCACATAAATATATGATATGAGTTCTTATCCTTTTACGTTTTCGGAGCAGTCATTTACGGCCCATGAGATATGTTGTATATAATACAAATTTTATTGTAAGGGTAAGGTTTCACCTTGAAGCGTGCTGAGAATGGTGTAGGTGAAATTTTACTTGAACACTCACCAGCCTCGGTTATTGAAGTCAACTAGCATATCCCTGGCAATTTCATGCATTGTCTTATATTTCAATCCTAAGATTCTCTTCTCCTTACTTGTGTCATAGGTATACATATGAGTTGCCGTCCTCCCAGCACCTGGATTACCCACTGGGAGAGTCTTACCAGGAGCCGCAGGAGGAGAAAGCGAGTTTGCTACGTCGACTTGTAAACAGAACCCATCAGTCCACTTCGGTAAGCAAGCATCATATTACTTACTCCAATCTTGCCAGTGGAACTCGCCTACATACAGGCGCTTGAGCAAGGGTGTACGAAAAACATGGCTTATGATGCTTACCAGCATTGACAATAATTCGCTCTCCGGAAGCTTCTGGCACAGACTGCGTTTTGATTAATGCAGTTACCAAATCCCTGACATCGACATAAGAGCCTCCGGTAGTGGCCAATTGTTCATTGGATTGACCGGCACTGTTGGGAGTAGCAACAGTGTTGTACCAGGCCTTAATTGAGAAGTTGAGCACCGCAGGAGATGAACACGGGTACAGGATAGGCTATTTTACGCTCGCATCAGAAAACGCTTTAAGCACGAATGGATAGTAACTTGCCCCAAAGACCTGTGTACACGTTTTCAGTAAGCAATTCACGGTCTGAAACAGCGGCACGCGGAAACATACATAAGGCGGGACGATTACAACGAGATCCCAGTTCACGTTTTTCTTGTTCTCGTGGTAGAAAGCCCAGGCAGCTACACGACCTCCATCAACTTGTCACGCCCCGAAGACTGAGATCTCACCCTTTTCAGCGAGTGCCTTGGAAGCTAGATATTTTTGTCCGGGCATAGCATTCCGTCCCAGCTTCTCACACGCCTCGATCGCTGAAGTGTTCCAATCATTCTCGTTCAAAACGAGGGGTTCATTTCCGACATCCCGCATGACGCAAGAGATTGAGGATAGGATAACGATGCGCTTGACTTCTGGCCTGAAAAGCATGTTCATACGCATCAGGGATCGCGACTACAAATCATTAAGAACAGGGAGCGTACGCGTTATTCGTTGCACTCTTGAGTAATCCAACGGTTCCGCGCACAGCAGGTTCAATCAATTCTTGACCAACTGCGTAAATCAACGAAAAGGCAACGGCTGGCTTTGCTCACCCTTCGGATCGTCAATGTTCCAGAAGTGGACGGGGGAAGCGGTATGCTGAATAGCATCGACGCCCTTTACAGCTTCATCAAATGCTCCTTCCTACGACCAAATCATTTCCACGAAGCGAGCGCAAACTTTAACCGAACCTTGGTTATGTCTTCAACAACAACAAGCTCAAACTTATCACCATATGACTTGAATTTGTCTTCGAGGAAGGCACCCTTTTCTTTCGAGCGAACGGTACCACGAACAGAATACCCTTGTTCTAGGAGAATACGGACCAACCAGGCGGCGATGAAACCATTCGCGCCGGAGACAAGTATCTTGGATCCTGGGGCTACGACAGTCATGATAAAGGTTGATATCAAGCCACAGCTGCCTACACGTTGTCGACCTAAAGTGGTAGAGCACCGTTATTCAAGTTGGCTGGCAACTTGATTCTACCGATCGCGTCGGAGACAATTTAACAAGCTATGCTCCGCTTAGTCAACTTCCTGGCATCTCGCACCGAACTGGTCGCCAACTGGGACTCGTCTATATCATCGACTCGAGTGGGCTACAAGACGCAAATCATGTATTCCTCTTCATCTCATTACAAACGGGCGATTTCCGCCAGAAGCCCCCGTCCCTCAGAAAGCTCAAATTACAATCTTTTTGAGAATTTCCTGTCCAAACCTGCTCAGGGACGATGCGACTTGGGACGATCCACTGGACCTGGCTCAATGGGTGGCGGAGGATCTGCACTTCCCTCTACGAACCATATCTGGAATCCGTCTGCAGCAGGGAGTTTTTCTTTGCTTTGGCGTCGTTTGATTCCAGATCACGATGGCGCCGGTGACGACGAGGAGAGGAAGAAGGACGACAGTGGTGGGCTTTCCGTGGGAAGAAGAAGATTGGGAGACAGGCGCGGAAGATGCGGCCGTGTTGAGAGACACGTTCGCGGCGGCAGGGACCGAGCCTGATGAAGCGGAGTGGTTGGCAGTAATGATGTGACTGGCAGGGGAGACATGAAATTGAGTTGGAGTAATTGAGAGGCAGAATCGTTCCACAACCGGGGCAAAAGTTCGACGAGATGGGCAGTAATCCGCGGGTGGGGGATGGAACCTGGTGGATGGGCGCAGGGTGTGGATAAAGGATGTTGTAAGCCTGAATGAAGGACCTGAGGCCTACGGGAGGCTCAACACGTGGCCCGGGTGAGCGCACACGGGCACGTTCAGCTGAGGTACCTGGCAGTGGCGTTGAGGACGGTGGTGTCGATCGCTTCGGCAGGGAGTGGCGTTACGGTTTGCGGGGCGCGATCGGGAGATGCGGTGATAGCTGGAGTGGAGTGGCTGCCCATAAACTCGTCCTAGGAGTTGTGAGTTGAATTGCAAACAATGAAAAAGTAGTGCATACGGAAATTGGTCCTTCAATCGTGATCGCCTGCATGTTCCGGAGGTTGGGTGTTGTTGGGGAGACCGTGGGGAGTGGTGTGTGGCGTGATGTTGGGGGAATTGCGGGAAGCCTGAGGGTCGGGTTGGTTCTGCCTCGAGAACACAAGTAGCAGGTGTTCGTAGCGGGTGACATGGAGCTGGAGCTAGATAATGAAACAAATAAGCAGGGGATTTACGAACTTTTTTGGGTGGCAGAGGAACCAGTGCACGCGTTGACGAGATCACAGGTGACTGATAGGCCCCGGAAAGCAACTGCAAGTAGAGTTTCTGGGACTCTCCGGGATGGCAGGAACGTTGGTTTGAAGAGCGCACGAGCGAGAGGCGACGACCGCTCTAAAGATAGAGCGCATTTCAAGCCTTAGCCAAAAATAGGCTTCGGCTCTCCCGATTGGCTGAGCTAAGCTGGCTCGTGGCATTGAGCTGCCGGCGGCAACACTACAGGCTGAGAAGAAGGGGCCGACGTAAGGCACCCCGTCGGCGATGACTCGACATACGCTACGCATCCCGACGCGTGACACACAGGATTTTCTCGACGATACCCGTGCACTGTGACCGGTGACCGATCACTGTTCGCTCTTAGCTAACACACGGGCTTGGAGTCATCCGCCGACATTGGACAAGAGGAGTAGCCCCACTATTAGATTCAGGCGTTGAGACAATGGAAGAAGTTGATGTCGCATCAAGCAATCTCGTCTCTAGACAAGTTCGTATTTCCGCAATTTTTGAAAATTTTGATTGAATATGATGTCTAGCCAAGTCAAAATGCTGACGGAGGGAGCGAGTGTGTAGACGAAGGCTTCGAAAGGGGCGAGTCTATGAATGAGGATGAGGTGCGGTCGCGTATGCCCTTGACTGGAAACCAAATGTTCAGGAATAGTACCGCAGGGGGAGAGCCCCCCAACCGTGAAGATGCGGATTCAGGCAGAACGTCAACATAAGGCTGAAGGACAAATGGCGAGTAAAATAAAACGCGCCGGGGACATTAAACAGCTCCTACAACCCAGCAATAACCTTCGACAGCGGCTCTCATCAGCTATTACAACTCACCAGTCAGCCGAAATTGCAGTGCTTCACATCATGAAGCAGTTTAATTTCCATCCTGGCCAATTGGAACAAATCTTGTCCGGTTAGTCCCTCGTTCAATATTCTCGGGTCGAGGTTGAATTTTAATATCTATTTCAGAGGAAGGCTTGCAAGTCAGCTTTTCTAAAGTCAAATACAAACATATCGCTCCGTTCGTTGGACTTGACTATTGGAAACGGTTTTCTGACGCCAAAACTTTCACACTCCATCGCTCTCGCATCCCGACACCACTTCTCAAGTCCATAGTGCAAGATTTGGACGTTATGCTCGTTCAGTATGGCCCATTCCATGATCATCAAACTGAAGAAACTAGATCTCGCTTCCTCTCTCCTGTAAGTACTTTATGATTTCATTTACGACACAAATCTCAAGATGTGCGCAGATATTCAATAACCTCGTAGCGCAATTCGGTTTCATTCTCAGAAATGAACCTGAGCCAGTAATCGAAAGCCGCATCACTACAAGAGGAAGGATTGAATATTACTTCAAAGCATTTGGCGCCGTCGCAATTCTCTGCATCGAAATCAAGCCTGAAATTGGAGACAAAGATGGGCGTTTAAATGCGATCGCTCAAGTCATAGCCGAATGCGAAGGTTAGTTTTCATTTTGACGCACAACTCTAATCTGATCCAAGCAATCCTGTAGCATGTGACTGGGATAACACGCAAGCAAACTTTTGCGGCATCCCTATCTACGGCATTCTCTGTGACGGTATAACGTTCGAATTCTTCTTGTTTGATGGAAGTACCCGACCGTCCGACTTTTACCGGGGATGCTTCCCAGGAGATCCTAAACATCTTCGACGAGGTCTGCGGCTCAGCGATTTCACATTGATGGAGAAGACTACACAATTCATCTGTGACTTGCGGCCGATATGCGAGTCCATCTTTGATATAATGGTGGTTGGATATATATCAAGCTTGACAGCTTATCGTGACCGGTCGTTCAGGCAAGGTATCAAACAGGGAGAACCAATAAAGAGCTTGGACAAATGGAATTTGGCAGTCCAACGTGCGGAGGAGGCGCTAAGTAAGTCCCGTGGAGCAGAACTAATGCGTCAAGCGGCGTATTTCGATGATGCCGACACAATAGCTCAAAACGCGATAAATACCCTCAAACTAAGGTATGGAATTCCTGCATGTTGTCATGTTGTAATTAATCTATGTGGGTTTTAGCATAGAGCTGATACCGGAACCAATCTTTTACGAGACACCACTCATCATGAGTGGTTGGGATGACGAAGTGATTCAACGGACGTAAGGAACACCCGCAATGTAATTCTTTCTCTCGAAAGCTATAATTCATGATGCAATGACGATGATGCGATAGAAGCGAGTGATTAAGTTAGACGTGAGAGCAATGCGCCTTTCGCCCTCAATACTATATAACGCGTGTGGACACTTGTTTGGATCTTTTTTTTTTTTTTTTTTAATTATGAAGGTGATTTCATTTGAGCAAGAAGTAGACTACTACAAGTGGGCATTGTGACACAAGTCACATAGTGGGGTAATGCGCGTTTACGCGCATGTTAATGTGTTTAGTGGTATTTTTCTAGATAGAAAAGAGGGAAACGAATAGAGAAAAGAGAGCTATGGTACATCGAGAGGAAGATCAGTAAACGAAAATATAGTAGGATTTTCTTTGATGATTTTAGTAAGTGATACGTCATTTTTCGGATCGTTAGTCCATTCGCGTAAAGAAGGAAAAGAAAAGTGATACCTGCATCGTGTTAGGATGTGCTCGCGTGATTGGTAAGTCCCAGGTTGGCACGTTGGGCAGTCTGTCGATTTGTCCGGGAACATTCGTTGGTTGTGTTCTCCTGTTGGTGCGTGGTTGGTCATCGCATACGTGATTCTCGTCATCCTCTCTCTATCGTCATCTGCCATTTCAAAGAAGAATCTCTTTCTCTTTGTCGAAGAGCCTAGCATGGGTAGGAAGCGCTTTCGATTATACTTGACAGCGAGCCATTGTCGGCCTCTGTAAGCTTGGGAACTGGCTCTGATTCTCCAAAGGTTGTTCATGCGGCGCCTTTGCTCGTCGGTGAAGTGTTGTTTCAATATTAGGGGTCCCTTCGTGGCTGGGGGTGCGCGGGAAGCGAGTGAGTCCGCCTTCTCATTGCCTTCAATGCCTGAATGCGATGGGCAGTGTGCGAAGTGAAGGGACTGAATGGTGTTGTCCACAAAGAGGTCCAAGAGCAGGAGATTTATTCTGACGGACTCCATCTGATTGGTGTGTGCGTCCATGTTCAGGGCACCTTGAATGACGCTTTTGTTGTCAATAATGAACCAAAGGTTGGGTCTGATTCGCTCTTTGTTTGCAGCCGCCCACGCAACCGCCATCCCTAGAGCCACTATTTCTGCATCGTAAGAGGAACCTGCCGGGCAATCGGCTGTGTCCGCAATGTCAAATAATCCATGGTCAGACAGGACGAAGGCAGCTCGTCCTCGCCTTTTGTCTTTCCAGTAACCGCCATCAGTGTAGATGACAGTGGCATCCTCATCGCTCTCCACCTCTCTGAGCCACGTTCGATACTCTCTCATCCACCCGCCAAACTCATCGCTGTTTTTCTTTGGAGCGTCCATCTTTGTGTGTTCGATGTTTTCTCCATACACATCTTCGACCCTGTGTCCCGGTCTGTTGGCGGGGTGATAGGTGTCGAATTGTTCTTTAATTTGTCCTCTAAAGGCTCTGAGCCTAGTGTTAGGGTTGTCGCTCGGGAGATGACGTGGGCGTCTTTTGGGCCTTATCCTCCTGGACGAGGGTTTAACCAGATCCGATGACCAGGCGATTTTAAGCAGGTGGTTGTTCGGGAGCGTGTGAATCCTGGCGGCGTAACCATAAATGCATAGATTGCACCATACATCCAGGGGGGGGATGTGGGCGATCATTTCTAGCGCGCCTGATCACTTGTTTGGATCGCTTCTCCCATTTCACGTATCTTACATCCAGAAACTCGGCCATCATGGGACATCCTGACGCGCTGGATAGGGAAGAGATGATCGATTTCGTGCAGCCTTGGTCGCTGACGTTGACGTGGCCAAGATGGTGATCAACCATTAGTTGTCTGAGCTATGGTTCAAGCTTTCAAGAGTGTGTTGCCTTGGAAAGGCATGGATTAGGTCGTCTGCTTCCGCTTGCGCTGTAGCTATGAGGCACCGCAGGTCCGCAATCTCGAGGAGCACAATTGATATGTATTCCCAGATGAGATTGCTGGACTCCCATCCGATGATCCTGCTATTGTTCTATCAATGTGTATGAATGATAAGTGCCCCATCACAATCTGTATGCTATCATATTGAAAATGTTAAGTAAGGTGTACTTAACACTTCAGTTTTCTCCATATGCCTTTGAGTTCCTTAACAAACTTATTCTTAGGTTGTGTTGCAATGTGTTCAAGTTGTTGTTCACTGTGACCAGGATTGGAAGGCTACATCAAAGAACTGGTCAGTAACTTGGCAGTTGGTGTGCTATGATAGAATACCATGGGCACCAAATCTTGACCCTGCCCATGTACCTGACGGGCAACCTCTTTGAAATGGTCAAAGGTACTGGGGATCTATACAGAATACAAATCTAGTATGACAATTAAAATGAATGTGCATGCGACCTACTTTGGGCTCTTGTTCTTCAGGTTGTTGGATCTCAGATAGTTGGTCAAGGGGCTTTGACTAAGCAAAAGAAGTTATTAGATATAAGTGAAGGTCAGCTTGCTTAGTTTACCATGTTCTCATGTTGGTTATGATCTTGCTGAACTGTCAGAAGAACTTGATTGGAAGGGGCTTGGTTGGTGATACTGGTGACAGTTGCATCCAGATGGCCTGATTCAGGCTTCACTGTTTTGGCATTTATCACATCCAACTCCAGTTCCTCTGCATCATTCAACCCTTCTTCATTCAACATCTCCATTGGCAGCTTCTGTGCTTCATCCCACCTTTCTTGCTTCACATATATTAATGCCAAATTGGACATACTAGCAAGAGTAGATGGGTGGTCTGGTCCAAGCTTTGCTTTGAATGCATTCATCACATCTGTCTCAAGCTTCTCTGCCTCATCCCATCTTCCCTGATCCCTGTAGGTTGATGCCAAATTAGACATGCCAGTGAGAGTGTCTGGGTGGTCTGATCCAAACTCTGTTTTGAATGCATTCATCACATCCATCTGAAGCTTCTCTGCCTCATCCAACCTTCCCTGGTTCCTGTATGTTGATGCCAGATTGGCCATGGTGGTGAGAGTGTATGGGTGGTCTGATCCAAACTTTGTTTTAAGTCCATCCATCACATCTATCTCAAGCTTCTCTGCCTCATCCCACCTTCCCTGAATCTTGTATGTTGATGCCAAATTGGTCATGCTGCTAAGAGTGTCTGAATGGTTTGATCCAAGCTTTGTTTTTCTCACATTCATCACCTCTAGCTGCAGCTTCTGTGCTTCATCCCACCTTTCCTGGTTGAAGTAAGTTAATGCCAAATCAGACATGCTGAGAAGAGTGTCTGGGTGGTCTGATCCAAGCTTTGTTTTTCTTGTATTCATCACATTTGTCTCAAGCATCTCTGCCTCACTCAACCTTCCCTGATTCCAGTAAGTTGATGCCAGATTGGCCATAGTGGTGAGAGTGTCTGGGTGGTCTGATCCAAACTCTGTTTTGAATACATTCATCACATCTGTCTCAAGCTTCTCTGCCTCATCCCACTTTTCCTGATTCCTATATGTTGATGCCAAAGTGGCCATACTACTGACTGTGTCTGGGTGGTCTGATCCAAACTTTGTTTTGAATTCATTCATCACATCTATCTCAAGCTTTTCTGCCTCATCCCACCTTCCCTGATTCTTGTATGTTGATGCCAGATTGGACATGGTGGTAAGAGTGTCTAGGTGGTCTGATCCAAGCTTTGTTGTTTTTGCATTCATCACCTCTATCTGCAGCTTTTGTGCTTCATCCCACCTTTCCTGGTTGAAGTATGTTAATGCCAAGTTGGACATGCTGACAAGAGTATCTGGATGGTCTGATCCAAGCTTTACTTTTCTTGCATTCATCACATCCACCTCAAGCTTCTCTGCCTTATCACAGCTTCCCTGATTCCAGTATGTTGATGCCAGATTGGACATGGTGGTGAGAGTGTCTGGGTGGTCTGACCCAAACTTTGTTATGAACTCATTCAATGCATCTATCTGAAGCTTCTCTGCTTCATCCAACCTTCCCTGATTCCAGTATGTTGATGCCAAATTGACCATGCTGCTGAGAGTGGAAGGGTGGTCTGATCCAAGCTTTGTTTTGAATGCACTCATCACATCTATCTCAAGCTTTTCTGCCTCATCCCACCTTCCCTGACCCCTGTATGTTGATGCCAGACTTGACATGGCAGCAAGAGTGTCTTGGTGGTCTGATCCAAATTTTATTTTTCTTGCATCCATCACATCTGTCTGAAGCTTCTCTGCCTCATCCCACATTCCCTGATTCCAGTATATTAATGCCAAATTAGCCATGCTGCTGAGACTGGAAGGGTGGTCTGAGCCCAGCTTTATTTTTCTTGCATTCATCACATCCATCTGAAGTTTTTCTGCCTCATCCCACCTTCCCTGGTTCCTATATGTTGATGCCAAATTGGCTATGCTGGTGAGTGTATCTGGGTGGTCTAATCCAAGTTCTGTTTTGGATGTGTTCATCACATCTATCTCAAGCTTCTCTGCTTCATCCCACCTTCCCTGATTCTGGTATGTTGATGCCAAATTGGCCATGCTGCCAAGAGTGGATGGATGATCTGGTCCAAGCTTTGTTTTAAATGCATTTGTCACTTCTATCTGAAGCTTCTCTGCCTCATTCCACCTACCCTGATCCCTGTATGTTGATGCCAAATTGACCATGCTGCTGAGAGTGGAAGGGTGGTCTGATCCAAACTTTGTTTTGAACACATCCATCACATCTGTCTGAAGCTTCTCTGCCTCATCCCACTTTCCCTGGTTCTTGTATGTTAATGCCAAATTGGACATGCTGGTGAGAATGGAAGGATGGACTGATTGAAACTTTGTTTTTCTTGCATTCATCACATCCACCTCAAGCTTCTCTGCCTCATCCCACCTTCCCTTATTCCTGTATGTTGATGCCAAATTGTCCATGCTACTGAGAGTGTTTGGGTGGTCAGATCCAAACTTTGTTTTGAATGCATTCATCACATCCATCTCAAGCTTCTCTGCCTCATCCCACCTTCCCTGACTCCTATATGTTGATGCCAAATTGGCCATGCTTGTGAGTGTGGAAGGGTGGTTTGATCCAAGCTTTGTGTTGAATGCATTCATCACATCCATCTCAAGCTTCTCTGCCTTGTCCCACTTTCCCTGATTCCTGTATGTTGATGCCAGATTGGCAATGCTGATGAGAGTGGATGGGTGGTCTGATCCAAGGTTTATTTTGAATCCATCTATTACATCCATCTGAAGCTTCTCTGCCTCATCCCACTTCCCTTGATTCCTATATATTGATGCCAAATTGGCCATGCTGGTGAATGTGTCCGTGTGATCTGATCCAAGCTTTGTTTTGAATGCATCAATCACACCTATTTGATGCTTCTCTGCCTCATCCCACCTTCCCTGATTTATGTATGTTGATGTCAGATTGGACATGCTGGTGAGAGTACCTGGGTGGTCTGATCCAAAGTTTACTTTGAATGCATTCATTACATCAATCTGAAGCTTCTCTGCCTCATCCCACCTTCCCTGATTCCTGTATGCTGTTGCCAAATTTCCCATGCTAATAAGAGTGTCTGGGTGGTCCAATCCAAGTTTCATTTTTCTTTGATGCACTGCAACATGTAACAATTTTTCTTGTTCATCCCAGCTCCCAGCACGATCAAATGCAAGTGCAAATCTTGCATATTCATCATCATAGTACTTGTCATTCAACTTTAATTCCAATCCATGCAAAAAGTTTGACCTGATGTGTGGTGTGAGTGATTGACAGAATTCATAATTATCAGTATTCCAGTCAAGGGCTATTGAACAGGATAAAAGTGCTCTTGCTCTGTAATATTGATCAGTTACTTGTGTTTTTGGTATGCAGTTCCTACTCCAGGTATTTACTAGTAGGTGCATAGAATACAACTGATTATGACTCCTGATTAAAGAGAAGGAGAGTAAAACCTGGATGCCATGCAGAAAATGTAATTTGTCCCAATCCCCGTCTTCCCCCAAGAACACAGTTTCATCATCCAGTAAACTCAATGATGATGAAACATACACATGATCCTCAATATTTCTTTCCTTGTAATTCTCAGCAGCATTTTTGAATAATTCTTGTGGTATATTAGCATGATCCAGGAAAGCAAAAATCCTCAAGAGCTTGATGGCACTTTGTGCTCCAACAGATTCCTGTGAACTATTTTTTGCAGCCATATCCTCCATCTTTTTTATGGAAATGTCCCATGTCCCATATGTAGATGTTCCATAATCTGAGGCACCCTCAAATCCAGGAGTGTCCCTCATTAATTTGTGCTTGTATCTTGTGTACAATGCCAAATAGTCATTAATGCTGCAACCACAGGAATGCATATATGCTCCTGCTTGGTCAATGGCAAGGGGTATTCCATCCAATTGTGACACAAACTTCTGTGCCAGATTATAGATATCATCATCTGTGTCATCAAGCATGGCTGACTTCAGAAGCAAAGAAATAGCATCCTCATCTTCCATCCCATGAATCTCCATTGAGTTCTTGCTCAATGCAAACTTCTTCAACCCAATATTCCTACTTGTTATCATAACATTTCCTCCATTTCCTGGTGGAAGGAAATTCTCAACTACTGAGTAATGTTCATCTGCTCCATCATACACCATCAAAAAATTGTGCCTTTGAGAGATCCAATGAAGAGCAGATCTGGCTGAGGGTCTACCATCTGGTGAAGTACAGTAGGTTGAGGATATTTGTGTGAGCATGAATTCAACACTTTTCTCTGAAGAAGCATTGATCCAGAATATGTCAGAGAACCTTGAAGAGGTTCATTATAATGACAGTTACTTAAATTGCCATATTAATATTATAAGATACTCACAAATCAGTATTTTCTTCAATGAATTTAAGGCAAATCTGTGTCTTTCCAATCCCACCTAAACCATGCAATAGGAAAAAATTCCTTTGTCCTTGATCTTGGGAGGTAAAATGGTCCTTAAGCTTCTGCAAGTACTTATCTTGACCTGTAAAGAAAGTACTAGAATGTTTAATAGCAGGTAAAGGAGGTAGATCAATGTCAGAAGGGTCTGAAAGATAGTAGTTCATCTATGTATGAGTCTTCATTATTGACAAAATCCTGGTGTAATAATGCTGAAATGCAATACCTCTATGAATTGGCCATCCATAACAATGACATTCTGGAATCCAGAAAAGATACCAGTATTCACTGCTACCTGAGGTGGGTCTGCTGACATCATGATGGTGACCACAGTCTATGAAAAAATCATATATGGAATTGAGAGTTATGCTTGGAATAAGCAAAAATGAGGCTACCTGGGTGTTGTGCAATGAATGATGTGCTATATGGTGGTCAAGAAGAAAGGAAGTGATGTCACATGTCACATGAAACTTCGTGGTAAAGGGCTCTCGAGTCTCGGCGCAGTCCGGCACATGGTGGAACTGATGAACAAACAATCGCATATATCTGACCATTTAGTGCAGGCTACGGCAGCTCCTCCCACCACGGACAATTTGATCACCTGCACAAGCTTATCACCTCAATGCGTGGTTCACACCTCGCCCCGTCATTGATGTGATTTTGCTTTCCCCATTACTGAGTCACCTGCTGACAGATGAATTTGACGTGGTGAGTTGTTTGGCCCGCCAACTTTATCTGACTGAACTAAACAGTCACCCCTTCAGTTCCTGCTCTACATGTGCCGACCTTTTTAGAATGCTATGCGCAAGTGGCGGGGCCGTATCTGTTGACACATCGTCATGATGTCCGTGATATCTGTCAATTCATCATCTGATAGATGATGGATGATCGACAAGATTAACATGAAAACAAGATCTATCAAATACATCGTCATCAGCTGCATTGGGTTCATTTGACTTTACGAGTAGAATAGAACTGATACAATCTGTACTTGACCAAGGAGCACATGATTTTTAACACCTGCACTTTGACAAACAAGGTCGAATACTACGAAAGCTGCGCATCTTGCAACGGCAACTATCGATACCGGCATCTTTTAGCCATCACCATAAGTACCCAAGCGCCCACTCACCTTGCCCCAAACTCCCCAACGAAACACGATAAACCGCCAAGGGATCCTCATCATCCCTTCTCGTATTCCTGCCTAACGACAAACCTCACAAACGTACTCCGAAGCTGCTCCTCCCGAACCAGGGTTGAACCCGTTATTGTTTACCGCATTTCGTCGACATGTCACCGGTCGAGTGTGCTCCCGCAGCTCCTTGTATCCTGGAGCGAAGAGAAGCGCAGCATATCTGGGAACGACCCATTCGCATATCTGATGAGGTTACTTTGTTAAACGGTAACACGCTAAGAGTAACCTCAGTTACGGATATTCGTACTAGTATTGGGTTCATACCTAAGAGTAACCTACGTGATGTATGTTAGAAAGGGTTTTGTAAGAATTGTAAGGAACGTCTCACCTCAGTTACGGATATTCGTACTGAGGTGAGAGGGTAGAGAAGTATGCTATTTATATGTTTACCAAGAGGTCCGTAAAGCGTAGAGAGACATGTAACAAAGGGTAAGCGAATGAATGTATGAAAGAGGTGAAAGAGGTGGAGACGCGCTTTATACCTATAAAGTGTCACGAGCCTTAGACAGGCTACACAACACAAGACTCAATCACTCTATAGCTACTGCCGACCGTGTCAAGCAGCGAGGGCGAATACAAGAACCGTCAAGGTTCAGGGCAAAGATTAAGAGGGTAGGCTCTGAGCTGTCCAAGGAAAGACTAGCTTGTTGCTTAGGGTATGTACTACAATATACGTTACTTATATACTACTTGGGGCATAGGGTATGAGTCATACTATGTCATAGGGCGTAGGGTACATGAGTCAGTACATGCACGAAGCATGCGGCGTATCAGGGAGTAAAACAGGGGCTTGACATAGCCTCTGTTTCAAGGTTCGGATTCCAGACGAACTGGAAGGGGATCCAAAAATTCGATGGTATGACAATTGGCACTCACGTTTTTCCTGATGCTCCTTCGTCTTTACCCGTTACCAGACCTGCGTCCAATGCCGACGGGAGGTTACTATCGAGTGCTAAGGTTAGGCCTTTCGACTTTCCACATAGGGGTCCGTCTCCAGGGTTCACCGAATACCCTATTGACATCTCGCGATTCCTCGTTCGAGGCGTCACCCATGATCTTGCCTAGGCGTGTCCTCTCCCGATTCCTCGTTGTTTCTTTCTTTTTCTCTCCCTGTTCGTATTGGATCTTGTTGCTACAGGCATCAGTTACTTTAAACTGGTGTGGGTCCTTGCGACGAATTCGCTTCTTCGCGTGCGCTCTTCCAGCGTTGCCAGTTCCCTTCGAGTTTTCGTCGATACTCTTCGTCGAAGGCCTTGTCATCCCACCCATAAAGGCGCGGATGTGGAACATAGAGGGGGAGGAGATGCGGAGGTGTCGGCGTCGGCGGTCCAGAGGGGGTTGGAGACAGGGACGATGGGGGGAGGAGAGGGAGGGGTTTGTTTTGTCGTAACGCTGAAGGGTTTTTCTTATAGTATTCCTTTATTGCCTTCTTCGCGTTTTCCATGTGTTCCTCGGGTTCCCAGGTATTCTCTTCTTCGGGTAATCCTTTCCATTTCACTAGGAAACGTTTCCCCTGCCTCGTTTTCCTTACCCCTTTCACGGCTTCTACTTCGTATTCTTCACGTCCATTAATAATTTCCGGTGGCGGCCGTGGTTCGTTTTCTTGCTGCGCCGGGAATTGCGGTTCATAGACTGGTTTAAGTTTCGACTCGTGGAAGACGTCGTGTATCCCCCATGTCGGTGGTAATTCCAGTTTATACGCTGATTTCCCTACCTCGGAAATTACCTTGAAGGGTCCGTGGAACTTTGCGTCGAGTTTTTTCGATGTCCTTGTTGTTTTAATTTTGGACGCATCTAGATATACTCGGTCTCCTGGTTGATATCGTCGGGATGGTTTGACGTGTTTATCGTGTTGTCTTTTCATCCTTTCCGCGGCTTGTTCCAAGTTTGCTTTCACCGTTTTCCATGTCTCTTTGAACCTTTCGATATATTCTGCAGCCGAGTGGTTTGTCGTTTCCGTTTTACCTTCCGTTCCTTTGAACGGATTTCTTCCCATTGTAATCATGAAAGGGGAGAACCCTGTCGCCGAATGTCGTCGATCGTTATGGCAGAATTGAGCTATGGGGAGCCAATCTGTCCAATCGTCTTGTTTTTCGTTTACATACATCCGTAGGTATTCTTCCAGTTCCTGATTTACTCGTTCCGTTTGTCCGTCCGTTTGTGGGTGGTACGCCGTCGAAGGGTTTGCTTCTATTCCTAGTGTTTGGTATAATCCTTTCATAAATCCGGATATGAATTGCGTCCCTCGGTCCGATATGACTTTTTTTGGTAGTCCTTGTTCCTTGAATATGTGTTCCCGATAAAGGTTTGCTACTCCTTGCGATGTTATCGTTGTATTGCATGGAATGAAGTAAGCCTTTTTCGAGAATCGATCGACGATTACCAGGATCATATCTTTTCCTTTTGACGGTACTAACGGTCCGATGAGGTCCACGCTGATTACTGCCCATGGTTCCGACGGGATTTCGTTTGGTTGTAATGGCGCCGCCCGTGGTTGTCTATCGGGTTTATTGATCTGGCATTGATGACATGCTTTGATGTACGTTTCAATGTCTCGTTTCATGTTTGGCCACCAGAATCCTCTTGTCGTTAATTCCAGTGTTTTTGCGACTCCTGGATGTCCTGCCGTTTTTACGTCATGGTTTGAGCTGATTACCCTTTCTCGGATTTCTGGTTTTGCTGGTACGTATATTCGTCCTTTCCATTCCCAGCATTGATCGAGGGTATCGTATTTGAAATTCGGGTCTTTTTCTTTTATTCCTCTGGTTACTTGTTTATCGAAATATCGACGATGTGTGTTACGAATTTCTTGTCGGATACTTAGCCATTCGTAACTTTCGTCATCTATTCTGATTTCGATTTTTCCGAATATATCTTCTTTTAGGAGAATGATTCCTTCGTTATCGTTTTCTCCTTTCGGATGTCCGGCTCTTCTAGATAATATATCGGCTTTAGTATTCGTTTTCCCGGATCGATGTTTTATGACGAAGTTATACTCTTGTAGATCCATGATCCATCGGGCTTGTCTCCTGTTCAGGTTTTGTGGTTTTCGGAAATATGTAAGATTTTGATGATCTGTCAATACTTCCGTTACCGTTTCTGTTCCTTTTAGGTAGTGAGCCCAATCGTAGAATCCTTGCATTACCGCTAGCATTTCTTTGTCATACACTTCGTAATTTCTTTCTGCGTCGTTTAATGCTTTCGATATGAATGCTACGGGTTTCCAGATTCCGTCGTCGTCGAGTTGAGAAAGTATCGCCGCGATTGCAAAGTCCGATGCGTCTGTTTCCATTCGGAAGGGTCTTCCTGGTTTAGGGATGATGAGGACCCTTTCGGAGGCGATTTCCCTTTTTAGTCCTTCGAACGCTTCTTGTTGTAATTCCGTCCATAACCATTCAATTTTTCCCGTAAGTTTCGTTAATGCTTTCGCTATTTTCGCAAAGCCTTTAATGAACCTTCGATAGAAGTTGACAAATCCGAGGAATTGTTGAAGTTCCCTTTTCGTCGTTGGCGTTGGCCATTCGGCTATCGCTTTCACTTTATTAGGGTCCATTCGTATTCCTTTATTTGAAATGATTAATCCTAGGAATTCGATCTCTTCTTGTTCGAAGTAACATTTCTCCGCTTTTAAGGAAAGTTGGTGCTGTCGTAATTTTTCGAGGATTCTCTTGACTTGTCCTTGATGTTCTTTCTTGTCTTTTGAGAATACTAGGATATCATCCATATAGATTACGACCCATCCTTCGGCGATTTCTTCTCTAAAGATATCATTCATCATCGTTTGGAATGTTGCCGGTGAGTTGGTTAATCCGAAGAACATTACCAACGGTTCGAATAGTCCACGATTCGTTCGGAACGCGGCTTTCCATTCGTCTCCTTCTTTGATCCTGATGTTATTGTATCCCCATCTCACGTCCATTTTCGAGAAGTATTTCGCTTCGGATAACTTGTCGATTAATTCCGAGATTAACGGTAATGGATATCTGTTTTTGATAGTCATTTCATTTAATTTTCGATAATCTTGGACTGGTCGTAGTTTTCCGTCTTTCTTTTTTACGAAGAAGAATGGTGATGCCATGGGTGATTTACTTGGTTTGATCCTTCCCGTTTCTAATTGTTCTTTTAGGAATTCGTCCAATTGTTTTTGTTCTTCTGGGTTTAATGGGTATATTTTGCAATCCACCATTTTTGCTCCTGGTGTTAATTCAATCGCGTGGTCCCATGCCCTTCTCGGTGGTAATTGGTCGAATGTCTGTTTTTCGAATACTTCTTTGTAGTCGCGATAGACTTCCGGTACTATTTCCTTCCAGGTTCTCTCGATTTGGTTGGCTCCTGCAATATCAGTTGCAAAGTTTGATTTTGCTCGTACTTTTATCCAAGGGAGATCAACGTGTCGTATGAATTCGGGTCGATCAATATCAATAGCCAATATTTTATCTTCTTCCGGATTATATTGATCGATTTCATCTTCTGGTTCTCTGACCCATGATTCGTCGTAACATTCTCCTGGACATTTTGAGAACTTTATTTGGGCCTTTCTCCATTCGAGTTCTGGGTTATGATGTTCTAACCAATCATGTCCGAGGAATACGTCTTTCTTTCCAATATTTACCACCGCCAGTTCTAGTGTTTCTTCATGGTCGTAAATTCTCATCTTGATTGTAACCATGTCCGTTATCTTTCCTCCGACGTTTAACGTTCCGTCGGCATTGGTAGCGGTTATTGCTCGTGGTAGTTTGGTTGTGTTGATTTTATGTTCCTCGACGAATTGTTTAGATATCGCAGACATCATGCATCCGCTATCGATTAATGCTATGGTGTCGAAGCTTTCTTCTGTATCCAGGGTGGTGAGGATGATTCGTATGTCCATTTCCCGGTGTCCTGATGCTCCGATCCATTGCGGTTCTCTGAGTTTTCGCAGGTACCAGATTGCTTCTTCTTCTTCGAGATCATTGATTTTATTGATTAATTCTTCATCAATTTGTTCTCTAAAGGTTTGGTGGGCAAATGTTCGTAATTGCGTAACTCCTTGTTCCGGGTATTTCCATAATTGTCTTATCATCCATGCGGACGATGAATTTCTAAGTTTGCTTGTTTTGTCCCTTATCGACGTATTCCGAATCTTTCCTTCCTTTTGTTTCACCTCGTATATTATTGATTCAAGGGATACATATTCGGAAGGTACTAGAGATTCATAAATACATCGATCGGAGATCAACGAAGAGGGACTATCCTTCATTGATCTTTCACAAAACCCAACTTCTCTTTCATTTCCGTCTTTTCTTCTTCGGTCATTGATCCGAAGTAATCTCCTACAGCTTGCCTTCTAATCACGGTTTTTCCTTTGCAGTATTTTGCGATGTGACCGATTTTTCCACAGTTATAACATTTAGGTGGAGGACGGGTTGTTGGGGTCTGGTCAACATCCATTGCGTTTTCGTCTTTGACTTTAACCGTAATCGTTTCTTTTTTTGTTTGACTTGGCCCGGCTTGCGCATTTGTCCTTGTGACTTTGAATTCTCTTTTACCATAGTACCTTTCGGCTTCTCGGAACTGTTTTTCTATTTCCGTGGCCCTGGTGTACCATGCTTGGAGTTGTCCTGGTGCGCTACCGTCTCCCGGGTTTCCTAATTCGATTACCCTTCTGCCTACTCCGGTTTTAACACCTTTCTTGAACTGATCGATTAGTGCGATCTCGTCGAATCCCGAGAGTTGAGCCCATCCTTTAAACTCGATAATGTATTCTTCGATGGTTTTGTCTCCTTGTTTTAATTCTCGCAATTTCTTTATTGCTTCGTCTCTGGTTTCCGTTGTGAGGAAGTATTGTCTTGCTTCCTCTGCGAATGTGTTCCAGTTTACAAAGGGTGGTTTGTGAATGAAGACATATTCTTCCCATGCCGGATGTTCTGGAGTCGCTTCTTCTGCTGGTACCGTTGTGCATGCTTGGTAATGGGTACAGGTTCGTCCCGGGTAGGTATTTGCGAACCTGATCCTTTCTTCGTCGTTCTGGGCAATTTCTCCTATTTTTCCATTTGCCCAGTTTGATGCCCGGTTTCCTTTTCCTTTCCTGATCCGTTGGATTGCATACGTGACCCGTGCGATGTCATCCGTTAACCTTACTTGGACGAAGTAATAATTCATCCTTCTGAGCCATGAGTCGATTTCCGCTGGTTCGCCTTCGTAATGTTCCGGTGGTTCTATCTTTAATTCCGGTGGTCGTGTCCTAAGTCTATCGGCGTCTCTATCGGCTCTTTCTGCGGCTCTTCTTTCTCGTCCGAGTTGTCTTTCAAACTCCTGTTGTTGTTCCTGTAACTGTCGTTGGAAATTTTCGTTTTGTTGCCGTAGTTGTCCTATTACGTTTGCAATATTCGCTCCCATTGCTGCGGCAGCGATGGTTGCATCTTCAGTTTCCGTTGCGATAGTTTCCATTGTAGGTACGGCCGTTGCTGACATTGCTCCAGTGATATTTCCGTGTTCGTCGAAGGTTGGTTGGACAATCTGTATCCTATTTCGTCTCATGATATAAGTGAATCCTGCCAGCGCGATGGCGGTGAGCGCAGCTGGTAGGGCCATGGTTTAGCGGGTGTTTGGGGTTGTGTATAGTTGTTGATGTACTTGTGCAATATAAACTGCTACAAGGTAAAGGTATGTGAGGTGTGCTATCAGGGCGATAGCAAGGAAGATTCGTAGGAAATTCGTGGTGAGTGGTGTGAAGAAAAGCAACAAGCTTATGTCACGAGCCTTAGACAGGCTACACAACACAAGACTCAATCACTCTATAGCTACTGCCGACCGTGTCAAGCAGCGAGGGCGAATACAAGAACCGTCGAGGTTCAGGGCAAAGATTAAGAGGGTAGGCTCTGAGCTGTCCAAGGAAAGACTAGCTTGTTGCTTAGGGTATGTACTACAATATACGTTACTTATATACTACTTGGGGCATAGGGTATGAGTCATACTATGTCATAGGGCGTAGGGTACATGAGTCAGTACATGCACGAAGCATGCGGCGTATCAAGGAGTAAAACAGGGGCTTGACATAAAGTGCGTCAATGCGAACAATGTTCGGCACTTAGCACGCCGAGATAGCGTTGTGATGTTCAACATACTTTGGGCGAGGTCCGAGCTCCTATGCTCGTTCAACCTGAACTTCAACTTCTGCCCCTTTTCAACCCGATTACCGTGTTCGCCCGAGGATAACATGTATGCGCCAACAAATTTTGTTCGATAGGAGAATTGCGTAGAAATCAGGTTGGGTGATAGTATGGGTTTGAACGGGAGAGACTGGTAGAGTAGATGAGGTTTGAAAGCGAACCGTCGGACGTCCGGAAGATGGTTGAGACGAAGGTTTTGAAGGTATATTAGGTGTGAAAGGCTTGAGTATGTCGCGCGAGTTGCTTCCAAAAACGCTGAGATTGACTGAGGCATCCGGTGAGCGTAGGGCTGCGGCCAAACTTTTGGGACAAAATCCACTTTTCTTAGCCCTAGGTCGGAAATGCGGAACGACAACTCACCAGACTCCCAACGAAGTGCAATAAACCTCCGACGGATCATCATCACAATTCATCCCGTCCTTCGGTTGCATATCACAGATTGAATGGCTCACAAGCCCCAACTTGAATCCTATCGTCAACTCAGCAATCCTAATCTCCCTCTCCAGGCAACGTCGCGCTGATCCAAGGCACCTCCTTCAGCGCCCTGGGAACATGATCAACCAATCTACGGATGCACCATCTCCTCCCTCAAATCCTTCGGCCTAAACAACTGCTGAGCCGAAATGACGCCCGGCCGCATCCCGGAGCAGACAAACTTGGGAACGTGTCCAAGATCGCCCGTTCGCGTTGAAATCCACTTTGTGCCCAGGCGAATGTATGCATTAGCAACTTGGTATGAGTGTAGATGAGGAGAAACTGGGCTAAGTGAAAGTTCAGGTTTAAATGGGAGACATGAGAGCGGGGGTGAAAGGGAGAATGAGAGTCGAGACGGAAGTTTGAGGAGTTCCGAGTAGTAAGCGAGCTACGCGTTCTTCATGGCGCTTTTGAGCATTCCAACGGCTCCATTCACGTCAGGCTCGATTAGTTCTTGATTATATGCATAAGTTATAGAAAAGGAGTGATGAGATTTGCGCACCCTTTGGATCGTCGACGTTGTAATGGAACGGAGAAGCCGCATGTTGGATGGCATCTATACCCTTTACAGCATCATCAAACGCTCCTTCCTATGATAACGTCAGGATATCGCGCCATAAATCATCTGCCAAACTCACTTTTGTGGTATCCTCAACGACAAGCTCAAAATTGTCCCACGTACGACTTGAACACATCTACTAGAAAAGCACTCTTTTCCCTTGACCGAACGGTACCATGAACAGAGCACCCTTGTTCAAGGAGGGTGCGATGAAGTCGTTCGCACCTGATACGAGTATTTTTGATCCTGGAGCTACGACGGGCATGATGAGCTTATGCTGAGAAGACGGGGACGGAAAGCTTGGCGAGCCGCTGGCCCGAATCCGTCCGATCATCACGTTGGTTGATACTATAGGGGACAGGAGGCGACGCATACAGAATGGAAATGCGCGAGCGGCACAGGAAGTGAAGGCTGTATGACGAGGGTCTGGAAAGGCGAGGTCGGTAGCAGAGGAGATGTGGGTAGCGGAGGAGATGTGGGTAGCAGTATCTGCAAATGAAAGGCGAGATATGCGTTCATCGCCTCAGCTAGAGCGGCGTTCCGCAGACCTGTACCTTGACAGTGAATCTGAGCCATGTTGTGTGAGGGGGAAGTAAGGGGACGAATAGGGTTGAACAAAAAATTCCGAGTTGCGAGCGCTGGCGGCTATGTAGTGTCGGATGGAAGCTGCGAACATGATATGGTAAGTCGACCATCTCGGACCAGCCTTGGCGTCGTTTGATCTTGTCCCAGATAGATGACGACGAGGAGAGGAAAAAGGAAGGGAGCGGCGGTTTTTACATGGGAAGAAGACGGTGTCCGCGGAGGTGGCAATAATGACGGGACTGGCAGGGACGGGAGACATGAACAAGGGAGTTCTGGACTGGTAGAGATTGAGTTGGATTATTGAGAGGCAGAATCATTCCACAGCCGGCCGAGGTGAGTTGATCGTCTCCGGGCCTAGAGTGGGCGTACTACTGTGTTCGAGCAGGCGGCGGCCTGAGCGTGTCTTGCATGCGTATGGTGGACTAGTGCATGGCTGAGAAGTTGAGACTGACGGCACCATGGTCACGGTAGTATGTGCTCAGCTCAAGATCCGAAATGCGTTCCAGGTCTTTTTCCCAATGTAACAAAAACGATGAGTGGGTGGGGTACCCGAGTTGCCGAATGGAGAAGTTCGTTCTCACGCGCAGCCCCACGGTCACCCGACACACCGTTATCTCTTCGATCTTGAGCACACACACTCTGAACCTCACCTACATCTAGTAAACTACATCATCTAACTCACCACTGTTCTCTGATTTCTTAATCCAGAAGCCAGACACATCATCCATTGCTCCTATCAAGTCCAGGACACTTCAACTTGATAATTGATTCACACACTGGCTATCATTGCTTTTTTCCATCATCTCTGGTGTGCATTTCCTTTCCATCATACCCTCATCAGACAATGATCATAGGCTATAGCAGAACATCAGTCATGGCAGCTACAACTAGTGCACCTTCTTTGAGTAGGCTAATTTATATGTCTCAGCATTGTTAATCCCTGATTGACACATATCAGATGCAGATGATCATGAGACACATGTTCAAGTACTCAGGGAACGCTATCTATGCCCACACTTTCGCATCCTTGTCATTGGAAGGGCTAATGCAGGCAAGACAACCATCCTTGAGAAGGTTTGTGGTGTAGCAAAGGGGACAAAGACCAGCATATATGACAAGGATGGTATGTCAGTTGGACTTTGTGCTTCCTTTGACTGTCAAGTTTCTTGCAGGTAATCAGCTTGAACAGTCTGTGATTCATTTGGTGCCATCAATTGAGGTGAGCCAGATAATGATGTATAGATGTATCCATTCACAATCAAGGATAACAGAGAGGCATGCATGATATTGAGCATCAAATTACATACCCTGGAAGTGACTTTATCTTCCATGACTCTATGGGTTTTGAATCTGGTTCAACTGATGAATTGGAGCTTGCTTGGAAGTTCATTGAAAAGAGGTCTGCAGAAACTGAGCTGAAGAATCAGTTGCATGCAATTTGGTATTTTGCATTTTCCCTTTACAGTACTGTCTGACCTGACTTCCTGTAGGTACTGTATACCCATGGACAGCCCTCGTCCCATTCTGCCCACAGAACTTGAATTCTTCAATAAAGGGACAGGCAGTGGTAAGTCCTTATCTTGTTGTTATCTGCTTTCCATTGGCCAAATTTCCACAAAATTCACCACAGTGCACTGACTAGTCCTTTACAGTTCCTTTGGTGGTTATATTCACTAAGTTTGATGGTCAAATAGCAAGTGAATTTGTCAACTTGACTGATTCAAAGGATGAAGATAAGTGGGAGAGAGCCAGGGAAATTGCTGAAATCACTTTTCAGAAAGTTTATCTTCCTAAAGTTTTGGATGTCAAGTATCCTCCCAAGGCATATGTGCGATTGGAAGGTGAGAATGATGAGGATTTCTTCCTGAAAAATGGCAGTAATGTCATTTCATAGACATGGATTTACCTGAGAAGAATTGTGCTGAATTAACTCAGCAAACTGCTGATGCAATAGACAATGAAAGCATACATCAGCTGTTTGTTTCAACACAGATGAATAATCTTGGTCTTTGTATTAAATCTGCACTTTGGTGAATGTCATATTCAAAATGTCACTCACTAACATTGACATTGCTCAGACATGCTCTGGGATGTAAAGATTGGACATGGGATCATGGCTTTCTCATGGTTTTTTCAAAATTTCCACATTTCTGGGTATGTATTTTGTCAAACTACATATCACCATAGAAAGAATGCACAGAAATAGGTGGACAGGAAGGTAGGTGACCTTGGTCTGGAATGATAAATCTTTGCAACAAGTGCATCAGGAGGTAAGTAACACTCTGATACCTTCACATGAAAACAAGATTAGTCATTGTTCAGATGGCCAATGAAGCACAGGTTAGTTGTTGCCATATTCTTGGTGGCAGGATCTGATGATATTGATATCAGTGGGTAAGTGACATTGAACTAAGATAGATCTGATATATTGTCTCATGACAACAGTTTGTGAGTAATGCTTTTTTTTGTGATCAGCAGGGTTGTCCCATAATCTACAGGAAGTGAGTGACATGACTCAATTTTGATTTGGGTAAATGATCCCATGGTGCATCATATGACCAATAGGAAGTGAGTTAATCTATAATCATTGTAAGCAGACTTGTCAACCCAGTCTCTCATGGGCAGGGAGTGAGTGATACAGTGTGACTGCCTCACACAACATTTGACCTGCTTAAAGAAAGTAAGCAACTTCATTGTGCAGCAGTTTATCAAACACAACCCAATGAACAATAGAAGGTTAGTGACATAATGTTATCTGAAAGATGGTCTCAACAAGCCTCATTGGATTAATAACAGAAAGTCAGTGAGATTTCCTTTCTGTCTGCTCATAAACATTACATGAGTCCCAAAATAACAGACAGTAAATATGTCTCCTTTTCAAACATTCATCACAAGCAATTACAAAACAAACAGGATGTATGTAATATTTTTGTGAGATATGAGCTCATCATATGCAATACTTTAAAAGAGAGTCAGTGGGATTGTTTTCTTTCATTCAATTTTATTTGTTGAACTTATAATATACGATATACATACGGTATATAGTAAATATAAGTGATATCATTAGTTTACACTAACTAATGTAATAACGCTCAGTTACTTACTCGTCTCTCAACCAATCATAATAGTGGATGATTGAGTGTGAGATAATATATTGACATGAGAATATATTCGACATATTCTCATACTCATCTACCAATCATAATTGTGGATGATTGATGATGAGAACATATTCTGACATGAGAATATCCTAGCGATATTCTCATAAGATCATCCAATCATAATAGTGGAACTATTGATGATGTGAATATATGTTGACATAAGAATAGAAGACATATATACGTTATGGTTATCGACCTATCACATTGAAGATTGATAATGTGATGAGTCAGTCAATATAATTGATGAGTCAAGTGCTGCGCAAAGCTATACATTGCTGTACAATAGCTGTGCATTGCTGTGGAATGACGCCTTATGAGTCAAATACCTTTGACTCACACTGATAAGACTCTTTGTACTTATTTGTAGTTTAGTAGTATATAAACTGTACTCTAGTAGCGTCAATCCCTATCCTATTATCCTCTCTACTGTCTACTGTTGAGCCCCAGCTCCAGTAAGCTCTTAACAACTCCACACCACACTCAGTAAGTAGTACATTCTATGTACTAGACTGCGCTGCTCGCTAGGGACTTGTTACCCCTAGTTTCAACAGGTTATGGGCCCCGAAACCAGACGCCTTTGGCGCTATTGGTTGTGAAGCCAAGCGACGCACACTCTCAAGTCATTGACGGAGAGAAAAGGTAAAACAAAGGTAACTGGGCGAGGCGCCCAGTGTGGTTTTCATTTTCTTGTTAGATTAGTCACCGCACTTGGCTAACCCTTCTGGGAAGTGAGGGATAGACTCTGAGTCATCCGCTTACCTAGATTGTATACGCCCGGACCCAGGGCTAAGGGGACCCCGTTATTACTCAGCGGTCTAAATTACGAGTATCCCTGTACAAGGGACCGTCTTGGATGACGTTAAAAACCGGCTTAGATCGCCTTAAAAATCTCGCAGTGGACCATTACTGTGTCAATAGAAATTGGCTCACTTGTGAAGTGTTAACTTCACCGGTTATTACCTACCGTATAAAAAGGTAACGTCCCACACTGTATTCCGCTTGGGCAGTGTGATGTGATTGGACGTATTGAACCACGCTATACCATCATCAGGATTTTCGATCCTGTAAAATACCTAATATATGTACAAGTAATAATAAATTCTAGTATAAGGGGTGAGATGAGGTCACATTGTGGACCGTACACTCTGCCTATCGAGAATGCGCCCTTAGGGACTTCTCTAGATTAGGAATACACTCAGCTGTAACCCAGCGGTGTCTAGATTAATTCTTAAAAACTTGTACATACACGTCTAGTGGGGGATTGAGACCCCATAGACCATCTAAGTGATGGACTTATCTCATGCGTTTGGGAATGCAGTCGTTATCGTCATGGTTATTCCAGAGATTAAACGGTTATCATTTGATCGTTTAAGAAGGGACAAGGGCCGATCCCCGAGTCTTTAATCTATTGTCAGACGCTTAGGTTGGCTATTCTTACCTACATTGGATCATATCCCACGCAAATATTATGCTGCGTTATTAGATGCTAAAAACATCGAAGTGGATACCAATGTGACATAGATCTTGGTTAATATAACACCTTTCATAACGATTAGTACCAAATTCAACATGCATGACAAGAAGAAACAATGATGTGCGAAACTTGTGCCGAAACATCCAATTTGCGTACAAATTATCTGTTTTCTGGGATTAGTAAGGGCTGAAGGCTCTGAACGCCCATTCCTTTCTTTTGATCTTATCCAAAGAACTATGTGATGATTAAACCTCCTGATTTCAGCAAAAATTTTAAAATCAATTTTTTCAATTTATATAAAAATGTCGTTTGTAAACTCTTTCTCGCCGTTGTCTTCTGCTGGCGGTGCCCTTGGCACTCCGATTTCTTCGAGGACAGTCCCCTCTCGGACTACCCCGAACAATTTGCCCGGCTCTGGCGCCCGGCATCTCCAGGCCCCCGTTAGGGCCTTACCAAAGAATTCGCCGCCGCCTGCAAAGGCACAGGTACCAGAAATGGTACCTTCATTACGTATTCCTGTTCCGACTTCTGCGCCTCAAGCTGTGAGGCTTAATAGGAACTATAAAAAGTATCCTGTTCCCATGGGCTCGCGCCCATATATGCCTCATGCAGCAAAAGGCTGCCACTGTTCGCATCCCGATGCGATACATCATGTACACCGCTGTGTACAAAAAGTCGTCTTCGACTATAAAGGAGTCCCGACGGCTCCTAAATCAATGCGGAGCCCAACAGGTCAGTCTTCTAGAAATACTAGGTGTGCATCTTTATCTCATAAAGATAATCTAGTCTCTTACGCCAAGGCCGCGAAGGCTGTTGGGCCAGTCTCTCGTCCACAAGGACGACCTACTATCGTCAACGAAGGTTGGCGATATAACAAAGATCGTGGATCACCTTGGATCCACAACACTAAACCGGAAGAGTGGTCCTATGGACCACCAAACAATGCCCATGTCCAATTCAGGCCAGTCACCAAAAACGACTGGCATAAGGGTAATCGTCAATGGAAAAATAAGACGAATATCCCTAATGCTTTGGATTCGGATGCGTACCGCCAACATTTCCTTGGCATCGCATCTGACGAAAGGGGCAGAATTCCTCTTCCGGAGGAGATTACTCAAATATACAAAAAAGGAAAGGTAAATACACCTTTTAACGTATATAAGACCCAACTAAAACATAATACAGAACAAAAAGGATGGCGAAAGTCAACAACACCTACCTGGAGTAGATGCGCCCCCAACATTGCAAGTTGGGGATATATCGTATCTAAAACTCGAGCCCAAAGCAGAGCGGCTGGAGTGTTTCCTTCAAATCAAGAGGGAACCGAAGTGAAAAGGGTTGTTGACGAATATAGTAATGACATGGGAATATGGCAGGAAACTGGAAGGCTTCCCGGACGGTATAAAGACTTTCCTCACATAAAATTACCTAAAGAATCTATTTTCGACAAACTTGTCGATGATAGAGACAATAGGAGGGCTAGATTCGCATCTAACCCTGTGACGGAAATTCGATATTACATACCTGAAAGGACGTGTAAAAAAGATATTCCCTAGTTTACTTTCTAGTATTAACACTAGATAGTAAAAATACTATATTCTTGTCATTTTTGACATGAACGACATTAAGCTTAAGAAATCAGGACGGAAATTACATCATCACATATATTCTTATGCCTTATTATTATTTGAACCTTTTCTTACGTAAAATCTTCTTAGATTTTAAACAAACTTAACCAAAGTAAGAAAATGTCTTCTTCCAATTCGATAAACTCCATTGTTCCTGTTCTTACCGGATCAAATTGGCTTGCATTCGAAAGACTTATGACTGCGTACTTAAACAGTCAAGGTCTTGGTGCACATATTGATCCTAAACTTGATTGGCCCAGAGATCTTGAACCATCTGAAAAAGAGGCGATCAAGACATCTGATATAAAGCCAGATCAGTTAAAAACCCTTAAAGAAATTCGCAAAGAATACGTCGAATTTAAAGAGGACAATATGAAAGCCAAAGGTTACATTACCTTAAAACTAGCACCTAATCTAGTACACCTTGTTGACGATAAAAATGATAAAGCCGAAGTCCTTTGGAAATCTCTAAAGGATAAATTTGGTAAACAAGGTCTGGCTGCTACGTTTGGACTCTATAGACAAATTGTCGACTGGAAACTCAAAGAGAATTCCAATCCCAACACTCAAGTTCCGCATCTTATGGACTTGATTAATAGAGTGTCAAACCAAGGTGTAACCTTAACTGTCAAAATGCAAATTATGACGATCCTACATGCCTTACCTCCTTCATGGGACAGCTTTGTCGCAAATCTGTTGGCACATTCCGCAGATGATGACACTGTAGATCAATTCCTTAATCTCATATCTGAGGAATGGTCCCGAAGGAAAGGTAACAGGAACAATGCCAATACTTCTGTTGTCACGAGAGGGAATAAACATTCTAACTCTCAAGTAGTTGCAAATATGGCACGCCAACAATTGCAACAAGGACAACCTCGCACCCCTTGGAATTCCTATCGTGGGAAATCCTTTCGAGGCAGAGGTGGAAGAAAACCAATGGGAAATCGAAGAAACCCAACACAACATACTTCGACAGGTGGACCATCTAATGGACCAAAACATACACCTGGCCAATCTCAGACTCCTTTTAGACCCCAATGGGCTGGTCAAGTCCCTAATCAGTCTAAAGGACCAAATTGGGAACGCAATAAGGCAGCTAAAGCAAAGAATCGTGCGAATAAACTTGCTGCTCGCACAGCAGCTCAATCAACACTTGGTTCTGGGCATGCTATGGCATCTTCGACATCAGCATCTTTACCTCTGATTGCCAGAATTGGAGATCAGGTAATGACAGATTTTGATGAAGAATTTGTCCCCAAGATTTACAAGTACAAAGGTACTCGTGCGGTTCCCACGGACGACTTCATGGGGAGAATTGATGAGATATCCGAAGATTCGGGAGATTCTGTATCCAGAGATGTACAAAAAGTACGAACTGAATCAACGGACTACTCTGATATCTTTGATTCTGCAATATTTGCAGATACTAAGGATACTCAAAGTTTGGACGATCTTGCTAGTCCTATCTTTGCTTCCTCTAGTATATCCCATCATCAAACCGATAATGAAGGATATCAAACAGATAATGAATCACATCAATCTGAGGCCAATTCTTCAGGGTATGAAGGACTTTATACCGATGAGGAGCCTGAAGGACCAATGCCTGGTTCCTTTGATGATGAACAAATAAGTTGGTGGTATGTACATACCAGACAATATTATGTGGATCAAGTTCGACGAGCTAATTTGGAAGCTCGAAGAATGAATACTAATGCACGCACTTTAGAACACTTACAAAATATGTTGAGAGGGATGGTAAATGACCATGACACTGTATCCCTCCGACCAGAATCTGTAAGTTCATCAGATTTAAATTACTTTTACCAATCTGATCAAGATTCTGTTTACCATACGGCTCCAGAATCTATGGCATCATCTCAAATCCCAACAAGGCCTATTACGCCTTATGAAGATTTTTTTAATTTATACGATTATCCAACTAATCGTACTATTGATACTGTACCGGTAATACCATCAAATGTACCGATAGTAAACCCTACACCAAGAAGATCTATTGATCTTCAGAATTTATATTATTTTGATGCCAATATGCGTGAGAATGAAAGATATAGACAAAACATGTCTAATCTTCAAAATCTTCCAAATCATGGAACATTCTCTGAATTATATAATCAATATAACTTAGATGAATTCATAATAGAAGAAAACAATCGAAGACGTGCTAATGTTATTAACATTGGACATCTTCAAGATCCATATAATCTACCTTGTAGTAAATCACCTTCTTGCAAATGTCCTGAATGTTATAAAAATAATAAAGGACTTACAATATGGATGTGTGACTCAGGTGCATCACATCATTTTACCGCACACTTAGAAGATTTTGTCAGCTATAAAAAATATGAAGTTCCTACTTCAGTATTTACAGCTGATAATCAAGCAGATATATTAGGTATAGGGACTGTGATTTTGGATCACACTCTTAAAAATGGTTCGGTTTCAAGATTGAAACTTTATCCGGTCCTACATATGCCAAGTGCCACACTACGACTAATAAGCAATGGAACATTGTGTAAACAAGGTTTTATTGCAAAACAAGATAATGATAGGATTTCTTTCTACAGAGAAGGCTCTGAAAACGCATCACTGGAAGGATTTCCAGGAGATGGTAACGAAACATTAATGTGGACAGAAGGTCAAATTATTAAACCTTCAAATTATAAATTAATGATGACCACTATTAATGTTGTTGGATATGAAATTTGGCATCAACGGATGGGTCATCCTAGCCAACAAATATTGAAATTAGGCTCTAAAAACTTAGAGGGTTTCCCTCCCTTAACAATTCCTAAAGACTTAGAACCTTGTAACGGTTGTCTAAAAGGAAAAGCTGTTTCACAAAGCTTTCCTCTTTCAGAAAAACGTGCTACCCAACCCTTTGAACGTATACACTGTGACTTGATGACTTTTCCAATACAATCTTATCATAAACAAAAATATTTACTTGTAATATTTGATGATTGTACATCTCATGTATGGGTAAAACCATTACAGAAAAAGTCTAACGTCGCTGTAGTATTTGAAGGCTGGCACAAACAAATATACAACCAATATGGATATAACATAAAAATAGTTCGTTCCGATCGAGGGGGCGAATTTATGTCCACCAATATACAAGATTACTTAACTGATGTAGGAATTATTCATGAAAAATCTACTCCATATATACATCAACAAAATGGAAAGGTTGAACGCATGAATAGAACACTTTGGGAGAAAAGTGAAGCATTGAGATTACATGCTTCATGCCCTCAATCTTGGTGGAACTTTGCGATCGAAACTGCCGTACATGTTTATAATCGTACTCCACTTAGACGAACCAAATGGAAGACCCCTGTTGAAAATCTTACTGGAAAGAAACCTGATGTTTCTTACTTTAAGATATTCGGATCTAAAGCTTGGGTATTTATCCCACATGAATCGCGCGAAAATAAATTAACACCAAGGTCTGAAATAATGACCTTTATTGGATACGAACCGAATGCAAAAGCATACCGCTTCATGACAAATACAAATCAACTTCGAGTATCCACCCAAGCTGAATTTGATGAAACCAAATTTCCAAGAGCCAAACCTCAAGATGAAAATTATACAAAAAACTTGGACCCTATCAGGCCTATTGAGCAGGATAATTCTGAAAACTCAGATAAAAATATCTCTGATGGTAAACCAAATAATGAAGGAGATATTTCATCTGAACAGCAGCATTCAGATGATGATTTCTTTGATTTCAACTTTGAAAATCATTCAAGTTCTGATTCATCAGACAATGATGATGATGATACTAAATGGGATGATAAATTAGAATCTTTCTTTGAAAAGAAAGATACATCTTCAAAAGACAAAGGTGCTGAATTAGATCAACCTACAGGCGTTGAATTAGATCTACCTGTACAAAGTCTTAAAGATAAACCTACTAAAGGAAAAGGCAAAGGAACTGCTAAAAAACCTGTAGAACCTACTCGAAGATCTGAAAGATCTAGAAAACCGGTTATACAGAAAGACAATGCTTATGGTAATAAAACACCATTAGAAATTGAAAAAGAAATTACAGAAGAACAAGATGTTGTTCGAGAATTAATTCAAGATCTTAAAGAAAAAGATAAATCTGATCCAAGACTTGATGTTACAATCAGATATTCTCTTAGATCTAAAATACGACAACATATTGATAAAGTTAAAGTACTTTATTCAACATTACACAATGCTCAAATTAATGAAATGTCATGTCTCATTAAAGAGCAAGGTAATGGTTTTCTGAATTACTTACTCGCACAAGCAATTCCTGCCATTGATATTTCAAGAGACAATATCAGAGAATATCAATACAAAGATATTCAAAAAGTCAAAATTGCTGATCCCAAATCTTATGAACAATGGGAGACAGCAATGAATGATGAAATGAAATCATTGAATGATAGAAAAATCTGGGAGCTTGCAGAATTACCTCATAATCGTACACCTATTAAATGTAGATGGGTATATGATATTAAATCTGACGGTCGAAAGAAGGCTCAACTTGTCGCTAAAGGATTTTCTCAAAGACCTGGACTTGACTATGATGAAACGTTTTCGCCTGTGGCAAGATATGAAACGATTCGCCTTTTGTTAGCAATATCTGTGCTAGAAAAATGGGATATTGAAGCACTAGATGTTAAAACAGCCTTTTTGTACGGAGATCTCGAAGCGGATATCTATATGCAACAACCAGAAGGTTATGTAGTCAAAGGCCAAGAACAAAAAGTTTACCAACTTAAAAAGGCAATATATGGACTTAAACAAGCCTCATATGCCTGGAATAAACAAGCTAATAAATCCTTAGAGGATTTAGGATTTATACGCTGTTTATCTGATTCTGGCGTATACGTCAGAAGAGAAGACGACACTATAATAGTGTGTATAGTATATGTCGATGACATGCTTTTCATGGGTGACAGTACACCAGAAATTCATAAAGTTAAAAATGCTTTTATGAAGAAATGGGAATGTCATGATCTTGGAAAAGTTAAAGAATACTTAGGTATGCAAATCAATTACAATAAGAACATGGGTACTCTTATTATTGATCAACATGCATACGCTAAGAAGGTTGTAACAAGATTTGGTTTAGAAAATTGTAAACCAACTCGTACACCTTTACCAACAGGATATATTCCAACTGCTGCTACAAAAGAATGTACAGCAGAAATGCGATCTTATTTTCAACAAATAATAGGATCGTTGTTATATCTTGCATTAGGAACAAGACCTGATATTACTTATCAAGTAATATTAATGTCTCAGTTTTGTGCAAACCCAAATGAAGAACACATACAGAAAGCATTATACATAGTACGCTATGTTAATACCACTGTACAAACTAAAATAGTTTATAATGGTTTAAACAAAGAAGGCTTTGTAGCCTTTACTGATGCTGACTGGGGTGCTGACAAGATTACAAGAAAATCTGTCACTGGATATATAGTAAAACTCGCAGGAGGTGCTATATCATGGGTTTCACGAAAACAAAAAGTAGTGGCACTGTCTTCAACTGAAGCAGAATACATGTCAATGTCTGATACATCAAGACAAATAGTTTGGATTGAGTCACTTATGAGTGAACTCGATTTTCCAATTAAAACTATTTTCTTATGTTGTGACAATCAAGGAGCAATGTTCTTGGCCAGTAACCCTGCACAAGAACATCGTTCAAAACATATTGACATAAGATTCCACTACATTAGACAATGTGTCGAAAGTGAGAAAATTAAACTCACATACATTCCTACCAATGAACAAGTTGCGGATATAATGACCAAAAATCTACCATATTCAAAATTTGTAATATTCCGAATGAAGATGGGATTAATCCTAGATGATAGTCAAATATCATTAACTAATCATATTAGGGCATCACAAACTTTTGCTAATTATATTAAAAGTAAAACCCTTAATAAGTCCCCAGGACAACATAGTAAAATATTTGAAAGAATTCAAGATCTTGAAGTGCGAGGATATCTTGAAGAAATCTTTAAATACTATGAAAGAGAAAATGATAAATTGACTACCCTTTTGAAAGCTAATAAATAACTTAGCGAAGGGGAGTGTTGAACTTATAATATACGATATACATACGGTATATAGTAAATATAAGTGATATCATTAGTTTACACTAACTAATGTAATAACGCTCAGTTACTTACTCGTCTCTCAACCAATCATAATAGTGGATGATTGAGTGTGAGATAATATATTGACATGAGAATATATTCGACATATTCTCATACTCATCTACCAATCATAATTGTGGATGATTGATGATGAGAACATATTCTGACATGAGAATATCCTAGCGATATTCTCATAAGATCATCCAATCATAATAGTGGAACTATTGATGATGTGAATATATGTTGACATAAGAATAGAAGACATATATACGTTATGGTTATCGACCTATCACATTGAAGATTGATAATGTGATGAGTCAGTCAATATAATTGATGAGTCAAGTGCTGCGCAAAGCTATACATTGCTGTACAATAGCTGTGCATTGCTGTGGAATGACGCCTTATGAGTCAAATACCTTTGACTCACACTGATAAGACTCTTTGTACTTATTTGTAGTTTAGTAGTATATAAACTGTACTCTAGTAGCGTCAATCCCTATCCTATTATCCTCTCTACTGTCTACTGTTGAGCCCCAGCTCCAGTAAGCTCTTAACAACTCCACACCACACTCGGTAAGTAGTACATTCTATGTACTAGACTGCGCTGCTCGCTAGGGACTTGTTACCCCTAGTTTCAACATTATTATCCTAATTCTTTTAAAAGGAAGTAAGTGATGCAGGCCAATCTGCTACAAGACAATCTGGACAATCCTTTTGCTCTACAGATTGTGAATGATACTGGCTGTTTTGTGAAAAGCACTGAATTTTTTTGTATAAACATAGGGGGTTAGCATCATGTCATACTGGTTTAATGATTCAAAAGATGACCATATGAAAAGTTTGCCTATAATGGCCAACAGTTCTATGTGAGTAACATTTCAAGTATTCCTGAAAGGCTGCTCTATGTGTCCTTTCCTATGACCAACAGCTTGTCAGTGACATTGCCCAATGTTTGAAAGGCTGTCTTATCACATTTTTCCTGTGACCAACAGAATGTGAATGATACCACACATTGGTGAAAGCAGTCTCATCACATGTTTTCATATGGCCAACAGCAAGTGAGTGACACTGCACATTTTGTGAAAGGCAGTCTCACATCTGTCCCTATGACCAATAGCTTGTGAGTAACATTGCCCACTGTGTGAAATGCAATCTCATCACTTCTTTTCCTATGACCAACAGGTTGTGAGTGACATTGCACATTTTGTGACATGAAGTCTCATCACTTCCTTTCATATGACCAACAGAAAGTGAGTGGCAAAAAAGGAGTCTCATCACATTTTTTCATATGATGAACAGCAAGTGAGTGACATTGCACATGTTGTAAAAGGCAGCTTAATCACATTTTTTCTTATGACCAATAGAAAGCAAGTGACACTACCCATTTGTGAAAGCAGTCTCATCACATCTTTCCCTATGTCCAACAGGTTGTGAGTGACATTACCCATTCGTAAGGCAATCTCATCACATCTTTTCCTATGACCAGCAGCAAGTGAGTGACATATCAAGGCAGTCTCATCACATCTTTCCTATGACCAACAGAAAGTGAGTGACATTACAGAGTTTGTGAAAGGCAGTCTCATCACATGTTTCCTATGGCCAACAGAAAGTGAGTGACATTACAGAGTTTGTGAAAGGCAGTCTCATCACATCTTTTCATATGACCAACAGAAGGTGAGTGGCATTGCACATTTTGTGAAAGCCTATCTCATCACATTTTTTCCTATGAACAACAGAGAGTGAGTAATATTGAATATTTTGTGAAAGGCAGTCTCATCACATCTTTTCCCATGACCAACAGCTTGTGAGTGGCATTGTACATTTTGTGAAAGGCAGTCCCATCAGATCATTTCCCACAATCAACAGGATGTGAGTGATATTGCACATTTTGTGAAAGGCAGTCTCATCACTTCTGTTTTGATGTCCAACAGATTGCAAGTGACATTGCTCATTTTGTGGAAGGCAATCTCATCAGATCATTTCCTATGACCAACAGCTTGTGAGTGACATTGCATGTTTTGTAAAAGTCACTCTCATCATATGACAAACAGCAAGTCAGTGACTATATATTTTATGATAGGCTGAATTACCACTTTTTTCCTATGACCAACAGCTTGTGAGTGACTTTGTACATTTTGAGAAAGGCAGTCTCATCACTGACCAACAGGAAGTGAGTGAAATTGCAAATGTTGTGAAAGGTTCTCATTACATTATTTCCATGACCAACAGAATGCAAGTAAAACCACACATTTGTGAATGCAGCCTCATTATATTTTGCCTTATGACCAACAGGTTGTGAGTAACATTGCCCATTTTGTGAAAGGCAATCTTATCACTTTTATTCCTATGACCAGTTCCAACAGCAAGTGAGTGACATTACACAATGTGTCAAGGCAGTGCCATTACATATTTTCCTATGGCCAACAGCAAGTGAGCCTTGACATTGTACATTTTGTGAAAGGCAGTCTAATCACATTTTTTCTTATGACCAACAGGAAGTAAGTGATATTGTACATTTTATGAATGGTAGTGTTATCACATCTTTTCCTATTACCAACAGAATGTGAGTAACATTGCACATGTTGTGAAAGGTGGTGACACTGAATCTGTTCCTTTGGCCAAAAGGAAGTGAGCAATGGTGCACATGTTGTGAAAGACAGTCTCAACACATGCTTTCCTATGACCAACAGCAAGTGAGTGATATTGCACAATGCTAGGAAGGCAGTCTTATCACATGTTGTCCAACAGAATGTGAGTGACGGCACATGTTTGTGAAAGGTAGTCTCATCACATCCTTTGACCAACAGTTTGTAAGTAACATTGCACATTTTGCAAAGCAGTCTCATCACATGTTTTCATATGACCAACAGCAAGTGAGTGACAGTGCACATTTTGTGAAAGGCAGCTCCATCACATTTTTTTCCTATGACCAACAGAATGCAAGTACACCACATATTTGTGAAAAACAGTCTCATCACATCCTTTCTATGACCAACAGCTTGTGAGTGACATTGCACATTTTGTGAAAGCAGTCTCATTACATCTTTTCCTATGACCAACAGCAAGTAAGTGGCATTGCACATTTTGTGAAAGGCAGTCTCATGAGATTATTTCCTATGACCAACAGAAAGTGAGTGATATTGCACAAAATGTGCAAGGTAGTCTCATCAATTCATTTCTATGACCAACAGCGAGTGAGTGACAATACATATCTTGTGGAAGTTTCACCAGATCTTTTCCTATGACCAACAGGTTGTAAGTAACATGTTGTGACAGGCATCACCACATCTGTTCATATGACCAACAGAATGTGAGTGACATTGCACAATTTGTGAAAGGCAGTCTCATCACATCTTTTCCTATGACTAACAGGAAGTGAGTTATATTGCACATTTTATGAATGGCAGTCTCATCTCATCATTTCATATGACCAACAGCAAGTGAGCAACATTGTACATTTTGTGAAAGGCAGCTTTGTCACATCTTTGTCTATGACAAACAGGAAGTAAGTGACATTGCAAATTTGGTGAAAGACAGTCTCACTGCATCTTTTCCTATGACCAACAGGAAGTGAGTGACCTCCAATGCACGTTTTTTGAAAGGCAGTCTTAGTATCACATCTTTCCTATGACCAAAAGGAAGTGAGTACACTGGGACATGTCATGAAAGCCAGAATCACTGCATCTGTTCTTATAACCAACAGAAAGTGAGTGATGTTGCACATGTTGTGAAATCACATCTTTTCCTATGACCAATAGTTTGTGAGTGGCATTGCCCATGTTGTGAAAGTCAGTCTCATCACCTCCTTTCCTGTGACCAATAGTTTGTGAGTGATATAATTATTGAACATTTTGTGAAATGCAATCTGATCTTCTTTTCCTAGGGCCGACAGAAAGTGAGTGACACTGCACAATTGTGACAGGCAGTCTCATCATTTCTTTTCCTATGTCTAACAGAATGTGAGTGACATTGCACATTTTGTGAAAGGCAGTCTCATCATATCTTTTCTACAACCAACAGTTTGTGAGTGACATTGCAGACTTTGTGAAAGTCAGCTCATCACAACTTTTCCTGTGATCAACAGTGGGTGAGTGACATTATATGTACATTTTGTCACACATGGTCTCATTGTACTGTATGTTTTCCTATGACCAACAGTTTGTAAGAAACATTGCAGATTTTGTGAAAGGCAGTGTCATAAGATCCTTTCCTATGACCAACAGAATGTGAGTGACACCACACATTTGTGAAATAGTCTCATCACATCTTCTCCTATGACCATGAATGGCAGCGTGTAGGTGGCATTGCACCTTTTGTGAAAGGCAGTCTCCTCAGGTCATTTCCTATCAGGGAGTGAGTGACATCACACATTTGTGAAAAAGTCATTTCCTATGACCAACAGGGAGTGAGCAACATTGCACAGTTTATGAACAGTAGTCTCATCAAATCTTTTCATATGGCCAACAGAAAGTGAGTAACATTGCGTGACATACATATTTTGTGAGACACTGCCTCATTAAATATCTTCCTATAATCAACAGCCAGTAAGTGGCATTGCACATTTTGTGCACTCTCATCACATCTTCAATTCCTATGACCAATAGCTTGTGAGTCACTTACAGACTTCATGAAAGGAATTCTCATCATCAAATCTTGTCTTATGACCAACAGGATGTGAGTCACATTGCACATTTTGTGTAGGGCAATCTTGCAACATCTTTTCCTATGACCAATGGCAGTATGTGAATGACATTGCACATTTTGTGAAAGGCAGTCTCATCATATTACTGACAGCATGTGAGTGACATTCACACTTTATGGAAGGCAGCATCCTCACATGTTTTCCTATGACCACCAGGAAGTAAGTGACATTGCACATTTTGGGAAAAGCAATCTTATCACATGACCAACAGCAAGTGGGTGACATTGCACATTTTGTAAAAAGCAGTCTCATCACATCTTTTGCTGTGACCAACAGAAAGTGAGTGACATTACACATTTCTTGAAAGGTAGTCTCATCACTTCTTTTTATATGATTAAAGTATGTGAGTGATGTTGTGCATTTTGTGAAATGCTGTCTTGTCACTGTTCCTATGGTCAACAGCTTGTGAGTGACATTGCACATCTTGTGAAAAGCAGTCTCACCACATCTATTCATATGACTAATAGGATGTAAGTTACATTGCCTATTTTGTGAAAGGCAGTCTTTTCCTATGACCAACAGGAAGTGGGTGACATTGCACATGTTGTGAAATGCAGTTTCATTACATTTTTGCTCTGATCAACAGTGGGCAAGTGACATTGCACATTTTGTGAAAGCAGTTTCATCACATCTTTCCCCATGTCCAACAGGTTGTGAGTAACATTTCCCATTTTGTGAAAAGCAATCTCATCATTTCTTTTCCTATGACCATCAGCAAGTGAGTGACATTGCACATTTTATGACCTGCCACAGTCTCATCAGATCATTTCCAATGACCAACAGAAAGTGAGTGGTGTTACAAGTGTTGTGAAATGCAGTCTCATCCCTTCTTTTTCCATGACCAACAGCAAGTGAGTCCGACATTTCACACTTTTTTGAAAGGCAATTCACCACATTTTCTCCTATGACTAATAGCAAGTGAGTGGGTTGCACATTTCATGAAAGGCAATGATCTCATTACATCTTTTGCTCTGACCAACAGGAAGTCAGTGCCATTGTACTTCTTGTAACAAGTAGTCTCATTACATCTTTCCCTATGACTGACAGGAGGTGAGTGACATTGCATGTTTTGTGAAAGGCAGTCTCATCATCCTTTCCCATGACCAACAGGTTGTGAGTGACTTTGCACATTTTGTGAAAGGCAGTCTCATCACATTTTTTCCGGACCAACAGAAAGTGTGTGACATTGCACATTTTGTGATAGGCAGTCTCATCACATCCTATCCTATGACCAACAGAAAGTGAGTGACCTTGCCCACTTTGTAGAAGGCATGGCATCATATTGTGACCAACAGAAAGTGTGTGACATTGAACATATTGTGAAAGGCAGCCTCATCACATCCTTTCCTATGGCCAACAGTTTGTGAGTGACATTGAATATTTTGTGAAAGGGAGTCTCATGACATTTTTTCCTTTGACCCACAGCAAGTGAGTGAGATTCCCAATTCTCTGACCTCATACTCTGATTCATGAATGTTTGATATATGATTATATCCTTTGTAAATCAGAAAGTGAGGATGTTGCCCATTTCCAAGCCTTTCATATTATTATCATCATAGATTGTAAGTTTTGATTTCAGGTCACCTACTTGCATCTCATGTGACCATTCCCCTAACTTATATCACTTTCTTTGATTTCCAGGTGAGTGATGTTGGTTCATACAGTATTGACATTTTCATATCATTTTGCATGCTAGTGTGTAGGTCTGACCATTGATCTTACATTGGATTCTATCTCATGAATAGCTTGAACTTTTCTCCTTGTTTGGAGGCAAGCAAAAGAATTTTTCAGTCAAGGTATTTTTTTTTTGTGGGTAGCACACAACTGATGCCATTGTAATAAGCCTACCAATTGCCAGGTCCTCCTTTGTAAATAATTCCTTTTCATTTACTCCATTTATGCTTAAACCTTCAAGCAATTATCATCATTGCAAAGCTATCCTTTTGGATCAATAAACCATTCTTGCAATCAGTCACAGAAGCCATGCATCAATACAAGAAAAAAGGCTATGATCAGAAGCTCAAGACTGACATTACTCCTGACTTATTGCACTCTGGTCATCAAGATTTGGTCTCATTATTCTATGAGCAGGTGACTTGCATTGATGGTAGGTACTTTATCTAGTAATGCACTATTTATGAACACTTTATGGCAGGGTGAAACACCCAGGACAATATCAGGTGATTTATTGACTGCATTACCTTTGGATTGGCTGCATATTTATTTGTACATAGATGACTTCTCGAGTACCTTCCTTTGGTTATTTCAAGGCAACAGATAGTCCTTGGTATAAGTTTGGGCAAAATTAATTTGGGGGAAGGGCAAGAATTGAGTCTGTCTGTGTATAAGTTCTTAAAATACATTGTATTGATTTTGCTTTACATATTTCCAAAAGGCTCTACTAGACTTTCATTGCACCAGTTCAAATCTGTCACAGCTCATGAGATACATATATGTACATGGTACAAATATTGTATTCTATGACAGGCCTGCAGCCTGTACATAAATTCACTTGGGGTGATGCTGATAACAATGCAGAAATATTTCGGTTGGACACTGACCAGCCTCTGCAATCAAAGTCTACCAACATATCCTTTGATATTTCCTCCATCATCTTGTACTTCAATCCAAATATCCTCTTCTCCTTACTCGTATCATAGTCAAGCATGTATGGCACCATTCTCCCAGCACCCAGATTACCCACAGCAAGAGTCTTACAACAGGATGTGAGTGAGATTGCACATTCTGTTAAAGGCAGTCTTATCACATCTTTTCCTATGACCAATAGCCAGCAAGTGACATTGCACATTTTGTGAAAGGCATCCTCATCATGTCTTTTCCTATAACCAACAGCAAGTGAGTGACACTGCACATTTTGTGAATGGTGGTCTTTTCACCTTTTTTCCTATGGCCAACAGCTTGTGAGTGGCATTGTCCATCTTGTGAAAGGCAGTCTCATCACATTGTTTCCTATGAACAGCAAGTGAGTGATATTGCACATCTTGTGAAAGGCAGTCTCATCACATCTTCCTATGACCAATAGTATGTCAGTGACATTGCACAATTTGTGAATGATAGTCTTATTTCATGTTCTCACATGACCATCAGCCTGTGAGTGACATTGCACATTATGGAAAAGGCGGTCTCACTTTTCCTATGACCAACAGCAAGTGAGTGACATTGCAACTGTTGTGAAAGTCAGTCTCATCAATCTGACCAACAGCCAGTGAGCAACATTGTACAATTTGTGAAAGACAGTCTCATCACATCTTTTCCTATGACCAACAGCAAGTGAGTTACTGTACTTTAAACATTTTGCGAAAGCAGTCACACCACATCTTTTCCTATGACCATCAGCGAGTCAGTGACATTACACATTATGTGAAATGCAGTCTGATTACATCTTTTCCTGCAACTACCAGTTTGTGAGTGACATTACACATTTTGTGAATGAGTCTTATCACATTTTTTCCTATGACCAATAGGATGTGAGTGCCATTGCATGTTTTGTGAAAGGCAGTCTCATCACATCTGAGTCTTTTCCCATGTTCAACAGGGAGTGAGTAACAATTTATGAAAGGCAATCTTATCACATCTGTTCCTATGACCAACGGCTTGTGAGTGAAATTGCACATTTTATCAAAGGGAGTCTCATCACATCTTTTCCTATGATGAACAGCATGTGAGTGACATTGCACATTTTGTGAAAGGCAGTCTCTTCACATCCTTTCATATGACCAACAGCTTGTGAGTGACATTGCACATTTTGTCAAAGGCGGTCTCATCACATTCTTTTTTGTAATCAACAGTATGTCAGTGACATTGCACATTTTGTGAAAGGCAGTCTAATCACATCTTTTCCTATGACCAACAGCGAGTGAGTGACACCACACATGATGTGAAAGGCAGTCTCATTGCACCTTTTCCTCTGACCAACAGGGAGTGGGTGACATTGCACATTTTGTGAATTGCAGTCTCACTGTCTTATTGCATTTTTTTTGGTAACCAACAGTCAGTGAGTGACATTGCACACTTTATGAAAAATGGTCTTGTCAGATCTTTTTCTATGACCAACAGGGAGTGAGTGACACTGCACATTTTGTGCAAGGCAGTCCCATCACATTTTTTCCTATGATATCCAACAGCCAGTGAGTGACATCATTGTGTGTTTTGTGATAGGCAGTCTCATCACATCCTTTCCTATGACCAACAGGATGTGAGTGACATTGCATGTTTTGTGAAAGGCAGTCTCATCACATCTTCCCCTGTGACCAACAGATTGTAAGTGACATTGCACATGTTGTAAATGGCAGTCTCCTTGCATCTCTTCCTATGACCTCCAGCAAGTGAGTAACACTGCACATCTTGTGAAAGGAAGTCCCATCATATCTCTTCCTACTATGACCAACAGGAAGTGAGTGACATTGCATGTTTTGTGAATGGCAGTCTCACAATCTTTTTCTATACCAACAGCGAGTGAGTGACATTGCATATCTTGTGAAAAGCAGTCTCATCACATCTTTTCCTACAACCAACAGTTTGTGAGTCCCATTGCCTGATTTGTGAAAGGCAGTCTCATCACATCTTTTCCTACAACTGACAGTCAGTGAGTGAAATTGCACATTTGGTGAAAGGCAGACTCATCACAATTTTTCTATGACAGCAAGTGGGTGACATTGCACATTTTGTGAAAGGCAGTCTCTTCACACCCTTTCCTATGGCCAACAGTTTGTGAGTGACATTGCACTTTCTTTTGAAAGGCAGTCTCTCCACATCTTTTCCTATGATCAACAGCTTGTGAGTGACATTGCACATTTTGTAGAGTCTCATCATATCTTTTCCTGTGACCAATAGCAAGTGAATAGCATTGCATATTTTGTGAAAGGACATCTCATCAGAACTTTTCCTATGAACCAATAGCCTGTGGGTGACATTGCATATTTTGTTAAAGATCTCTCATCAGATCTTTTGATATGACCAACAGCTTGTGAGTGACATTGCATATGCTGTGAAAGGCAGTCTCATCACATATTTTTCCTTGGGCCAACAGCTTGTGAGTGACATCACAAGATTTGTGACCTGAATTCTTAGCATGTAGTGTTTACAGGTCAGGTCACAATAACTGGAAAATAACTGTAACCTGACCTAACCGCTACCAGTTATAACCTGACCATCGGTCACAGTTATACCGGTCAGTGATCAGTTACAGTTACAGTTATGGCAAATGGCCCAATTGGTATAACTGGTCTATAACTGGTCATGACCGGTCATGACCGGTTATGATGACCAACTTGAAATGGTTATTTGTTGTGAACTACACTGTCTATATTATCTTGAATTACCCTATGTCTTGAGCTCTAAAAGTGATACACCCATGAATTTAAAAAGAAATTTTGAAAAAGATGACTACATGACCACTATACCTCCCAATTCTCTACCTCACAATCTTCAGAGAAATAGCAAAATACTCTGCCAATAATGACACTGCAATTGGCAGAGCATTTTCTATTTTTATTTTGCAGATTATCATATACATGCCACCACCAACCATCAGAAAAAATAGCAAAATACTCTGCCAATGACAACACTGCAATTAGTGGAGGATTTTCTATGTCTATTTGCAAATTATCCTATACATACATGCCACTAACCCTCAGAAAGAATAGCAAAATACTCCACTGGTGATGGGCAGACTCCTACCCAGTCCCAACGGTGCTGCGCTTGACGAGCTTAAGTAAGCATTAATGCACCGGAGGGACTGGCTTTTAACACATGTAAACAAAAGGTCGGCGATGCCGAGCGTCACATCTCGATCATGTACAGACTATTTTTTTGGCATGGAAAACATATAGATCGACATTTACATCGGAGTTTGATTCTAAGTTTAGTATATGCATTGCGATTGCTATGAGCCGTATGTAAAACTAGATAACTTGCTCAGGGTGCCCTTCAATCATCTTCTGTGCTCGAGCTTGGCTATCATGGATATTGACAACAATGAGCCAGCTTCCAAAGATTTCGTGGCTGTCATCCGAGTCCTAGGGGATCAAAATATCACTGTTACGGAGCTCATCAATATGCTGTTTACTGAGAAGCAATTCAAGAAGCATCCACTCACAAAAGATCTTGTGGAGAATGCGGAGATAATCTTTCCACATATACTTGGTCATTCTCGCCTGCCTGAAAGTGCTGGCAACATGATTTGTGTGCTTGTCGAGCCTATGTATGCACGTGAAGTCCAGGACTTGGCTGATTGTGGTGATTTGTGCTTCAATGCGCAGAAGATGAATCCTGATGATATCGAGGATTTCAAAGTTGAAGAACTGTCGGATCTTTATGCTAAACGGGTGCCGAGACTCTGGTCACTTTTGGGTTCTGTCCTCAAGGCACGCAAACGAGGGATTTCCTTGCTGCTTCAGTCAGGTCCTATTGCTGCTAGTAGCTCAAATGACTCAATAGAGCATCCTGATAATGACGAGGCTTGGTTAGAAGGTGCTGGATGACAAAGGAGCATATCAAACTCATCTCAAGAGGAGAAGAGCGCTTCACTCTTACAAATTGTATGCACGCTCACCTCCTGTGCGCTGTTCAGTGATTTGACATGTCTAGAAAAAATCCGTCATTGTCAGTATTGTGTTGCAGAGTACGAATCAAAAGGCAAATACCTTTGCAAGTATTCTTGGCGTCTTTCTCCATTCTTGCCGCACGCTGCAGAGGGTCATTAATGCGTTAGCACGTATGGGTCTCACTGTTTCCCAGTCCTGCATTCATACGGCAATCAATTCGCTCTCCTCAAATGCTTCTCTTACGCTACAAGAACTTGGTCAATCTCGTTGTATTGCATTGGCCTATGACAACTTCAACGTTGACTTGAAAGTATCAGTACCAGTTGTCGAAAAATCAACAGAAACATTGAAACACTTAACTTCTGGCCTCGTATTCTGCCTTCAACACGGTGTAACAAGCGATGATCTGCGTTATTCCGACTATCTTTGGCAGAGATCAGAAGTGAACTTGGACAATCTCGGGCCACTGGGGAACAGGAAGACTCACAAGGATCTGCTACAACTGTTTCGAGAGCCAGATGAGAAGCCTCTGGATAGCCATGCGGAATTTAACATCTGGGTATTCCTCCGGGATCTTGTAGAGAATGTCGAAGGGTTTGAATACATTCAAGGCAAGATTAAAGCCCCTGAAAGCATCGAACAACTCCCTGTCGTCAAGACTGAAATTTATCCTGCATATGCGATGGACGTTAATAACTCAACTGTAGCTGGGAACATTCAAGCTATTGAATGTTTGATGGAGCAAGTTGGATATGGCGAGCCTAGTGGCGAAGATGCTGTTGACATCAGCAAACATGTTGTGCTGATTCACGGTGATCTTGGAACTGGTGAACAGATCAATACAATTCTCAAGCGACGAGCATGTGAACGAAGGCCTTGGGAACGATTCCAATACGTGGAGTTCCTGCCAGGGTACTTCCATGTGAAGATGGCATGTGTTGATGCCCTCTGGCATATCATGATCAAGCCAGCACTTGGGCGACAGGATGAAACTTGCGTCATGAAGGATATTGGTGTCTTTTGCCCAAGGGAAACCGGCACAGTTATATCAAAATGCGAGTTTTGTTGAATGCACCAGCTCATCCGACATGTTGGCATTGCTTGGCACCTTGATTGTTGGCACATTGCTGTTCAAAAAAGGTATCCTCAGTATTCGTCACTTGAAGACTTTGCCAAATCAAATCCGAACCTTGACAATCTCCGGGCGCTGGCGGAGGATCTTGTTCATGAATATGTTGACGATGGCAAGCAATTACTATCAATGCGCTTGAATTCTGTTAGCAAACGTGATCAACAATTTGAAAATGCAATGCTAATTCAGCAATACTTCCTGCTTTATGAAGAGTTGACGTACGCAATGAACTTTGGCGATATTGGACGGCTTGAGCGGACCTTGCTTCCTTGGATTCTTTTATTTAAAGCTACAGGAAAACATAAATATGCGACAGCGATGGAGAAACGTTTAGTTCAGACTCACTTTGAACGTCCCGAACCACTCAAACATGCAATCCGGTACAATATGCTGGTTAATCCAACTGGGAAGCCAGGAAAATTTCGGGCTGTTGACTGGGTTGTGGAAGGGAATAACTGCGAGATCAAGGTGAACCACAGTGGTCAGGGTGCAACGCGCACGGTCGCGCGCATGATTACTGAGTCAGCGCTCATCGGTACTTTCAAGGAAATCAACGAGTCAATTGAAAATAACTTACACTTGCATGCGACATCCACTCACGGGGAACCAGACATGAGACGAACATTTCAAGAGGCCCACAGAAGTCTTTCAGATAGCTCACCACATGTTTTTGTTCCGGTGAAACGTGTGAGAAGGGCGTGCGATGTACTTGTCCGCCCAAAGGGGTCTGAAGGAAAGGCTTAACAAATGGGATTGTACGGAGTACGGAGACGGAGGGTTCGATGGTGATGGAGTAAACCTGCAATGCAAACGGACGCAAGTCCGACGAAGATGCGTCGCAGCGGAAGATTGTCGGACAAGTGTGAAGGCGTACGACGGTGACGGAGTGAACCCGCAACGTAAAGGAACGTGAGTGCAATGAAGTTGCGACGGAGAGATATCAAACGGATGCAGAGGAGTGAAGGGCAGTATATTTGATGTCCATACAGTACAATGAAGCCGTATATAAACTAATATGCACAAGGCGCACTCACCGCAATCATCCTGAGCTCCTCCGATGGTCCGTGCGTGTATTGCGGATTGCCTTGCTGTATGAATATGTTGAGTCGGCGGGTTGAGCCCTTGGCATCGTGTACGCGTGTCGAGGCATGAAGGTTTAAGTGCGTCGGAATGCTCCGATGGATATCTCCAATGTCGGAATATCGGGCCGCGGATGCCTGCTGCACAACGTAACCAGAATCGGTACGTTACACCAGGACGAAAGAGTATGTATTGTTTACCAGATATGTTAAACAAAGGAGCGGAGCTACTTTGTAACAAGTCTGGTGGAGGAAATGGGGATGAGGAGAATGGCGATGAAGCGAACGAATACGAGACACGACCAACAGTGGATGACCTCGTTATAGAGCTTTTGTAATTTGGGTATTATAGTGATTTTGCAATTCTTGTAATTCTGTAGACCGTAATACGAGCTGTTCAGGTTCTTCATTTAATGAGTGGATCGATGGGGATTGTTCGAGTGGGTATTGCAACCGTGATGGACCTGGGTATGCGGCCGGTTCTACATTCTCTTTGCCTTGCCTCGCTTTACCCTGCCTCAGCTCACATTTAGCACTTCGCACTAGAGGTTTGGTTAGCGCAGCCTTACAGACTTCAATGATGATAGTAACAGCGTACTGGTATGACCTTTCTTATGGCAAGCACTGCATGTTGGATCTTGTCGGGGTGCCCTTGCGTGTGGGATTGTAGGTTGCAGAGGAGGTGCATATTGATCTAGGTGACCATCGGGTGGATGCAGAACGAAGGCATTGGCAACAGGAGGAACTTGTTACAAACACGGTACGGACTCCTACATTATGATTACATGACACGTCGGACATGCTTACTTTTTCGTATATGCCTATCCCTTCGTCACATCCCCATTATGTTCATCAAACGGACTACCTCGTTCCCTTATCGATCCCCATTCTGTTTACCCTATGCCCAACCCCTTGTTCATACGTGTACCATCCCCTATACCTCCTGTTTTACCTATACTTGTTATCGCCTTTGTTCTACTTACGATACGGCTGTGTTTCTGTACATGTATATAAACCGATGTACTGTAACGTCGAACCTTAAGTTCGACTTAACTGTCTAGTTTGTCTTTGTCAATATCACATCCCATCTCACCTAAAGAACGTCGTTTCTACTCCGTTCATTATCGCTCTCAAGGATAAGACTTCTTCTAGTCGTCTTATCACTTAGCTTATTCGTTCACCTATTGTTTGACTTGTCCGTTGGACTTAGTCTACTTTGTCAAGCGCTCCTAGCGTGGACACATTGTAGGTGGAGATTGACGTGATCATAACAGAACTTCTGGCTGAGATTGTGTGTGTGAGACAAAGGGATTGACAATTGGGGAAGTGTGAGAGCGCACATTGGCCATGTACGGAATAAATGTGACTGATTGCTGAGACATATTGGGGATAGATGGAATGTGCCAAGAGTGCATGTTGGGCAAAGGTGGAATACACATATTTGATCATTGTGGAAGTAGGGTATTGGTTGTGATGAAAATATATAAAACCATATATTATAATGATAATATATCGTAGATATTATCTTATCTTATCAGATTATCTTATCTTATCTGAAGATAAGATAGTATGATCTTATCTATCTCCATTAGTATAGATTAAGTAGATATAAATACGCTTGCGTCATAGTTACTAGATATGATTCCTTGTGAATCATATATCGTCATTCTACAGCAATCTGTCAAGAATGAACTCTATAATATCTGTCATACAGCAATATGTCAGATATGACAGAACCCTATAATTTCTGTCAATCATTATGACTAGGAATAGATCATATGATACATTATGACTCACATATTGTCATATGATGAGTCAATATGACGATAGCTGTGTAATACAATACACACCTTATCATCCAATAGGATAAGGTCCGTAGATAGCATAGTTTACACTTATCTGTATCTCAGACAATATATAAGGAGGGACAATTCGTTGTTCCCTCCTAACTTCTTACTCTCATCTTCACATCTTATAGTTGAGCCTCAGCTCCTATAAAGTCCCTCAACAACTCACCTACCTTCACAGTAAGTAGGTTCCTTACTCAGTCACATGCGCTGCGCTGCTGCGTTGGACTCCATGATGAGGAGAACCCAACATCGTCAGGTTGAAGGATTAGAAATCGGATAGTGCTTTGTGATCGTAGCAAGGATCGTGTTCCCATATTCACTTGCACCATCCCACTTCATTTCTTTCTCAAGGTCGGCAATGGTACGGATTTTGGAGAAACGTGCACATTGAACTATGCGATCACAGACTGTTGTTCCCATCACGAAACCCGGACCGAAAGTTCGCAAGTGGTGTTTGCCATAAGTCTTCTCCATTTCGCTACAATGCCAGCTGTCGAGATCATGAGAAAATGCAATGTCGGTCTCGTTGGCTGTATGCTTGGGAATTGAGGAACATGGCAGTTTGCAAATAGGTTTCATTACTGGGGACTGGATAAAACCAAATGCGTCGGGGTTGTGGAGGTCACAGCACAGCCCGCCTTGCTTCGGACCACAGCAGGTACACCCATTGGCAACCTCGGAATTGCATTCATGGTGGAGTGCAACTTCATCCCCATCAATAAAAGCACAATTCGGGCTGGAAACAACTCACCAGCTTCAATATTCTTGAACGTGGTCATGATAGGAATCCTATGGCATGGATATCCTTGATCCTCGGCATTGATAACATCATCGACGACCAAATCAAGTATTTTCTTCAATTTCCCACTCGATTTCTTCACCCTTTCCTCCGCAACCTTTTGCTCATCACCGCTCGGTTCATCATTGACATTCTCTCGTTCCTCTACCTTCACCGCCGAGTGCTCAGTCCTTTGTTGCTTTGCACCCTTCTTCAGCGCAGTCTTTGCTCGCCTCTTTTCTGCCCTGTCAGTAGTGATTCAAGGTCCGGTCCGGTCCGGTTTTTTTTCCTTTTTTGGAAAGACCGAAACCGGACCGGTCTCAGGGTGTCCCTGATATCGAAAAGACCGGAACCGGACCGCTTAAGACCGCAAGACGGGTCTTAATTTAAAAAAAAGACCGGTTAAGACCGGTCCAGGACTGGTCCTGATCTGGACCGGTCTTGGACTGGTCTGGACTGGTCTTGGACTGGTCTGGACCAGTCCTTACATTAGTTTCTATGTCCCTATGTCTCCCATACAACAATTTAAAACTACAAAACTTCATAAATATCAATATGTTCCTAACCCTCACCCTCTCACACCCTCTCACACCCAGCTGCACTCAGATGAGCCACATAAAACCATTTTTGATGATGCCAGGAGACTGCCAAACATTGCCAAAGAGATTGCCAAAGAGATCACCAAAGAGAGAATGAAGCCCAGTGTTGCTGACCCTCACCCTCCCACTGTTCAACTATGTTCCATTGGATGTACTAGAGCATACCTAGATTAGTTAATTTCAGAATACCTTACCTGGAGTGTTGCAACAACAGATGATTTCAAAATTCACATGTTATATATAACTTTTGACAAACTTTACTACTGTGAACTCAAATCTCAACCGTTTTTTATGTTTCAATACTCAAAAAAAAGCTAAAATATAGGAGAACATGACTGTGTTGGTCACATGTGACAATTAGCGGTCTAGGACCGGTCTAGACCGGTCTTTTGCGGTTTTTTTGATTTTAAAAATTTAAAAAGACTGGAACCGGACTGCCCTTGGACCTCCTAAGACCTGAGACTGCAGTCCGGTCCAAATCGGTCCTGGTCCGGTCCAGTTCCGGTCTTTTTCGGTCCTGAGAGACTGGAAATAGAAACACTACTTATGAACAATTTATGACAGGGTGTGTTACAACACGGTACGGACTCCCGCATTATGCTTACATGATATGTCGGACATGTTTATTTTCTTTATGCATACCTTATCCGTCTCACCCCTTATGCTCGATTCGTACGGACAAGCTCGTTTACTTACTTATACCATTCCTTATTCCACATATGACGCCGTCCTTATACCTACATTCGTACTTACCTTTATTCATTAATTAGTACGTCTCTTTGTACTTGCCAGTATAAGTACCTCATGTATTCTAGAGTCGAACCCTAAGTTCGACTTAGCTGTTTATTGTCGTCTGGCAATATAACCTTACTCTTAACTCATCTACCACAATCGTCCTCAGATCCTAAGTCAACGTCTTGACTTAGTATTGAACTTATAATCTTAACGTTTGACTTAAGACTTGTAATCGTGACTAAGGTTGCCGCTGCAACTTAGGTTGAGATTAACAAGTTCGTAACAGGGTGAAACACCCAGCATGGTATTTGGGTGATTTACTATTAGCTGCATTACCTTCTCATTGAGTTCATATTTGTTTGTACATAGATCACCTACCATATGCCTTCCTTTGGTTATTCATGCATCTGTCTCAAATTTCCTTGTAATGTGAATATATATATGTGTGTATAGTTTTTATCTTTTTGTCTGCAACAAGTTATATGGCCTGAACATTTAAGTTCCAGGGAATGGCAGGGGTATACCCTCGACGATCCCTAAGTCCGCTAGGACTGACATTAACTACCCTTATTTTTGTGGAACAACATAATTTCGAAGGCAATAGATAGTCCTTGGCAAAAGTTAAAAGCAATTTGGGGGAAGAGCAAGAATTGAGTCTGTCTGTATAACTACATTGTATTGATTTTGCTTTACATATTTCCTAAAGACTCTACTACATTTTCGTTGCTGTCACAGCTCAAGATATACTTGGTACAAATATTATATTCTATGACAGGCCTGCAGCCTGTACGCAAATTTACCTGGGGTGATGCTGAGAACAATGCGGAAATATTTCAGTTGAACACTGACCAGCCTCTGCGATCAAAGTCTACCAACATATCCTTTGATATTTCCTCCATTGTCTTGTACTTCAATCCAAATATCCTCTTCTCCTTACTTGTATCATAGTCGAGCATGTATGGCGCCATTCTCCCAGCGCCTGGATTACCCACTGCAAGAGTCTTACCAGGAACGGCGGGAGGAGAAAGCGAGTTCGCAACGTCGACTTGTAAGAAGAGTGTTTCAGACGCTCCGTCAAATGATCATAAGTTGATTTACTTACTCCAATCCTGCCAGTGGAACGGGCCTACAGGTAAATATACTTGAGGATGAGTGTGCTCAAAACAATTTTTGGGACGTACCAGCACTGACGATAATGCGCTCTCCAGCAGCTTCGGCAACAGATAGAGATCTGACTAATGCGTCTGTGAGGTCTCTGACGTCGATATAGCAACTGCCCGTGGTGGCTAATTGTTGGTTTGACTGTCCTGAACTGTTAGGAACCACAATAGCGTTGTACCAGGCCTTTGCTGAGGTGTTGAGTTCCGCAGGAGATGAACATGGGTGCAGGATAGGCTATTGAATACAGGTATCAGCATCTGCCTTAGCTACGAACAGTAGCTTACTTGCCCCAAAGACCTGAGCGAACGTTGTAAATTGCTAGTGACTGAGACGAGAAATGCTTAAAACATACAAAGGGAGGGTTGATGACGACGAGATCCCACTTTACGTTCTTTTCATTCTTGCGGTAGATGGTCCAAGCGGCTAAATGCTATTAGGTGGATATACCGTCAAAGATGTATTCTTACCTTTCTCAGCGAGCGTCTTGGAGGCTTGATATTTTTTCGGCGGCGGAGCGTTCCGCCCCAGCCTTTCGCATGCCTCGATTGATGGGTCATTCCAATCATTCTCATTGAGAACGAGTGGGTCAGTAACAGAGTCCCGCATGACAGCAACGCATGAGGAGAGAACAGTGATGCGCTTGACCGAATCATACGCGTTCTTCATGGCGCTTTTGAGTATGCCAACGGTTCCATTCACGGCAGGCTCGATCAGCTCTTGATTATATGCGTAAGCTATCGAAAGGGAATCATGAAATTTTCGCACCCTTTGGATCGTCAACGTTGAAGTGGAACGGAGAAGCCGTATGTTGGATAGCATCTACACCCTTTACAGCTTCATCAAACGCTCCTTCCTATGATAACACGTCAGGATATCGTGCCGTAAATCCTCCGCCAAAACTCACCTTTGTGATATCCTCAACGACAACAAGCTCAAACTTGTCACCGTACGACTTGAACATATCTACGAGAAATGCGCTCTTTTCCTTTGATCGAACGGTACCGCGAACAGAATATCCTTGTTCAAGGAGATTGCGGACCAGCCAAACGGCGATGAAGCCGTTCGCGCCTGATACGAGTACTTTTGATCCTGGAGCTACGACGGGCATGATGAGCGTTGATAGCAAAGTGCGATACTGAGTGAGACGGGAGGAGACGGGGTCGGAAAGTTACCTTGGGCCTTGGCCCTTGGCGAGCCGCTGAGCCCGGAATCTTGTTAGGAAGGTCTTTCGTGTGAAAAATGTTACCACTGCCAGTGCGGGGGCACTCTGAGGTTTCCTCTTGTTTACCAAGCCGGGCTTCAATTCTTCACAATCGCTCACCACGCCTACCGTTCCTAGCGACAGAATATGACGGAGATGAGTTGATGAGCACGATCCGGCAGGCCAAGGACATCGTCTACACACTGTGGGAAATAACACATGTAAATGATTAGACAATTATTCGTTTGATCGATCACGTTATGAAAATGAAAAAGGATTTTTTCATCGTCAAACGGACAGGTAAGCATCCTCCCGGTTAAAACTCCATACTAAAGGCATGGCACCGACGACAAAACTACCTCAAATACAGAGCATTCCGTCACAATCAACGAAAAACCTTGCCGATGCTTTGGGATACTTGCAAAGTCTGTACCAACCACCTGTTAGGGGCAGTCGTCGACGTCGGTCCACTCCAAATAGAGAGCCGCGTGTTCATTTGGACCCATTTGAGCGGAATTACACTCTTAGATGGCTCACAGCGCTGATCTCTCATCTCGAGACTCGAGACTACGGTGACTCGGACGACTCTGCAGACTCGGAAGTAGAATCACTCGTCCAACTCGCCGCGTCCATCCTCGCACTTTGTTCAGGGACCGCAGGAGCAGGGACGTTCCATCGAGATTTCGTGTTCACGTCTACCTGCGTTCCGTCGTGTTCAGTTACGGTCCGCGTCAAAGATATCCCGTTGGATAACCAAGATTACGCTAGTGTTGGAGCGCAGACTTGGGGAGGTGCATGTGTGCTGGCCGAGTCGATCGTGGATGAGCCTTGGAAATTTGGACTTTGTCCTGCGCAGCAGGAATCTGCGTCCTTTCGTATTCTGGAACTAGGTGCAGGCACCGGCCTCGTTAGCCTTACTGTTGCCAAGCTTCTCCAGAATCTCTCCACGACTTCTCCTTCTCCATCATCAGCTATTGTCATCGCAACGGACTATTACTCACCCGTACTGCACAACCTCGCATCCAACATCACTACCAACTTTCCCCAACCGTCCATCTCAATCACATCCCACCATCTTGATTGGTCTCACTTCTCATCGACGTACGCGTCTGTGGGAGCTCCTCCACCCAAACCATTCGACGAACCTTTTGACATTATATTGGGCGCGGACATCATTTACGAACTCGACCACGCAACATGGATAAAATCGTGTCTCTCCGTCCTCCTCCAAAAGCCAGGTTTGAAAAAAGACCCCAGTGGAACGTTCCACCTGGTCATTCCACTCCGTTCAACGCACGTCAAGGAGTCGAGCACTGTCGAGTTGGTTTTCCCATTCGCAGAAGCGTCTAGTACGGGGTTGTGTATATTATCAAAAGAAGTCATTACTTGTGAGACTGAGGAGGAGGATGGTGGAGAAGGAGTAAATTACCTATACTACAAGATAGGCTGGCACGCGTACTAGTGTTCCGAATTCTGATCGTGTGACGTGACAGTTTCACGTCTTCTCCCATCCTCCGCACGGCCGCAAGGCCAACAACAATAATAAAATGGACCACGCTATCGGGGCTAGTAGGATCCCACCCCCGGCCACGACGGCACCCGCCGCTGGCGTAGACAATAACACCAAGTCCGAGGTAAGTGGGTAACAATAACAATTAGCCCATATGATCCTGCCAACAATTAACAATAACGAATCCCAGGATCTACCCGAAACGCTAATACTAGGCCCGTCTTTGCGCAGACGAAGAAGGGATCCGCCGTCTCCATCACCCGCACCGCCAACAATAGTACTAATACCCTCTAATGACACCACCACCGGATCAAGAATAGCCTCCATTCCAACCCCGTTTGAATACGCAGAGGGTGACGAAGATGACTTTCGCGGTTACTTTGATTTTGAAAAAGCTTGGGGTTCCCACCTCTCTTTGCCTTCACCTTCATCTTCTGGTAAATTCCCCCTCCTCTCTTCTACCGAATAAAGAAACATGAACTCACGTCGTCGTCCTCGCCGTTCTTCCTCTTGCTCATCCCACCATTATCGATTACAACCAACCTTTAACCCACTCAATTTATCTCATTCTCGTTCTGCAGCTTCGCTTAGGACGAGACTCCCCAGTCCGAGTGACGATCAAGAATATTGTGATGTTTTGTATAAACTCGATTTAGGCGTCGAGTCGCCGTATTTGGGGTCGGCGTATGCTGATGAGGCGTTTACGAAGAGGATTTTGGAGGAGCCGCCCATGTTGGGTGATGTCGCCGCCAGTAGTACGAGCGCTGTTGAGAGTGTCGTCCGGGAAGATTATAATGGGGATTGTCGGATGTGGTACGTTTGTTTTTTTATGACTGGTATGGATGCTGACGACGATTTAGTTTAAGAAAGGCGGTGTCGCCTTGTCGGACGAGGTGTTGTGGTACGGTGTTTTGTTGGGAACATATTACTGAGGTGGGTTGGTTCGGGCCGCGTGTTTTGTGTTATTATCTAAGGGCGGGCGGCTATAGTGGCTAAGCAAAGAAGAATCTGGAAATCTATGTCCATCATGCGATAAAGCGTGTATTCTCTTTCCTCCCCCCATTGAGACGTCACGGTCATCACCACCTCGATCAAGAACGTCTAGTACTTCGTCATCATCGACACGGACGACGATAAGTTCTACTCTATCATGTCCAAACTCTGCAGGGACGATCGATGAGGATGATGAAGAAGAAGATATGTGGGATGTCAAGACGGCGTGGAAGAAGAGCGATGGAGTGTCACTTGATGTGGTGGAGATGATACGGGATGTAATGGGAGAGTCAATCAAGTTTGTTGGATTGAATGGTCCAAGATCAGTTGATGAAGTGAGCGTCAAGACGCGAGTTGCAAGTGTAGTTGGGTTGGTGTTAGTTCTAGTGGTTTTATTTCGTTAATATTGGAATGCAAACAAATACAAACAACTTGTTTCGTTCCGCTCAGACCATCACCGATTTCAAAACTGATCACTCTTCCGCCATCACGACGCCTAATTCATCCGTTTCTTCTCCAACTAGCACACGGCACTTGCTTTTATCCAAAGTGCGCCAATTAGGTTTTGCTGCCTTTGGCCGTCGTGCAACCTCTGCTCAGCATGTCGCGGACCCCGGCTCTTCTTCTATTCCGAAACACACTAGATCCGCCACTTTTGGAGACCCTGACTTGGCCTCTCTCAGCTTGAGACGTACTGGCTCAGGTTCCGTCTTCACCGTTCCCCATCAGCACGCCTCAGGTCTCTTTGCACCTCCTCCTCCTCCGCTCTTTGCCACTTCTTCTTCTCCTTCGCTAGGGTCTTCTCCTCTTAGAGGTCTAGGAACAAGACCCACCCTATCAATCACCCCAACTCCCACTCTAACCCCTACCCTCACACCTACGCCCACCCCAACCACGAGGACAACTCCCAACCCGCTCTTCCGCACCGCGAGCCAAACCAGCCTCGTATCCAGTAAAGGACAAGGGAAGAAAGCCCTCCTCCTCGCGAACCGCCTGGGACTTGGTGGAAGTCGAGTGAAAAAGCACGCTTCGCAAGAGCGGAGGTTGGACAAGGCCGAGCAGAGCAAAAAGGCGTTTATTAAACAGTGGTTGAGGACTGTGTCTGCTGCGAATGCGAGTAGTGGGAGGAGCGATGATGATGATTGGGATGATGATGGGGTGGGGGAGGGAGATGACCTTCAGCTCCTCGCGCTCGCCGCGGAGGGTAGTGAGATAGACGTGGAGGTGGGTGATGTTGATGTTGATGTTTATGGTGATGATGGTGTGGAGGTGGTGGAGGATAGTGGGGATGATGTGGTTGAGGTGGTTTTGGATAAGCCGCCATTACCGCCGCCGTTGTTGTTGCCTCAAGCGACGATACCTCCTCCAGCTTTACTACTTCCGACAATGACGACGACAACACCGACGATGACAATGCCAATACCGATACCAACCACGCCGGCAAGAAACTCAAATCACAATTACAATTTCGCATATAACAATGATACGAATACCACCACCAGCAAACGCAATACCAATAATAGAAGGTCCTCTTCGGGGTGCGTGAGGTACCTCAATTTACGTCAATCTGGGTATACACCCGAGGAGGAAAAGATGTTTCTCGTTTCTTCGCTCGTGTTGAGGCCTAGTAAAGGGAGGGAACGGCGACGGTCGTCGGATACTAGTCCGCCTGCGGATGTCATCATGATCGGATCGTCTGACGCGAGCGGGGGGGAAGAATCGGTTATAGAGAGGATGGACGACGAATCGGAGGGACCTGATGTAGAAGATGGGGAAGAGGAAGAGGTGCAGGTTGTCGAGACGTGGCCTTGGAGTGGGCCCGGTGTTAATGGCGCTGCTGCTGCTCCGCCGACAACGCCGACGACGACGGGGAGGAATCTCAAGCAACGGAATAGCAGTCATGGGAGTTTGGGGAATCGGAGTAATACGACTGCGAGGAGACGTGCTTTGAAACGAGCTAGGCTGAAGAATCGGATCAAGATTTTAGGAGGGGCGCCCGTTGCTGCGCCCCCTCCTTCGTCTTCACCTTTACCTTCCGGAGGGGATTCACAAACACGGACCACGGGTGGTACGCCTCGGAGAGCCCTACGTCGTAATCGCAACTAAACGACTTTTTTTTTTGGCTTTTTTTTTATTTTTTCGATGCTGTCTTTTCTGCTTTGGTCGAGTTGCTTTTTGTATTTTTGAAGTTGTCGAGTTGTTTGCTTTTTTGTGTGCGCTTAGCTAACGAACGAGATTTGTGTTGTATGTATTTGGGCTATAATGTATAACAGAATTTCTCTGCGTGGGGTAAAAAAGGGGCATCAACTGAGATGACCACGATCGATCGGTTGCGGTGGTGGCGGTGCAATCCTATTAGCGTGGCTCGGATCGAACTCTGACAGCAAGTAAATTACCCTCCAAACCCGAAACTATATACACTACGCTCAGCTCAGAATCTTACGAAGCAAATACCTCAACACGCCACTTTCCTTCGCGCTCTCTTTCGGATAATACTTTTCATTCTTGCAAGTATACTTTCGAAGTTGTCCCTCCGTTTCAAAGATTTTGACAGGCCTGCCTGAAATACGAATATCGATAAAATCCACCAGATTGACGTGAGTGGACTTGATGAGCTGTTACGTGTGCTCGTTTAGCACGGTGGTCACACAAACACGAGACGGGAAAACACACGCACGTCTCTACACTCTGCTATCGTTTCAGGAACCGGATCCACCCCAAGAGCCTCGCAAAGAGCTTTCCACGCTTCAATATCATTCACGCTCGTTCCGTAAAACGACGCGAATTGTTTTCCCATCGCAGTCCCAAACGCAGATTTCGCCTTTTTCTCTTCTTGGGAACGTGGCATCCAGTCGAAATGGTCTTTCAGGCGCCGGTATTCTTGTGATACGGGTGCCGTCGAGTCGTACTCAAATTCGGGGTATTCGGAGAAGAACCCTTCGATGAATGTTGCGCTAGAGTTCTGAGGAATGAGTTAGGGGCGTGATGCGCGACGAATTGAGAGGGGAACCTTCTTGGACATCGTTTTGTGTTGTTGGTGGGTTGAGCAAACGGTCGTTCCGTAGTAAAACGACGCGAATTGTTTTCCCATCTCAGTCCCAGACGCAGATTTCGCCTTTTCCTCTACTTGGGAACATGGCGTCGAGTCGTACTCAAATTCAGGGTATTCGGAGAACAACCCCTTCGATGAATGTCGCGCTAGAGTTCTGAGGAATGAGTTAGAGGCGTGATACGCGACGAATTGAGAGGGGAACCTTCTTGGGCATGGTTGTGTGGTTGGTAGGTTGAGCAGCCGTAATTATTAATATTATATTAGCGTGTTTTGACATGGTCAGGGTCCAGGGAACAGGGCGACATTCCCAATGCAGTTGACACGTAATTTGTGTACTGAGGCGGGAGAAAGGGGAAAGACTGTTAGGGTTAAGTTACGGGCAAGCACGGCCAGAATTCGCGTCCAAAAAGCGCGTTTGATTAAGCTTATAGTAGTAATGGCAGAAGAAGTTATCAAGGTCAAGCGGCAAACGGTGCCGAATCGGAGTTTGAACTTTGGACGTAACACCTCAGCGTCCCCGGAATTTGGACGTCACCGTCGCGGCGCCGCCCCTGGTTTATTTAATTATTCCTATACCTGCTGCCCGTCCTCTGATTGTTTTTGTGAAGACGACGGGTGTTCCAAGTTCGTGGACCCACCCCAACGCGAGCGCGAGTGTCCGAGTTTACTCCTATCGCATATAATCCTATTTCCAATACGATATGTAGGTTTTCAAGATGCTCGCACCGATACGCTTGTTTGCTCAATATCGCAATGCATGTATATTCACAAATCAGAACGAGAGTTCAATACATTGGAACTGCACAATCAAGACACAATCCTCAGGCTCAAAATCTTGCGAAGTAAATGTTTCAACACCCGTTCTCTCTCCTTCACGCTTTCTTTCGGGTAATATTTTCCTTCCTCGATAGTATATCCTCGGAATTCTTCTTTCGTTCCGAAGATCTCGACTGGTTGGCCTGTGATGCGGGTATCAATAAAATCAACCAGGTTGACATGTGTCGAATCGATGACCTGTAGATGATTTTCGTGCGAACAAGTCGACCTTGAAAAATTGAATACGTACGTTTTTGCATTCTTCGGGATCGAGTTGACGCCAAGAGCAGCGCACAGAGCCCGCCACGCTCTGATGTCATGCACGTTTGATCCTCCTCATCGCTCTACCGATCGCCGGCTTGAAAGCTTTCTTTTCTTGCCGTTCCTGTCTCTGAGGTGGCGATACTCTCGGTTCACAGGTACCGTCGGGTCATAGTCAAACTTTGGGAATTGAGCAAAGAATCGGGCTATGAATGTCGCAGCTGATCTCTAATGGAATAGTGAGCGACAGAATCACAAGCGAGTTGTAAGGAAGGCAGCGATCCCGAATGGGAGTTTGAAAACGTCAACTTTGGAGACGTGTCCACCATCGCTGCCGCAGGAGATAGCACGGTAAGTAAAAACCATTCCTGGAACAATACGGCCTTTGATCCCCCTTGGTCCTTCAGCGGCGACTAACCGTGAAGTAGAACATGGGCGTTGCAACTTAGAAGGCGCATCTTGAATTGAACGTGTGCGAGAACGTTTCTTTGCTTTCGGTGAATGTTCACGTCACTGACTCGACGAGAGCCCAAAGCTAATTTTTCCCGCGAACAATCGTTACAACACTGCTACTTGACGCACTACGCATGCTCCACGGATTTTTGACATCCGCGCGTCCTTAACGTGCGTATTCAATGGTATATGCTCAGGACGTGCACACTAATGTACTGGATCTTTCATATGCATATATGCTTACAAGTCCGGCGAAAGAGAACTCGATGTATAGGAACTGTACGATCATCTCCCATCGCAGGCTATCCTCCGGGTAGCAGTCATTGAATGACGCAATTTCACGAGCAAGACGTACCACAATGAAGCACCTCTATCGTACTTATAACACAGTAACTATCTTAGTTGTCATTCCCGTCACCGATATCAGAGCAATGTCATAGCTTAATGATTGGTCGTGGAGAAACCTACCGGCGCTGAATGAACGTAAAGCGGATGCCGTTGAATGTTCATGTCAAGGATGCTTCTTCGCGGCATCACTCCACACACGTGTCAGTTGTACTAAGATCAATCGATACACTTATCAAGTGAGTTAAATGAATGTAGTGCAGAATTAAGAACGTCACCCCCCACCTGCTATTCCACGTTTTCATAAGTGCCTCAAGTTTGGCGTAGAATAAACCGAGTAGATTGTTGGAGAGGTTCTCAATGGAGAACAAGCCGATCGATTTCAGGCTACGTAGTCTGATCCATTGGACCTGCAAATTCCTTGACGCGGGATACGAGAGTCCTGAAATGCTATGCATAAGACATGAACCGATCGAGCGGAAATAGGAAGCTTACTCTTATCGTGGATTCTCAGTATATCCACCCGGGCTAAACCGTAGATGACCCTCGAGCAGGACGGCGGGAGTGGCTGTAATTGCATAGATGAATTACAACCGCCTTACGGGCAGCATCGACTCCCTGTTGACGAATGATTGGTGCCCTCGATGTGTCGAAGAGCTTGTCAACGACCTCGGACAATAAGATCAGGTATCGATTAGGCCAGAAGTGGTATCTCCATGGGAAATTGCTTTGTCGCAGGGTATAGGACAGGGTAAGCATATATACGTGCGGATGAATGCCGATGTGTGCACGGGTGCTGCACCTGTGGGTGGAACGAATAATATGCGCGTCACGGTGCATGATGCAGCAGTAGCAAAGGCCGGTGGGTCGATTCTGCTGTGCTGGTGTCCCGTGAATGCTGGTGCATATCGGTGGGAAGGAAAGCGAGTCGATACTTACGTTTATAACCAATATCTCCCGTCCCTCAGCTCTGGAGAGGTAGGCTTGCATGGCATTCGTCATCATCACCATGATGACTGGCGCGCCCTGGCCCCAAGACGATCCGAATGATAATGTCGTAAGCCCTACAAGTTCAGAAGATTTCTCCGTTCCTGTCGAATGTACGGATTAGAAGTTGAGGATTGAGAAGGAAAAAAACGCGGTTCTACTACCTAAGGATCAAGCATACGAGTCTCTAGGGCAGACTTAGCGAGCGAAATGGTTGACGCCGATGATCACGGTTGATCTTGATAGCGTTGAGGTGATAATACTGTTGCAGCAGGGTAAGCATGAACTAGCGGTCGAGATATAGAACAGAACTACTCACTGAGAGCCACGGGTACACCACCAAATGGTGCAAGGAATCGCGCATCGGATGGAACGCTGGCAGCAACTTCGGGCCGGAAGTCCGGAACCCATACAACATCACGCACGTGCACACTTTCAGCCTGTTCAGGGCCAACTCAGGGAACATGGTCGTCATGTTGATGCTCCAGCTTTAAACTCACTAAATTAAAGTGCAACTTTACCATGTCTGGACACTTTTATGATGGTGTGCATGTGCAAAATGACATCGCCTTGTGGACTTACTTTGTACACGTTCACAGAAGTGGAAAACGGCGCACGTTGCAACAATGCAAGTAAATGCCCGCTTCCGCGTCTGGCTACATGCCTCTGCACCCGCTTTCCATGGGAACGAATAATTTCTACCTATAGACATACTGATCCGTCGTCCGGAGAAATACGATCATACTTATATGTGCACGTTCGTGATTTATATCGCGTGGAGCTTTTCAGGGATGAATCAAGGTCATGCGAAATCGAACGCGTAGATACACGCTGACACGCCAAGCATTTGGCGCAATATGCAACTTAGACAGTCGATTCGACCATTCCACAGATGCACTGCGTTCCTAGAACATTACCTCCCGTTAAATAGACGTCACGGTCAAGTTCCTTACTTCTGTCGGATCCGCTCAACCCGGTTTCGCCATGCTTGTAGCCAACATGTTCAACCTCCCCGCCGTGGCCGCGATGAGTGCAATCACGTTCGCTATACTCGCTTCTGCCCAGGGCGTCCTTCCAGACAGCCAGGTGCCCAACGTAGGCGGTGGTGTGTGGAAAGCTAATGACCCCCAGCTAGCCAACTACACTTTTAAATTCCTTCCACCGTTCGCAACCGATTACCAAGGCTATTACAAGTGGGCTGCCAATAACAACACCGTAGCCCTCCAAAACGCCACCGCCGTTGTTTCACCTCTAGGTTTGACGATGATTGGCGGTGCGGATGCCACCGACACCAAGTACGCTTTTTTCGAAGTTAGCGAAGGAAAGCCGAAGAAGATTTCTACAAACCCCAAATGTCATGGTCACTCCGAGTCGGGCTCGGATGACTCGGAGTCCAAAAACTGTGGTACATGGAAGTTTAAGAAGATCCTACATGTGATTTTCGAGAACGAGGTGTACAGCTGGACGATGAATGACATGTGGTGGAAGCTTTTGGCCACCCGTGGCAAGCTTTTGACCAACAGCCACGGTGTGACCCACCCCTCGTTCAGCAACTACGTCAGCTTGGTCGCTGGAGATTACTTCGGTATCGAGAACCAAGACTGGTACAACATCAACGCTACGACCGTCTATGACCTTCTTGATGCCAAAGGTCTCAGCTATGCCACTTACGCTGAATGGTACACCCCCGCTGCTACCGCACGTGGTCCCCACGACTGCAACAACGAGTTGTTTATGGGCCCCCTCGACAACACAGACCCGCAATGGAACGGCCCCGTCTACCGCCGTGTGGACGTCCCACCGCTGTTGTTCTCCACATATACCAGCAGTTACACTCGCTGCAGCAAAATCTACAATGCCACTGCGCAGTTCGACAAGGATGTGAAATCGCACAAACTCCCCACTTACTCTTTCTACGTCCCAGACATGCTTCACAATGGACACGACCCCACGCCCGACGAGGACTATGTTCACCAGGCTACTTCTGCTGGTATCTGGTTCAACGCCTTCCTCGACATGTACCTTCCCGCATTGACCGCTCAAGGTACCCTCGTAGTAGCGAGCTGGGACGAGGCCACCTGGCAAAATGACGACGACTCTGTCCCCAACAACAACAACTCCATTGCTACGCTACTGTTCGGTCACGGCATCACCCCCAACACCGTCGATCATACATATATTACCCACTACGGGACCCTCCGCGGCGCTATTACCAACTTTGGCCTGGGATCCCTTGGCCGTAACGACACCAACACCACCAACGGCGATCTGTCTAAGCTAGTCAACTAGTTTTGGCGGGTCGATTGTAAGCGCAATTGTTAGGCTATCCGTACGAATTACTTATGGAACTTTTGTAGCTATGTCATGGACTCATACGCTCCTTTTTCTCATTTGTTTCAACGAAGAAGTCTTGCGTGTATATATACTCGAGTCAGATTTCGAACGGAAGCTTGTAGTTTGCTCATAGTTACTAGTCACCGACGTTTTTTAATCGAATCCATACCATTTTGGCAGGACGCAGTTCTCAATATTTATCCCCCTCATCCGGCGAAAGCGAGGGGAGGTGCAGAAGCAGAAAAGACTGAAGCGGAAACATGCCGACTCCTCCATATAAAACCTCGCAGAGAACGGTTACATTGCTATGTAGGAGGGTGACCCATACAGACCACTGCAGACATTGAGTGCGACAGCGGTGAGGACGGGGCGCGCCGATCTCTTACAAAGTCTCCCGAGAAGGGGAATTCGAATCAGTACTACTAAGCACCGGCCGATTTTTATCTGCGATTGAATGCTGTCGATGCCAGAAGTTTGCCTCGACTGGGACCTAGAGCTGGTGTTCAAGGTCTCCTATAATTTTGCGAGTGCATGGTAGGTATCTTGATATTATCCCGACCGCCCAAGCCGATTGGAGCTGGAGCTGAAACGTAAGCTCGGCTTGGCTCCGGATCAGCTCGGCTCCACCGGCTCTGACCTCCAAGCTTTCTCGCCGTCTACAGGTTTCAATGAGAATGCGACGCGACTCCAACGAACACACAAAATCGAGAAATGAGGCTTCAGCACCAACGACAAGAGAACGAACAGTGTTGGAGTGAGGGGCAAAGGAGTTGAACTGGCCGACGCTTAAGCATAGGAGACCAGCGATTAGAGACGCCCAAGAGCGAGAACATGGATGACGGTGCATCCCGGTCGACCGCAGATCGGAGCTGAGCGTATATGGGGCCGTGCTTTGGGTTTACGGATAGCGGGAGAGTGAGAGAGAGGTCAGTATCCACGGTGGACGTCCAGAGGCGCGCAGTACATCTTTGGACCATATATCAGTCTTCTTACAGTACATGAACAGACAACTTTACCACAATATTTTAACAGTCAATATCATTTACCTTATACCATTCGTCTCCAAGAGCCATGCGGCTAACGTCGACCTCCACCCCTCTCGGAATTACCATCCTGTTGCCAGGCAAAAAGAAGGCATGTCTAAGATTTGGTGGAACCCAGAACAGAAGTTCGCCATCACGACCAGTAAACCATCCTTGCCCATTCATCTTCGTGTGCTGAAATATTCCAGCAGGATCGTGAAGAGCATGTTCTTTGCAAGACGAGAAAGTTGGTGAAGAAACCTAATGTATCAACGTTGACAGAATACTATTGTGAAAAGCCTGAAGACCATACCTTTGCGTCAAATTCATCCCATAACCGGATCGTGTTGTCATCCGACCCCGATGCTATGCACTTGCCGTCTGTCGATAATGCAACAGATATGACAAAACTCTGATAATGTTCCCCCAGGGGTGTGAGTCGGAGCAGTTCTCCCGTCTCAGCGTCCCACAATCCAATTGTGTTGTCGCCTGACCCCGATACAATGTGCTTGCCAGTTGGCAAGAATGCAACAGACATGACCATATCCTGATGTCCCTCCAACGGTGCCCGCAGTGGCTCTCCTGTGTTGGCATCCCACAAACAGATTGTCTTGTCATCTGACCCTGATACGATGTGCTTGCCATCTGGCGAGAATGCGACAGACTTTACTGAACCATGATGTCCCTCCAGAGGTGCTCGCAGTGACTGTCCCGTCTCAGTGTCCCATAATCGGATTGTGTCATCCTCTGACCCCGACACGATGCACTTGCCATCTGGCGAGAATGCAACAGACATGACCGAACGCTGATGTCCCTCCAGAGGTGCTCGCAGCGGCTCTCCCGTCTTCGCATCCCACAATCGGATTGTGTTGTCAGATGACCCCGATGCAATGCATGTGCCATCTGGTGAGAAGGCAACAGACATGACCCAATCCTGATGTCCCTCCAGAGGTGCTCGCAGCACCTCTCCCGTCTCGGCATCCCACAATCGGATTGTGTTGTCATATGATCCCGACACGATGGACTTGCTGTCTGGCGAGAATGCAACAGATGCAGTCCAATGCTGATGTCCCTCCAAAGGTGCTTGCAGCGGCTCTCCCACCTTGGCATCCCACAATCGAATTGTATTGTCATTTGACGCTGACACGATGTGTTCGCCATCTGGCGAGAATGCAACTGATGTAACTGGACCCTGATGTCCCTCCCTGAGAGGCACTCGCGGCAGCTCTCCCATCCCAATGTCCCACAATCGGATTGTGTTGTCCTCTGACCCCGACACGATGCGCTTGCCATCTGGCGAGAATGCAACAGACCCAACCCGACCCCGATGTCCCTCCAGAGGTACTCGCAGTGGCTCCCCCGTCTCTGCATCCCACAATCGGACTGTCTTGTCATATGACCCTGACACAACATGTTTGCTGTCTGGCGAGAATGCAACAGACATAACCCAATTCTGATGTCCCTCCAAAGGTGCTCGCAGCGGCTCTCCCGTCTCGGCGTCCCACAATCGGATTGTGCTGTCGTATGACCCTGACACGATGCGCTTGCTGTCTGGCGAGAATGCAACAGACGTGACCAAACCCTGATGTCCCTTCAGAGGCGCTCGCAGTGGCTCCCCCGTTTCTGCATCCCATAATTGAATTGTCTTGTCATATGATCCTGACACAATGTGTTTGCCATCTGGTGAGAATGCAACAGACATAACCCAATTCTTATGTCCCTCCAAAGGTGCTCGCAGCGGCTCTCCCGTCTCGGCGTCCCACAATCGGATTGTGTTGTCGTACGACCCGGACACGATGCGCTTGCCGTCTGGCGAGAATGCAACAGACGCGACCCAACCCCGATGTCCCTTCAGAGGCGCTCGCAGTGGTTCCCCCGTCTCAGCATCCCATAATCGGATTGTGTTGTCATACGACCCCGATACAATATGCTTGCCATCTGGTGAGAACGCAACAGACACGACCAAATTCCGATGTCCCTCCAGAGGCGCTCGCAGTAGCTCTCCCATCTCAGCATCCCACAAGCAAATTGTCTTGTCATACGACCCCGACACGATGCGCCCACCGTCTGGTGAGAATGCAACAGACTTTACAGAATCGGTATGGCCATATAGCTCTCCCTGCACGACCGACCACGTTCCATTATGGTCAGAAATTATTTTTGCAGAACGATGGAACTTGTCCGCAAACGTCGTCGAAATACATGAATTCTTGGGCGAAAATGGCAGTGCAGATAGGTACAGATGAGGGGTGCTGAATGAAATAATGCCACTGAATAGACGAAGAAACCTTTGTGCATCCGCTACGTCATTCACGGTTCCTATATATTTTTCCTGGGGCTAGTACACATTAGAAAATATACGGTGCAGAGAACCAGTTGACATACCGTGATCCACTGAATGAGAGATGACAGCGACCCAGCGCATGTATTGATGGACTTGAGGAGGCTGAGCGCTTCAAACCAGAACAACAATTCCTTGTCGCTGAACAATTTGCGAACGAGGTCTGCAACGGACACGTTGAACGGCATGTTACAAACATGGACAGTCCAAAATCGACACGAATACGCCAGTTCAGGGGAGATACATTCTTTGACGGTACGATCATAGAGATCGGGGATTTTGGAATTAGGAAGGTAGGAAGTTGGAATTTGGCAAATGTTGAATCGCAGTCCGTTCTCCATCACCAGAAGGCAGGAGACGGCGAGACTTTCCTGAACAGGCGATACGTCAATGAAGTACTCGCCACTCCGATCACGATCGATCAAGAAATCGGGAAAGGAAGCATGGAGGGCACGGATAGGGATCGAAGAATCAGTGGTTCCGCCGAGGAGTGCACCCATTGGGATCACAATGGAGCGGAGATCAATATCCGAACCGTTAACAAAATGGCGCCTCATTGCCGCTAATGAGGCAAGAGGAAGTGGCTCCACGGTTCCGAGGATTTGTGCCATCACAGATTTGAAGCGATCAATACAACGACGGCGCGCGGGTTCGTCTTTTGGAAACATTGCTTCCAGAGTGAGCCTATACATCCCGTCGAGCAGCGGAACGTCTTTACTGCGAGCCATGATGGCCGTGAAACGCCCTTCTGCAGTAAGTCCTGCGCCCGCGCTATTCTCCCCCTTCACAAACGCACAAGCCAACCGGGCCCACTCAAACAATCCACCAGATTCACGAGCAAGGGAAGCTGAAAATGTCGGAAGCGCGGGTCCCACCTCTATCTCTAACAGTTGATCGGTAACATAGCGAAGAACGTCAAGTTCCGTTGATGGAATGCTTTCCATGGACTTTTGTCGAACATGGATAACACTTTTGAATGCGTCAACGACATCTAGCAATGGTCGCGATGTAAGCAGGATCCGGAAGTGAGGGGGAAGGTTTGTGATGCTTCCTTTGGTCTTGGCATGCTTTCCAGCAAGAATCCGAAGAATGTGCCGTCGCGAATTTGTATCACCACTCTCGTCCAACGCGTCAATGACAATGACAATAGGTCCTGCCATTGCATCCGACATTGCATTGGCAGGCTGAACAATCAGCTCCTCCCATTGCTGCAAAACATCAGGAGTGTTCCTGAGCGACGTTTTATGATGGATTGCAGCCGCCAACGCTTTTCGCAACTGGGGGTGACAGTCAGCGAGGTCCTGTGCGATGGTTGCAAAGATCTTTTCATGGCGCCGTTCTGCTGCCCGGTTCCGGTCAAAGCAAAAAAGAGATCCAAGGCGTCCCAAAGCTTTAAAGCGGTGAGCGATGGTGTGAGCAATCGCAGATTTTCCGGAACCGGCGGTGCCATGGAGACAGAATAATCGAGGCGCGCTATCGTCGACGTCGTTAATCCAATCCGTGATTTCATCGAGAATTTCGCCACGGGTCCCCTCCAAACAAAGCTTTTGGGTATTGAGGCCCGCACCCGCAGCATACGGCATACTATTGAGGTCCAAGTCTTCTGCTTTAACGTGCAAGTGTCAGAGAGCGCGGCCGGATTGATTAGAAAAAGGACTCACGCAATCCTTCAAAATGATCCCAAATCCGATGCACAACTACCAACGTATCTCCTATAGCGCCGTCGCGGAACTCTTGCATAAGTTTGTCGAAAACGCCGTTAAACTCTTTCACGCGGTCGTCCGTCCCAGACAACAAGTTCTTGATAAATCTCGTCCCTTGACAAACAGGTGAGTTCACCGCCGGTATTATTACAATGCAACCTCAACGTACGGAATTTCTCGTTTTTCGAGTACTCCCGAATGAAATAGGAACACTCCAGAGTTTGATGGGTGATACACTCGACGACACTCTTCATGGACTCAATGCGCTGTAATTCTTCCCCCGTAAGGAATGTATACACTTCATCCATCTTTAGAAGGAGGGATCTGATTGAGTCGTCACGGTTCACTTGATCGATAATCGTCTATTCAATATCAGCCCCACCAGTCGCAGGTAACGTATGAGACCCGAACCTTGGATGCAACAGAGAGTATGGTCCAAGCAGCGTATGCGTAAGGGTGGATCTAGGCATTAAATCAATACACAGGTACCATTGTACAGTATGGGTGGAATTTACCGTGGCTAACTTGTTAACAATGTCGTTGAACATGGAAAGCTTGTCGAGGAACAATGATTAGCGCTGTCGACTGTTGATACAACACCTCGGATAGGCGAGCCAAGGGTCTTCATATTAGAGAGGGCGGTACTCGCGGTCTCGCGGGCTTCCTCCGCAGTAGCGAGCGCCGAGACGGAAGTCATATCGACTGGGGTTTGGGTAGACTGAGATGGGGAAGGACGGGGATCCTCCTATCGACGTCAAAAATCTTCTCTATGGAACTGATGAGGGGACACACCTTATGGTCAAAATAGACCTTGACGAGGGGATCGTGAGTTTGAACAATATACGGATCTAGTGAGATCAATCAGCATCGCTCAGGGTTAATGGAGTCGAGAAGAAAAACGGCTCACTTGTAAGATCGCGTTTAACTATTTCATGGAACGACAACGTCCATTCCTTCTCAAGTTTGAGTTTATTTTTAGGCCAGACACGGTGAGTTCTGAGGAGACGAAGGGTCGCTTCCGATTGCGCATCGATACTACAACAAGTTAACTTCCGGTTACTGACTCAAAAGTTTAAACGGAAGGGCGTACATCGCTTTATCCTCCAAGACCCCATCTCAAGGTAGTTTCCCCGCGTTTGAAATGCTTTTGCACCGTTGACGTCCCTGTCCCATTGTCCAATTCTAATACTGGGGCTGCCTGCCAACCGATGGGCTTTGCAAGGATAAGTTCGACTTCTTCGCAAAGTGTGAGTGCGCGCGGTCTCAGATAGCGAAATTATCTGTACCTTTTATCTGGACGGCATTGGTCTACATTCTCAATTCGGCCAGAAAGCAGTCAGAGTAACGAATAGCATACTCACAGCCCGACTGCCGCAGCCTGAGAACTCATTTGAAATGCACGAGCTGGGGAGAGCGAGTTGAGGTGAAGCAAGCGCTGAAGACCTGCCATTCTGGGTCGTCGACACGTGTATACGCCCTAGCAGTAGGCGCTGGCTTATTGATGGCAATTGCTTGCAAGGTTGAGCGCCAATGGCATGCCGGAGACAAGCCGTAAATAGATGTAAACATAACGTCATGCTCTTTGACTCACTACCCATCCGAGAATCCGGCCCAAAGGATGACCAATTCTACTTCCAATGACATTGACAAGATAAGCATCATGAGTGCAGTCCTGACGCGAGGAGATACAGAGAAATCATAAGTGAGTTATCAACGCTGCTCCTAGATGACGGCTTTACTCACCGTGTGACTCGAATAGGCAGGGAAGTTTTACATACCCATGACACCCTCTCGTTTGCATCGTTGGATCGCAAATCCGTCCGGTTCACGATGCCCCTAGCAGCCGTCCGTTGCATTGAACGGTTGAACGCCAGAACAAGCACATATGCGCTCACGTATCGTATCAACCTGTCCACAACTCGTACGTAGCCCCTCCATCTTGGAACTAAAATATGACTTGAACCGAACTTCAAGGTCGT